>OU461586.1:6672970-7156731 GCA_911812115.1 Pristionchus exspectatus | reverse complement strand
AAATAACTACACAAGTCTACCTGGCAGTTATCCACACTACAACGCTTCGTATGATAGCAGCAAATGACGAGATACATCTTGCAGATTTTACACTTTTTCTGAATTTTTGTAATTAGTATACCATCAAAACATGTGTACCGTAATCATTTTGATTGCTCTAGTCATTGCCGAATAGGCTCAGCATTAATTTTTCAAAGTTAAAATTGTATCGACGTTGCATGCCGGTTGCATCGCATGTCGGTTCTCACCCTATCCTCACACCGTGCACTGTGAGCTATCAGCTTTTTCATCTTATCACATCCTTTTGTCTGACACTTTTTAGAACTGCATGTGCTACCGTGCTCGAAAGTATCGACGCATATACCCATAACCTCGGTCCGAGCAAAGTTATCTCCCGATAGCCACACTAGGGGGCGTTCGAGGGTGGGCTGTTCATCACTGTCTTTGCGGCAGCTCTGAAAAATTATTGATTAAATTGAAGCAGTGCAATGCGCTTTGTCGTCTATTTTCAATAAGTGCTTTGTATGGCTGCCGCCACGTACAACTGCTAAATGTTTTCAAGGATAGCTACCAATTTGAATTCACTTCCAATTTACTCACACTAGAGTAGCTGAAGAGGCTGCCTTTGCCTGCCTAGGCGAGGTATTCCCTTAATATTCAATCCACCCTTCAAGCATCCGTTACTTTACCCGGACCTAAATCATGATAATAATAAAAATGATAATGGACATTATATCTTTCAAGCTGAATTTCCATTTTCATATCCAGTTATAAAGACCTAACCTCACTGAGGCACTCCGCTCTCCTCACACAACATATCTGACATTGGCAATTTGAAGTTGAGCATTCTGAAGAATAACATATTAATATTCAATAGAAGAACTTTCGAAACGACGAACAGATGAAACGGGTCTATGGGCTTATGCCTTGGGAAACTTACCTGTAGGAGCAATGACTTGACGCGGGGATAAGGGAGACATGGTAAGACGACCTCAAACGAAGTGAATGAATGGAAACTGAATCTTGATCTTCATTCAGTCGCAATTATCGATCGTCTGTACCACTCGACGCGCAGACAATCGATAAACACCCTCTGGATGTCCTCGGAAATACATTCTTCTATGCCCACACCACGAAAATGTAAATGCCCACAAGCAGTCCTTGATTAAATTATTTCTGGACTAAATGTAGCTCAAAGTGCTGCCAGTGGGCAATCACGACTAGCCACGCCTCTTTTCACGCGTTCTTTTTGTGCATTCATTCGTTAGAGTCACTCCATCTTCATTCAGTCACTCATCCACTCGTCTCGACTGGTAGTGCCTGATCTCGCGATGTCCCTCTATCCTTCGTTATCCGATGACGAATCCGACTTCGCGCTTATCGGTAAGCCCCCTCCCTACCTCCAACTATTAATATTCGCCTTCTAAAATTATTAATATAGATTTGCATCGGAAAAATGCGAGACTTGTGTTGTGATATAAAATCCTTTTTAGTAAAATTATACTAATCACCACTCAACAACTCACATTAATTCTTTTCAGACAATTTCGTTCAACCATCCTTGGAGGAAACTCACCTTCTTGCCGGCTACACGTCCTCTGAGGTATCTAAATTAACATATAAATATAAATGAACATTGTTATTCAGAAGCCAATGTCAACGGAAGAATTTGAAGCCCCGACTCTCTTAGAGAAGGTCAAGAACCATCTTGCAACGAACTACATCTCCCAGAAAGTAAGTTTTGCCTATAACTGCACACCCTTACACCCTTCTTGAGAACAAATTGAATAACTGTGAGATCTACGGTGAAATAGATGAACATAGTACAGTCCGGGTTGGTTCCCCAGTGAAAACAATCCGTCCCGGCCGGCCCCAAGCGGCCCCATGCCTTTTTGTGGCTCGTACAGAGAGAAATTTGATATAAACTCAACGGCGTTGTAAAGCTCGTGTAATAAGCTATCGATTTGTGTCAGCAGAATTTTAAATAGTTCTTTCAATAAATAGTAAATTGATGTGGAAGCGTCGTCAGTTTTGCGAAAAAGTGAAAAAGTTGAAAAGAATCAGGTTGACGATTTTACTTACCGTAATCTTGCGACCACTTTTTCGCAATACTGATGACAGTTCCTCATCAATTTACAATGTATTGAGAGAAATACTTAAAATTCTGCTAACACAAATCGATAGCTTATTACACGAGCTTTACAACGCCGTTGAGTTTATATCAAATTTCTCTCTGTACGAGCCACAAAAAGGCATGGGGCCGCTTGGGGCCGGCCGGGGCCGGCCGGGACGGATTGTTTTCACTGGGGAACCAACCTCGACTGTATACATAATCTCAAATCGGAATCATAATAATTATTTCAGGATTTCGGCAAGTACGTGTTAGGCCTTAATGAGCTCGCTACATCGTACCTCTTTATGTGCCCGAAAGCGCTGACTTCTCTCACACCCAAGCAGAGGGAACTGTGTGAGAAAATGAATAGATGGATGGATGACGGCCAGGAGGGAGTGAATGCTGTGAAGAAGAAGGTGAAAGAGGTCAGCAATATTTCATGTCGTACTATTCTCACGAGGCATTCACAAATCTAAGGCACTCCTAACTTAGGAGTCCTAAGCATCTTACATATTATGAGAGAATGCGCCCGGCGAAAAATCTATACATGTTTCGCATTGCCGGAAGATGTCTTCGAAACTAATTGACGATAAAGATTAAAAAAAACTATACGTTTCAGCAGTATCAGATTGCATATTCCCGTCCATTTCCCCGTGCACCAGAGCGAAAAATTGAAGAAGTGACGGGATTGGAGAAGATTGTCAAAGAGAAGGAAGAAACTATTGAGAGCTTCAAGAAAGAAAAGGAAATCAATGATCAAGTGAGCTCTGCCTTCGACTTTTACTAGTAGAAGAAGTGGCTTTGCAGTTGTGTTATGACAGAATAACAGAAAAAAAACAGATGACATACAATTTCAGGACTTACTAGCACTGAGAAAGAAGCTCTTCGCGTATGCACAATCTAATTGTCAATACTCGTCGATGAACGAAGGACTTAGGAATCTAACGAAGTCACTCGAGGATCGGAACCAGAAACTGAATGACCAGATCATGTTGAATGATAAGGTAAGAACAATTTCAGTATAAATCCTGTGAAAATAGTAGAATAAAACATAATCTGTTCAGGCCATACTCGACCTGACGAAGGAACTTCTGGCTGCACGGCATTCTCGTGAGGATCAATTGTGGGTGAAAAATGAGGAACTAGATCAGATGAGGATGGCCATGGAAGTGAAGCAAGAGGCCTATCGAGCGATGCATCGTCTTCTGGAGGAGGTTTGTATTCATTTAGACTAATTAGATATGTCGATCCTACAAATCACAAATTTTCTAGGAAATTTCCGCCCAGAAGGAGTTGCTACTGAAGAAGATGGAAGAAACAGAGCGTGCACCTAATGACAAATTGCGTATGAAGAACGATGAACTTCACCAGCTGAAAATGGAACTAGAATTGAAAGAAGAAGAGCATCAGAAGCTGCGTGGGGAAATTGATGAAAGGGATGAGGTCAGCCATTATTGTCAGCTATTGAACAATTATGACCGCATAGCTACCGAATACATATGTGAAGCATCTCGTAGTCAAAAACAAAGTGAGTTATGTGTTTGCAGGTGATCTCTAACTTGGAGAAGCTACTGTCTGAAGCCAACCACGATCGTGAAAATCAACTCTGCCTAAAGAATGAGGAACTACTTCAAATGAAGATGGCCATGGAAGCGAAGGATGAGGTTTGTTTCGACAATGTTTGGCACATTTCGCATTCAAGCTGCCACTCTATAATTGCAACTTATGACTGATTTATCAGGAAATGCTCAATCTGAAGAAGCAGCTGCTTGAAGTTGAGCACTCTCGTGAGGATCAATTGTGGATGAAGAACGATGAACTAATGCAGATGAAAATGAAAACGCAAGTGGCTTCAGTGGAGGAGGTTTGCATTATTATCAATTATTGAAATGCTAAGTTTCACTTTTCTAATTTCGAAAATAGATTATTAATTTTATTTTAGTCCAATGTGATGAAACTGGTAATGGAATCGGATCGTGATCGTGAGGAGCAATTGTGGGTGAAGAACGGCGAATTAATGGAGATGAGAATGAATGTGGAGATGAAAGATCACCAGATTAAGGTTAGTTCGTATTCGTGCTCAAAAAGCTGTACAGTCTAGTCTGTACGAGAGTTCCTTCTGCACAGTCTTTCGCCACTCTAGCTGGCGAAAGAGTGAAGTGCGAATGCTAAGGTCGTCGTAAATATTTTGAATCTCCAAACATAGTTTTATGTAACAACTTTCAGGAACTTCAAGACGAGATTGAAATGTTGAGAAAAGTAGAGACCAATCATTCGGAGGACGACGAAGTCAACGCTGAGAATGCCCAATTTGAGGTACGTATTTATCTTTTTTTTCAATGTTCATATCTGAATTTATAAATATTTCATATTTTTCAGGCCACAAAGAAAGCGAATCGAGTTGCCTTTGCCAACTACTACAAGAACAGCATGAAACAAACTTTTGAAGACAATCAGAATCAGGTACCGCTCTTTAAAAATATTACAGAATATTACACACATTATACGATATTCCACTGTCAATCGGGACACTAAATAATTTGAATATTTACCGCATCTTACCCTTGAAACATGAATGCATTTTCAGGATGTTGTTCTGACCTGTCTACTTCTGAATGTTCTCCTACCTATTCTTTGTCTTTACGTTCCCCAGGATATGAACGGCTTCTTGCACCTGGTTAGTTGTCTAAAAAAATTTTTATTTTACCAAAAACATCGAAAAAACCATAACTTCAGCTCTCTATTATTTGCCTCATTCCGATCTGCATCTTCGATAATAAAGAAGCCGATTTTGCGAGGATACTCGCATTTTTCGGGACGGTGGTACGTTGTGCATTGTGCATTTGTTTATTTTTTCTATTTGTGGGACATACAAATAACATGAAATAATGGGCGGGGAACTATTCCTACACTCAAATTATGTTCAGGGCGCCTCTGTCTACATGCCATACTCAACGCATAATCAATTCTATCCTCTTCTCCTCCTCAAATTCTTCCTCGCACTCATCTATGCGTGGATGCTGAAAAATGACGCTGTTCGAACATCGCACAGGATTCGTCGTTTTCTAGAGGTTTAGAAGTTATTTCATTCGTTCATTTTTTCAAGTTATTTCGATAAATGTACAAGGAATGATTGTTCTAGATACGGATGACCATCCCTCAAAACTATGCTAAAATGTTCAGAGAGCGTCCGGTCTCGACATCTGCTGTGATGAGCGATCCGCTGATGTGTCTTCATCGGAAGATGCCGAACCTGCCCCTTCTACCCCCACTGCCGAATATTCATCTGCACCAACGACTGTCCCATCAGAGTCCCGCACCGTCACCCTCACCAAGAAGCTCAACGAGGAACTGGGAATTGTCGTCCAAATCTGTCCCGAATCCAAATCGTTCTTCGTCAAATTCATCATGCCTCGCGGTCTTAGCGAGCGTCCTGAAGGAATTACGATCGGAGACGAGATTGTCACTGTGAATGGAGTGAACCTGAAGGGAGCCTCGATCAAATTCGTCAAGTCTCTAGTCCACGGCATTGAAGGGTCGATTAGAGTGGAAGTGAAAAACACTTCGAATCAGGGCTATTCAAAGGTGGAGTATTCATATTACATTTGAGTTATCTATTTGTAATTTACCTTTGAGATAGTTATAAGCCATTTCAAACCGTGATTATAACTTCTTTCGATATGATGTTTACTTTTGCATAAATAAATTCAATATTTCTTATTGTTGTGTCGTTTCCAATGTACATTAAAATCATTAAATATTTATAAACTGGCTGATACAAAACAACGTTGCAGAAAGAACAAGCAAAGCAAAGCGGCAAGTCGCTTTGCTTGTTCTTTCTGCAACGTTTGCGGCAAGGCCGCGAGACATACTCGCTTGATGAAGAACAAGTCGGCATGATAATTGATTCATGGACATGATCAATATTATAATAAAACTCTGTTTTCGCATTGTTGTTTTATGTATTGACCTGACACTGTTGCTCCACCGAAAGCCAAGGCTTCGCATCATATGGTAATTCTCATACCTTTTTAATGTACGACAATAAAATTCAGAACTCGGATACTTCCACAGAGTTGACGAGAGCCGAAAAGGCAGAAAAGGAGCGAAACGAGATCGCTGTACGGTGCGCCGAGTTGGAGATGCAGGCCATGCTTATGGTACGCTTGTTGTACCTCTTCAAATACATCAGCATTATGCAAAAATGCAAAAAAAAACGTTTCAGAATCAAGAAAGTAACGAAGCCAATGCGCGCGCAACAAGGGAAAGGGACGAAATCGGTGCTCGCTTTGCCGATCTGGAGATGACGTATCGTACGGCGATCATTTTGGTGCGTTTCTGAAAAATAAAATAATAAGAGATTTAACAGTTTGGAAGAGAAGGGCAGCTACAGATGTCGTCTCGTTACGCGCAAAGCTTGCTGAATTTGAACCAGATTGAATGAAGTCTTCCTATTCAAGAATTCACCGAAATCGTCGCATTTTCGAAGAACTGCAAAAATATGTATCCCGAAATTTATATTAAACAGGCAATTAGATCGGTCGAATTAAGATTATTTTTCTTGATTATTTTCAATGATTTATTTTGAACTATCCTTAAATTTTGCCCTGTGGGTGAGATCCCCTAGAAGCCTCTGTTGTGTGCATAAAAGCGTCGATACGTCCTATTGTCTTCATTTGAACTAGTGGAGTGTCCCAAGATGGCTACTCTATCGCCCGAAGAAATGGTCCCTTCGGAAGAGGTTTCATCGTTCGAGGTGCTAGGTGAGTCAGCAGTAGGCCAATTAGAACAATTCCGTTTCTTCATTTCACACTTCGCTCGCGAAGAAATCATCGCGAATCATAAATATTAATTGTAGATAAAAAGCTTGCCGCTGAAGAATCCGCAACTTCTGAAAAGGCAGTGCGACCGGTAAAGAAAATTCTCGAAACAAGAGTGAAGGGCAAGGTGATGTGGTTCAGCATCATCAAGAAATACGGTTTCATCACTCGCTGCGACACCGAGGAAGGATATGATCAAGTGGTACATATTTTTTGAAGAACTTATTGTATTAATTATGAAAAACGAACAGACGATTGATAAAAATTCAGTCATTTTCAGGACATTTTCGTTCACTCTTCTGGTATCGCATGTAATAATCCGAAGCAACGCTACTTTACATCGCTCACTGAAGGACAGGAGGTTTGTAGTTGTTTCTGAGTACTTTTTGGCCCGGCGTATTGCTGCAGAGCGTCTCATTCTTTTAACTCAGAATGAATACTTATAAGTGTGTGTTACCTTATACCCAAACAGTCCTAAACGAATGAACGCCCAAATCGAGAAATTGGAAGGTCACAATAATTAGTGGACTCATAAATGTCATTCAGGTTCTCTTCGATATAGAGGAAGGAGGAAAATGTGGAAGTGCAATCAACGTCACGGGGCTTGATGGGAAACCGGTGAAGGTAAGCAAAGGAGCGATACGCCAATGTGCCCGAGCTTCGAGACAAAACACCCCCCCCCCCCATTTTCTTTGCCTCACAATACTCTAAGAGATGCATAATGCCGATGTTTCTCTGACAGAATCTTCTCAGAATCAGTCTCCCGATCGTTCCAGATTCTTAAAGCTCAAAAGCTGATTATTTACAGAGACCTCGACGTCGTCGTGGCTCACAAAGTGATCAAGCAAAGAAGGAATCATATGATACTGATCATAAAATACCAAGGAAGAAATACGGAGAAGCCAAGAAGAACAGTGACGAGAAGGTACTTGAGAATTTGTCCACTGACTAAATTATTTACTATTTTCAGGTTAAACGGAACTCAATCAATGACGTGGCATCGGCACTCTCGGACGTTTCACTTCAAGATCGTCAACCGGAACAGCAAAGAATCTCAAATGAGAAATAGAAGAGAAACAGAATACTGTTAATCGCTCTATCACTTTTGGGCACAAATTCCCATCATTTTTCACACATCTGTCTCAACATTTTTGTAACAACATAAAATGTTATCAATAAATTTGCGTCTATTGATATGTAATCTTGTATCACGGGTATCACGAGAGAATGAAGCAACCCCGGAACAATTTTTTCAAACTCAATTTAAAAATACCAAATTTTTATGGGAACATACCCTAACGAATAGAAATCGGCATGTCCGGTCAAATTGTCCCAAAGCCGGCTTTTAGGAAATTTCCGGTTCTGAACCCGGCTACAGCGTATCTCAGCTCCCAGATGAGCTACAGACCTCTGGTTTGGGCCAAAAATTCCGGAAAATTATTCTGAATAACTTTTATGTTTTGACAAAAAGTGTACGACCAAAAATAAAAATACTGTTCTCAAAAATATGAAAAAATAGGAAAAATATTTTTGTAACTTTTTAAAATGGGTGCATTTACCAATTTTTTATTCCATTTTCTGATAGATCTAGGTCGATAGTATATAGGAAAAATAAAAAGATGAAAATCGATTATCCACCTTTTTGGGTTTTCCGTGTCCGAACGTCGAAAATCGTCGTATTTTTCGTACTTTGCCCCACGAAATTAATCATAACTCGCTTCAAAATTAAGATTTTCTCGCGATCCAAGTTGCGATGGGTAGAGGGAAGCATTATGGACAGTTCCTAACTGAAAAACTCATTCTTGGTCATTGCGCTCATGTGGAGCCGTCGGGCGGCCGAAAAAATAGTGTAACTATGGGGATACCGATTGCCCCAAAAAGTTAGTATCATTTTTTATAAAGTGTCAATATATGCCTCGGAAATCACCAAAAGAAAGTAATAGAAAACCATTTTCTGTGAAGAAACTGAAGAGAAAGTGATAGATAAAGTGAAGAGCTTTCTCTTCATTGAAGAATGTTATGAGAAAAGTGAAGAAAAAGCTCTTCACTTTCTCTATCACGCTCTCTTAACTTTCTTCACAAAATTTTGTATTTTGTTTCTGTCTTCTGGTGATTTCCGAGGCATACATTGACACTTTATAAAAAAATGGTACTAACTTTTTGGGGCAATCGGTATCCCCATAGTTACACTATTTTTTCGGCCGCCCGACGGCTCCACATGAGCGCAATGACCAAGAATGAGTTTTTCAGTTAGGAACTGTCCATAATGCTTCCCTCTACCCATCGCAACTTGGATCGCGAGAAAATCTTAATTTTGAAGCGAGTTATGATTAATTTCGTGGGGCAAAGTACGAAAAATACGACGATTTTCGACGTTCGGACACGGAAAACCCAAAAAGGTGGATAATCGATTTTCATCTTTTTATTTTTCCTATATACTATCGACCTAGATCTATCAGAAAATGCAATAAAAATTGGTAAATGCACCCATTTTAAAAAGTTACAAAAATATTTTTCCTATTTTTTTCATATTTTTGAGAACAGTATTTTTATTTTTGGTCGTACACTTTTTGTCAAAACATAAAAGTTATTCAGAATAATTTTCCGGAATTTTTGGGCCAAACCAGAGGTCTCTAGCTCATCTGGGAGCCGAGATACGCTGTAGCCGGGTTCAGAACCGGAAATTTCCTAAAAGCCGGCTTTGGGACAATTTGACCGGACATGCCGATTTCTATTCGTTAGGGTATGTTCCCATAAAAATTTGGTATTTTTAAATTGAGTTTGAAAAAATTGTTCTCAAAGGGCCCACTTTTGCTACATTCTCTCGCGATACCTGTGGTATAACGGTAAAGCTCTCGAGCCACAGAGTAATTGTACACGATTCCATTAATCATTCATCCTCACTTTGAAGCACCAGACCTTAAATAAAAAATTTAAAACTAAATTCTCATCCCCATAAAAAATCGCGTAAGGTCCAAACAATGCAGTTAACGGAAGACTATTCGAATTCGATCGCTCGAGAGAGATACAACACGCGTGAAGGTCAGCTGTGGCTGCTGCTGGCACTAATCGAGTTCGCTTCTCTGCCTCTCTCCATTCGCCCCGCTCTCTCACCGCTCTCTACCCGATTTCTTTATGCCCAATCGCGGGGTGTGACCGGTCACCTTGGCGAGCATCGCATCGAGTGTTCGTTACACGGCAGTTTCCGCCCTGATGAACTACCTCATCTCTGGCGGAGCAGAGGGTGTAATAGACAACGATGATTGGAGAGAGTTAGATCAACTTTAATGATCACCGAGGGGCGAGCGGTTGTGGGGTATAAAAGTCGGCACGGCAACTCACTTTCATCGGCAGCTTTCGCCTCTTGAGTTCATTACCCAGTTGAGAATCACACACTTTCGATTCTTTTGCCTTCTCCCCTCTGAACCGCAAATTTGACTACCGTAGCTTCAACTACTCTATTTTTGATTTAATCATCCAACTGCGGTAGCAATATCGATAATAGAAAGTCATGAGTTGGCTTAGTCCCCCAATATCCTCTTGATTTCGTCACCCGATTACAGTATCAGTATCGATTTTGCAGTCATGAGTTGGCTGGTAGGCGTCGTTTCGACCGGATCGTTGGTCTTCGTGGCCCTCTCCATGGTGTACATTGCATCCATGGTCAACGACGTCCAGAGCCTTCAGGAGGAGGTCACCGTCAACATGGATGAGTTCAAGGTGAGATAGTTGATCTTTGAGGGATACGGTAGGCCATTCACCTGAGGTTACGGTATCCATTCAATCGATTTTGTAGGGCACAACAAATCGATATTCAGGTGATGGCTGAGTCCACCTGGTCTCGCCTTGTCGCCATGCACGTCAACCCCACTGGATCCTCCGATGCCCCTCCCACCTTCGCCACCCTCCTCGGCAGAAACAAGAGACAGGCGAACTCGCAGTGCAACTGCGGACCCTCCTCCAGAGGATGCCCCGCCGGACCTCCCGGACCTCCCGGTAAGCTAATTGAAGATCAAAGATCAGTCTCTAAAGTAATAATCTTCAGGAAACCCCGGAGAGCGTGGAGCTGACGGCAGACCCGGAGAGCCCGGCAGACAGGGAGCCAACGGAATCGCCCTCGCCGTCACCTTCGACACTCCCGGCGGTTGCATCTCGTGCCCTCCCGGACCTCCCGGACCCGACGGACAGCCCGGCTTCCCCGGACCCGCTGGACAGCCCGGCCAGAACGGATTCCCCGGCCCCGCAGGAAACCCCGGTCGCGACGGACAGCCCGGCGCTCCTGGAAACAATGGTGAGCGTGGAAGAGACGGACAGCCTGGCAGACCCGGTGCCGATGGACAGCCCGGTGTGCAGTACACCCGTGGAGAGGCCGGAAGAGATGGAGCCCCTGGTAGACCCGGACCTCAGGGACCCGCTGGACAGCCCGGACAGGACGGAGCTCCCGGACAGGATGGACAGCCCGGAGAGAATGGAAGAGACGGACAGCCCGGTCAGGACGGACAGTCGGGACAGCCCGGAGAGCAGGGATCCGATGGACTTCCTGGAGCCGATGCCGCCTATTGCCCGTGCCCCTCTCGCACGTCTTCCTACTCGGAACCAGTGCATGCCGCTCCTCCCGCCGCCCAGGGATACAGAGCATAAGCTGCTCCACTCAAACTGTTTTGTATATCAAAATAAACCACTTTTGCACTCAATTTGATGTTCCGATACAAATCAATATCACAACAATTGTAATTTTCAGCAAATAATGAGGCGATTCGAAATCAACACAAAATGCCTAGTGGTATCCTTTCACAAAAGGATTCTTTATTTTGACACATTATCCAAACAACCAGACACATAAAAGAAAAGAGAGAGTATTCGGGAAGAATAGAGTTATTAAACGATAGTCTAATGTGCGATAATATTACAATAGTGCCAGCTATGCTTGAGTAAATGAATTGATCTGGGCGTCGAATCAACTTGGGTTGACAGCAAATGAAAGATCGATGAATCAAGCTGCCGGCGGAGGGCTGCACACAAACAAGGAACTGAATAACACTATGTGAAAGTAATAGTCCGCTTCAAATTCATTTTTAACCAGTACGACTGATATCACCTTTCCAAGACGCCAATAACTGCTTTCAACTTGGAAATATATTTCTCATTCCTCAGCGCCTTGAGTTCCACCGTTCCGAAGATGCGCATTGTTTGCCTGACGATAGTTGTTGCGAATACTATTGAAAACTTGTGATCTAATGCTGCGTAAAAAGTCAGGGGAGATTTCCTCCTCGGGTGGAAAAAAGTCAAAGAGGAGGAAAAGGAGGAATTCAAAATTTTGAATTCGCGCACTTTTCAGTATTTTGCTTCCCCGTAGAGCTGGCGAACCAAAAATTTAACTAGGGCTTCCCTGACACCTTTAAACCCTATAAACCAAGATTCAAGATGCTAAAATCAATGGGAACCGAGATATTTTGAAATAACGAAAATTGCGGGAATTCAAATTTTTGATTTCCTCCCTTGACTTTTTCCACCCGATTTTTTCCTCTTCTCTTTCCTCCCCCTAATTTTTCCGCAGCATAACTTTCATCTGTTGAGAAAGGCGTAGGTAAGCCAATTCGAACCTGTGTTGTGCAAGTTCGATCTCGATCCCTCTCGTATGTTGGAACATTACCAGCAGAGGGGTTCCCAATGCTGCCAGTTGTCTCAGTAATCTGCACAAGGTAAGTCATCAGCCCCAAATTACTGTGATCATTTCTCCCTTCAGATTAAATATTTGTTTATGTTTCACCTCAGCTTTTCCTCGGCCGTCTGTAAAATCTCATTCAGCAGGTTGCTGCCCTTTTCGTAATTGTCTTGTATTTCCTTAGTGTAGTGTGCAAATGCGTTGAACGGGAACCAGAGAATACTTATAGAAAACGTGAAGACAAGCTGAAATATTCCCAATATCTAGTTTCCCTCTTACTCTGGTCGAACTAACATAAAATGACCAATGAACTAACAAACTAAAGAAAACGAACTAAAGAAACGAACTAACAGAAATTTCTTTAAAGGTGGTGTCCCACGAATATCTGGCTAACTGAGTTCTCGATGTGAGATGGTAGGTCGTGGCCATCCTATAACACTTTCGAAACTCCCATGTTTTCAATTTTCGTTTGAACTGAGATATGAGCAGTTGGCTGCGTGCCAAATGACCCTGAAAAGCAGGCAACGAGCGAGAGAGCGTGCAAAATGAGGAGAGCGCGCCCTCTCATTCCTCACTTTGCATAGTCGCCCGCGCAGTTCGTGGGACGCCATCTTTAAATTGATTTATTTCCTATTTCCCTGAACCTTCGAAACTCTTACCACAGACAGATAGATAACTAGTTTGCTAAGTTTTAAAATTTTAACAGTTTTGATCAATTGATAACCACATCTGTATTATAGGTGACAGAGAAGTCTTGTTGTGAGAGAAAAAGGAGAATGAGAAAATGGCGGTTCAAGATGAAGAAATGTGAAATGTGTCAAGAGAAATTAGAAGTTATGGAAGAACGAAGATTATTGCTAATAATAGTTAATTGGTGCTATGTTAATGTTAATGTTTTATGTTATGATTTGAATAATAATATCTGATTAATAGTTTTATCGTTGTTCTACGCAACAATCAATTAGTTATTGAACAAATCACAAGCATTTTATGAGAAACTACTAAAAAGGGAGATCATAACCTGATTTGAAAACTCAATTATTTAATCGGTGTAAATAAGAAACCCCCCCCCCCTGAACCTTCGAAACTCTTCCCACAGACAGATAAATAATCTGGAGCCTGAAAAGAGAGACCAGGGAGATGTCCTGAGAATGAGTAGTGTATAAACAAACATAAAACCAATAGAGTGATTAGAAAAATTAATAACAGATCTCCTCCTCATGTGTTGTATGCAAAGGACACTTACATGTTTCATTTCCAGGATGATGAAACCGATAAGTAGCTTCCCTAAAACTGCTTCAGTGAAGTAATAACTAATGTTAAACCGGAGCAACAAATGTCCAAAAGTACGCAGCGCCACTCGGAACCAAAACCATAACACAAAGAGGCTCGGAATCTGAACAATAACGATTACTCTAGGTCAAATTGATTATCAAACCTTCATTGCAGCTCGATCATTACGGACCAACTAAGAAGAAAAAAATAATCAAACATGAAATGAATCAGTAAGAAGATGAAGAAATGATCAGATAATCATCAATGAACAGAGAGAGTGGCAAATTTCACGCTGTGGAACGCGGACGAGAAGAAAGAAAAAAGAGAAAGAATGACGAGCATTGCATGAATCATTGCAACGACAGCAATGACAATTTGAATGAGCTAGAAAGCGAAACATGATTCGTAACCTCTTTCAGTCATATTGATCTCAAATATCTGGGGAAATGAACTGTTAAAAAATCACGCAAGGTCACAAATGTATGTCACTCAACACGCACAAGGGTTTCAATGCGTATTACTTTATCGTTATTTGCTGCTCTTGGCACACATTAAACAGTTTTGAGGGCATTGGGCACTGATGGATTCTCCACATCGGGACGGAATGAGCTACTGATTGGGACAGGAAGGAGCTAATATGCGAGAGGGGGAAGGGTGAACTGCTCATGAGCGGGTCTTCTACTATTTATCCAGCAGTAGATGCAACCGCCAATGCAACAGAGAACGATCAACAGTCCGATACAGCCGCATACGATTGCCACAATTATCACTGAAATAAGAGACTCCTAATTAGGTAAGCAATTGGATAAATACAGTAATCTTGGTGCTAATATTTTAGTAGACAATCATGCTGATATTCTTGTCGAATCTAGTAACATTTCCAAAGATAAGAACTCTTACGCGATGAATGCCCCTTTTTGGCCAGGGCTAGTTCCTTTGGTTTTGGTCCTTTCGCACATTCGTGGTCTTGTCCTTTAATTGGGACCTCTTCTCCGTTTGGTAGAGTAGCATGGAAGTCGTACATATATGTAGATTCGATATGTTTGCACGTCGGTTTCAGTACATATTCTTCGTTGTTGATAATCCATTTGTCTTCGGGACACTGAGATTTTATTCATGAATGATAACTTCAAAATAATAATACAAATCAGTGGAAAAACGAGCATACCTCCAATTTTGCAGCTTCCGTATCAGTTCCGGCTGTGAATTTAGGGCATGAATCGTAGCAACGTGATGAATATTCCTCGCAAAGTCTGTCAACTGTAAGAAAACTATTCGAATCATCAGGGAGCCAATATAGAAAACTTACCAGGCACAGCACAGAATATTTTTACATTATCGCCTTCGCTGAATTTTACTGGAGTCGATGAGCCTGAAAAAAAAGAATAAATTAATTTTAAAATTTTTTTATGTCGATTCATTCTTATCATCACATGCAAGAAATGCTCACTGACAAAAAAAATTGTGATCGGTTGCAATACTTGGCCAAAGAACTGGAATGACAAGCATACGTTACCTTTCTCTTTGTAATAGAAAGATGGATTCAGGCTTGATTGGTCATCATTGCATCCAAAACTGTCCACATCTTTCATGACATTATTATGCATTGCTCTAAATTTTTTTTTGACTTTGTCAGGATCAGGAAATGAAAATAGATATAAAAATCGTGCACAAACTTTAGGCTGTGTGTCAATTTTGTCAATTCTCTGTAGTAATTGCAATCGGTGAAACTCTTCGGTTCTTTTGCAACCAAATTCAGCATTGAGTATTGATCAATGGATGTAACGCGGTTTCCGTAAGGTAATTCACATTCACGGCCTAAAATAGATATATTGTATTTTATAGTGTAATCTTAATCCCAGTGTCCACAAGTGATACCAAACCAGCAAGCGCTTGTCTCTGTGTTCAATTTTTGTAGGAATAGAGAAGCAGGGTTCGCCGATTTGACATCACTATCTTCCATTACCTTGTCCACCAATGAATAAGAGAGCAATGGACAGTAGCAGACGCAACTGAATTGTTTGCAATTAACAAAGTAATCATGTATATACAGCGAGTATTTTGGCATCTAATTGGTAGAGATATGTCTACGAGCGTAGATAAAAGCAAGGCGCTTTCGAGTCTCGAGACGTCTCGTCTCTGATTCGCAAATGAAAAACAAGAAAGGGAATCATTGGTCCAAAGATGACTTTGGAAAGTGAGAAGCAAGCGGGGATTTATCGATGACCTCTCCAACTTCTATGGAAAACTGTTCGAATAATACATTAAAAAACTAACCATAGTGAGGTTTAGGGAGCGCCAAATGAGACGAAATGTGCAAAGCAACCGATTGAAATGGACAAGAATCGAGGAAATGATAGAAGGAGGGAGAATAATTGAGAAAGAAATCTCGTTTTTTGCATATTAAAAAATATTAATTATTGCTTGTTTTCTTTACAGACCATAAGAGTATTTCTTTATCGTGTTTTTGTTGAGCCAATCACACATTACACGTTATCTCAGGGCAAAACCCTTAGTCACTTTAGGGAGGCACAAGGGCATTTGGCGGGTAGACGCAACCACCGATTGAATCCTTCCTGATTCGTCCATAGTATATGAAGAAGGCGGCGCATCCAATCAACATTCCGAGCAGGATAACACTCAGTATTCCACCGCATACAGCTATAGCTATGATGAGGCCTGCAATTACATGAATTTATTGAAGTGTAATGAGTATTGGGATACCAAATTTACCAAGAGAATCCTATCACTGACAAATTGACATTTGGTTCAAAAATACTAGAGTGCGATAAACGATACGACCCGATACCACGGGGCCCCGCGAATGAAGAATGAGAGGGAGAGAAATGACGGGCCAGCCCGTGAAGTTTCGTCTATTACCCGATACCGGAGCTTTAAAAAGTCTTGCTAGCGCGGGTTTCGCGATCTATAACTGAGCGCTTAACATAGTGAGACCAATTATTCTCATCATTTCGCCTGTGCGCTGGTCTAGCGAGTTGTTGCTTGTGGATCTGCCGATTTCGTCCTCCTTTTTTCTTACTCCAGAGAGGTATGCTTTCGTTTAACGTTGTAGAAATGAGCTCAAAACGGTTTCAGGAGTAGCGCCGAATGATGGCGAGTCAACTACGCTTGCTGCAGATCAAATTTCCCGGTTCCGAACCTCCAACGAGCGAAAATTTTAAAATCATTTTCTTTACATGAGTTTTACATTTATCGATAGGGTGCACTTAGCAATGTCACATGCCGAAATATCTTTCGATTCGGTTCAGTTTGGTCTGAGTTACAGCTATTTGAAGTTCTCCGGTATCGGACTCGAGGGGTCCGGTATCGGGTCGCCTCATTCTTCATTCGCCGCGCTCTCGACCCGCGACGAGACCGAATTACCCGCCCCGTATTGCGAACTCTAAAAAATACCTTGTCTTGCAGCTTCATTTACGCAACCAGCTTTCGATAGGGCATCCACTTCCAATTCTTTTCCGTTCGGAAGCGTCACGTAAAAACCGAAGTGGATCTCCCTTTTCACTTTGCACTTTGCTTTCAGCACATATTGCTGGCCATTAATATACCATTTGTCATCGGTGCACTAAAGTATAATATTATTTAAATGGTCGCACTACCACTATTTTTTGGGAAAATAGGGCTCTGAGTATCCCCTCTATCGCCTTTCTCAAATGATAAAGAGACAAGGGTTCCACAATTAGGCACTAGCGCATTGGATGCACAACCGAAGTCCCACCTCCAACGTTGCCGGTTTGCCGTCGGACGCTCCCGTGAATTTCGGACATCGATCTCCTTCGAAGGCGCATGACGGGTTATCGCAATCTGAGAACACTTGAGTAATTATAAAAAAAATATTAGAAGAAAAATCGTTGCGTCGACGTCAACTTTCAACTTTTCGGGGAAACAAAATACTCACCTCCTCCGACGTTAGCGATCAACACGGAAATCGATAGCAGCAGGATTATCTGAAATGAGGAATGAAGAAGCGACGCAGAAATATGGGAAGAGTGAGCCGGTTTACGTTCAAAACAAATGAAGATCGAATCGGTAAAAGTGAAGAAAAACTGACCATAATGCGCGCTCAAGAGCGTCAACGAAGACGAAATGTGCAGGACAACCGATTGGAATGGTGAACAGGCGACGGAATGAAGGGGACAAGTGGTCAATTGTGGAGTGAATTAAGTTATTGGAATATGGAAATCTTCCCACTTCTTCCCATCCAGATACAAGCCCCGCCCCTTCGAGAAGAGGGAGAAGAGACGAGTAAGGCTTATTGTTTTCTTGTTTTTGCATTGCATGCACATTATAATTATCATTTCTGAAGAACTGCTGTGTCTAGGAGTCCAAACCATTCGGAGATTAATTGCCCAATCTCCTGTCTACGCTCGACAGCTATCCATTTATCGGAATGGAAAGCCGAGATGGGAGAAGAGGGAGAAAGCACTCTGTCGAATCGATTGCCCCACACAGGGCAGACCTTTTTTCCCTCCTTTGGGTCCCGGCCTCTCCTTTTCTCCTCTTACGCTCAAAGATATTGCGGTTCAAATTAGTGCTGAAGATTCGCCTCCTACCGTGCACTTTATCCCGTTCTCGAGCGGGCTCGAGAGTGAGCGGAATTAAGAGTTGCTCTGATACCCAAGTTCTTGTCTTAGACCCGAATTTCATTTGAGATGTGGGGGTGGGTCCGAGAGGTGGCCAAATGACCAGAAATTCGTGAGACGTCTCTTTTGATATTTTCCCACCCTTTCCGAGATTTATCACCTCATGACATCAACTTGTATGCACTAATGCGATATGGGAGATTCGAGGGAGATGGGATATAAAGCTTAGGGAGTCCTCTCTATCAACTATCCCCCACATAAACGTCGTCGCTCCGGACAACCCCTCATTCCGTATCCCTTCTCCTTTCATTCCTCAATACCCTTTCCTCGTCCTGTTCCATTCCTTCGCTCCATTCATTTTCCTTTCTCTGGGGAGTAGGGAGCTTACGATCGATATTCCGTTGAGAGCTACAGTATCCTTCACTGCCGTCAATTAGTTAGAATTCACCACGCCATTTAAATTTATTATGTTCTTTCACTTTCCAGAAGGTATCCTTCTTCTTACCTCACAGCATTCTTCTCCGACAGAGAAGGGGGAGATCTTTACATATGTACTTGCGCACTTTGCATGAATCGAACTACAAGGCCTGGGCGGAGGGAGCGGCCGCTCTCCCCGCTCATTTTGAATTTTTGCAGTCCGATTACGGTGTGGCGGGAAAATTCAAAAGTTAATCCCCTTGTTCACCCTTTTCTGGAGAGAACAATGGGGGTCAGAATGCTGTGACCTCCTTTCGAATTAAGAAGGCAATGAGAATCTGCCACGTCTATCCAATTCTCTCTATGTGTGTACTCTTTCATTCCTTGACGATGATATTTCTCTCTTAATTCTCAGAATTCGTCACATATCTCCAGGCCCTTTCATCCTACCTCTAATTACTCAAGAATCATAGATTTTTCTGAAAGGAATTCATTTGTATTCTATCCAGACAGCGCCTCTCCCAAACCACTAACATTTGCCTTCCTGTCACAAAGATTCCCCATCTTCCATCATTTCCCTGATTTCCTGAGCGCAAGATTTACATCACATTAATCCACGTGGCGTAAAGGTACTTCTCTTCTATGGCTGGCTCATGAAGAAATGCACTCCTCATTCTGCGCGCTTTCTCGTCGAGCTGACAGACGTGAGATCTCGAGGAATGAGGAGAAATTTTTTTTCGTTTGTCTCGTCATTCCGTTCTCATTCTCGCATCTCTCATCGTTGTCATAGCTCGTGAGACAAGAGACAACTTCTTATCTACTATCGCGATATTAGTTGTAATGTCTCATGCATTGCACGTCCCAAAGCGTCGTAACAATGAAAACCTTTCTTAGGATGTGGTCTCAGTCGTCCGGCGTTGCTCCTCAGACAACAGCCGCCGTAGCTGCCACAGTCTCTTCAACTAGTCAGCAGCAAAGCAATGCAGAGTTGGCAGCCTACTACACCGATCTGGCCATTAAGCAAGTATGTAGTCGTAATTTTCAAATGCCAAAACGAGACTACTTTGTAAAACTGGTTTTCAAAATTACTACTGGAATATTTCTTGTTTGCAGTTAGCATTTTCATGACTTCGCGTAAGACAAAACACATTCTTTAGTTTGGGTCAAGTTTGTGGCTGAAGTGCAGCACAGATAGCGTTTTAATATTCTCGGGAGTAGTTAGAATAGACCGAATAGAAGAGACATGATTTTTCAGCAAACCACAGTCTGTGAGCTCGGTCGACAGCAGGCCATTGCTAGCGCAGCTGCCGTCTTCCTCAGTGAAATGGCTGAGAAGCATGTTCGTTTCACTTGAGATTACCCTCACTTTGTCATGCTATTTCTTAACGCTCTGAATAGGTAATTCCAAGTCCTTAGCCCGACTGAAAATCGTTGTTCTATTGAAGTGAAAGCACGTTTAGAATCTGAGCAGCGGGAAAGATACCCTATAGAGCTCGAGAAATGATACCGCCGTCTCTCACACACTCTCTCGCCGACCGAGCGGGCGAGAGAGTGCGCAAAATGAAGAGACGGCGGTATCATTCTCGAGCTCTAATACCCCATATTTGCAGCGTGCAGCTGCAGCTCGAAATGCAGAGGAGCAGCAAGCACGACGCGCCGTCGCGTACGCGCATCTGCAATCTGTAAATGACCAGGTATTCCAAATTTAATCACCAACCAATGAAAACAACTCCGAACCAAGGTGTTTTGTTCACACATCGTACTGATATGTCTCCTGGAGGTCATACAACATATTGTTTTTATCAGATCTCCACCATTCAATTGCTGATGCAGGCACCGCCACCGTGTATGAACGCTTTCGAGGCGCGCAATGAGTTATATCGCCAACACCTCGAACGGGTATTACTCTCTTTTGTTTAGCTGTGCGACAGAAGGGATAGATCTGCAATTATGAAATTCATAGAATTTGGAAAAATACATTACAGCAGGGAATGGACCCTGCCAGCGCGGCACTTGCCGCCGGAGTGCCCGAACGGGATCAGAACCAGTGGAATTCACCATATGCCCAGGTTCTTGCGCTATAACTTCTGTCTCAGCATCAGCGTTGTCAGCAATTGCAGATGATTGGGCACGGTGGCAATAACATGATCCAGCTGAATGCGCAACCATCGATGATGGCGCAGAATCAGGTAGGGATGCGTCTCCATCATTCCCACACGGATAAGACAGCACGCGAAAACCTAGGTCCATTCTCACTTTCTAATCCCAATATCAGGCTTGGATGGCGCATCCCTTCGGGTACGCACCCAAACAGGCACGGCCGGCGACGAATGGCCAGGGTACAGCATCATCATCTTCCTCTACATCTTCTCCCGCCCGCTCCGCAACTTCCGGAGACCTCCCCGAAGATCCCGCTGATGATGATCAATGAAAAATATGTAGCTCATCCCCCCTTCACTCCTTTGTCTACTTATCCACCTGCTCGCTAAACCCCTCTCTCCAGTGAACACATATCGGGTCGACGTCTCTTCATTTCACACACTCTCTCGACCGGTTGGTTTACGAGAGAGTGTGTGAAATGAAGAGACGTCGACCCGCATTGCACACTCTACATTGCACCCTCTTGAGGATCAATAAGCAGTGTTTAATCGATTGATCTTGACCGTTTCCGATTAATCATTTCAACCATGCATTCCAAGAAAATCGATAATCATCATAGAGCAAACAGTTGTAGCCCGAACAGCGTTTATCTCACAGCAACGCAAAAGAATACACAAGAATACATTGCACTTTGTCATCAGTTGAACTCAATGAGGTACTAAATTTCTTGCAATGATTCCAATTGCACTGTCACACTTGCGGGCGAGAAAGTGGTCGATCCGAGGAAGGAAATCTCTTTCTCAAAGCATCGAATTACGATCAGGAGTGTACTGTGCATGACAACGATAATGATTAGTTTGAGGAAACGGTAGAACCCCATTTCGACTACGGTCGCCTTCCCAACTCACTTCAGTTCGATCCGTTCTGACTACGTGGAACGCCCTCAGCAGTGACACCAGCGCCATTTTGGTCTGAAAAATACAATTGTTTTTTTTAAACCGAACCAATCTATACAACTATTCCTCTCGACACCTCGATACATTCGGATTGTAATTTTTTTCCATTATTCCCTGTTTCATTTTTTTCGCTTCAACTTTTAATGAATTACCTCCATCATCGCAAGTTTGTATCCGATACACCGTCTCGGGCCCAATCCGAATGAAAGAAAGGCCGAAGAGGGAACGGAGGGGGAGAGCCATCTGAAGGTCATATTTTCCCTGAGCTCCTTCCATATTTTTGTCAAGTCAAAGTATTTATTTGCTATTTTATGAATACCGAAATTGTCGAACAAAATGTTTCGTGTTACAGTTAATTTTTCACCCATGTATGTTTCAACATATTATCAAAAGCATTGAGTGAATTCAAGAATGATCGTTTCTTTTTTTTTCTATTGCTGGACAACAAAATACCTCTCCGGTGGGATCTCGTCGCTAAAATAATCTTTCTAGCAAAATGTTTGCATATGTTTCAACGTATTATCAAAAAACGGTGAGTGAAATCAAGAATTATGATCTTCTTTTATGCATGGTAAAGAAAAATAAATACCTCTCCGGTCTAAACTCCCTCGCATCTCTGCCCCAGACGAGCTCATCGTAGTGGATGCTGTACACGTCCGGTTGCACGTACGTCCCTCGCCCGATCGATATCCCACCGACTACCGTATCCCGCGTGCACCGACGACCAGTCGTACTGTAGAATTAACATACGGTAGCCTATTATCGATTGAAGATTACGGTAGCCGTTATCGATTGTGAGTTACGATAGCCTAATATCGGTTGATTCCTTACAATGCCGAAAGGGGATAGATCCTCAACGTTTCCTTGATCACTGCGTCGAGGTACGGTAGCTGACCGAGTTGCGACCAGTCGGAATCATGAAAAGATACTATTTCCATACAGTGCCATTTTATCACGATAATGAGGGCATTCGTTGAAAATAATATCATGGTAATGACGCATTCCTTGCGTTATAATTAATTAAAGTACGAAAGAATGTGTCACCTCGATCATCACTTTCCGAATCTCTTCGCGTACTTTCTCCTGCACTTCAGGATGCATCGCCAGTAAGTAAGTGACGAAGGACAGGGCGGAGGCCGAGGTGTCGAAGCCTGCAAATTATTTGAATTTCAAATTTGAAGTTTAAAGAAGGAGAGGCACGAATCACGCCGATATGCAAAGTGAGGCAGAGCGCTCTCCTCATTTTGCATGCTCTCTAGCTCGTTGCCTGCGCTTCAGGGTGACTTGGCAATAAGCCAATCGAGTATATCTCGGTTTAGACGGAAATTGAAAACATCGCAGTTTCTAAAGCGTTATGGGGTGATCGTGCCACATCGTCTGACATCGAGAACTGAGTTAGCCAGATATTCGTGCCACCCCTTCTTTAAGTTTTGAAAAACTAAAAATTCACCAGCCATCATGAAGAGAAAGCACTGAGCGATGATCTCGTCTCGAGTGAGCGATTTGGACCGCTGAATTAATATTAAAATTTAAAGTTCTCCGATGCCGGGTAAAATAATGCAATAATGTCAAAATGTAAAGATCGTCCACTTCACAATTTTTCCTGATCTTTGTTCACTTTTTGATCTGCTCGAGAAAAAAGCTCTCTTCGTGAGCTCAATAGAGTGTGACCGGCGCGTATATTCGGAATGATGTCACAAAGAACTTTGTTTTTTTAAATTCGCTCACCGGTCAAAGCTGTGATAGAGCCATTTCTGTTCAATCACAATAGCAATCAAAGGGGTGATCCCTTTTATCACACCATCGCTCGTCACCAAGAGATCCTCCAACTTTCACCCCATCTCTCAGCACGAAACGCGTCGCATTCAGCACAAGTTGGGTGGGGTTTAGCAACCCACGCCATCTCTTGTTCGAATCTCTGTTTGATAGACAATCATTCGTGTGAAATAGAGAGTATCTTCACTTATCTCCTCCCATCTTCTGATCTGTCCACGTCATTCTTCGAGAACGATCAAACCGCAAACAATTTATGCCATTTTTCTGCTCGCTCACTAGACACTTTGAAATGGGTGCGGCTCAGCGTTCGAGAAAACAGAGCAATGAGCTGACCAAGTTGACACTTTTTCTTGTGTGTCAATTATACAGTCAAAATGACATAATGTGAACCGTTTATGATAAGTTATGATAACTTATCATAAGATGTCATAAAACAATGATTGCTCAGCGTAGCCTGAATGGATCACGCTGAAATTTTGCATGGTAGCACAGTTCCTGTGCCCCGTCAAACTGGCACTCTCGAAAAATCGATATTTCACACGCGTCGCGGTCACGCGTTGCGCGCGTGATGACCAAAAGTGGGCGGAGTCTGGACGAGAATTTGCGTTGAATCGAAAATCTCATTCTCAAAATTGAAGAATACCGAAATATTCATAAAAAAATGAGATTTTAGCGAGTAGGACTAATAAATGTCCAAATTCAGCTAAGCTCCGCCCACTTTTGGTCATCACGCGCGCAACGCGTGACCGCGACGCGTGTGAAATATCGATTTTTCGAGAGTGTCAGTTTGACGGGGCACAGGAACTGTGTTACCATGCAAAATTTCAGCGTGATCCATTCAGGCTCCGCTGAGCAATCATGGTTTTATGACATCTTATGATAAGTTATCATAACTTATCATAAACGGTTCACATTATGTCATTTTGACTGTATTGAGAGAAGTGATACGTGACATTGCAGTAATGAGTGGGAGGAAGGCAGAAATAGCGCGCTATTGCACGATTTTGCGACAAGAAAGAGAAACAATGCACACATTGCCCATAAAAACATGACGCACTATATATTTAATTTGTCCTGAGGATCGAGTCACAAATTCTTTTGATATTCCGGAACCTTACTTTATTTGATTCTCCTTCAATTTCTTCACTGAATTGATGAAGAAATGCGTCAATGAAGTCGTCGTTGTCTTCTTTGTTCTGAAAACGTGGAAGATTTCAGCTACCGTTTATAGTGTAAAAACATTTATAATTATGAATTAAGTTTCTCTGTGCGAGAGTACGAAGAATGATGAAACTAATTCTTCCTTCTGACTATCCTAATCCTCACCCCTCCCCGTATCCTCTCATCCACCACTTTCTCCATCTCCTTCAGCACCATCCCGATCGGGTTCTCGAATTTGGCAGCCAGTGTGTTGAAGAGTTTCCTTGAATGAAATAATTATTCACAATTGACATCGAATTCATTGATGGATGATTGCCAAATGACCTCGTACCTCATATAGGGCGATAGGGCGGGAAAAGCTAGATTCAAGTCGAGGTACCAGAGGTTGAGGTCGCGAACGAAGATCTGTAAATAACAATTTGAAAGCGATCATAAAACATCCTGTGAAGCCACAGTTACTTGCCCAAAAAGGGAAACTTAGCACACTTACCCCTTTCATATGGCGACACATCGGATTGGAGAACATCCGGGACTCTTTTTGACCCACAACCAGACGACAGATGACGTCGAACGTGTATTCTTGGTAGAATCTGAAATTTTATTTTTGTTTTTATTTTTAAAACGTTCGACTTGCCCATCGATTTTCGTTCAAGTGTATCAGCTCGACCACTCGAGTTGAAGAGGGAAGGTGTTTCGGTAAATAAAAACTCAAGCTTACTCATGAATATTGAAAGAAGATCCATTCTTCTCGCGAAGAAACCGAGTGAGATTGAGGCAACTGTCATGGAGAATAGGCTGAATCTGCAAGAAAATAAGGAAATCACGTTGCAAAAATTCGGCAAAACACTTGCTCCCGGTGAGGCTCGAACTCACGACCTTCAGATTATGAGACTGACGCGCTGCCTACTGCGCTACGGAAGCAGACGTGCTACACCGCGCACAAAGCGGCTTTCATTACCCCTCTCTTCTTCCCTACTCTCACAACCAGTTCAACTCGCTAACCTTATCAAGATTGGACGGGGTGAACAGTGGATTGGCTGCTCCGCGCAATCTGAACGAATTTCGATTGAAAACTTAGCACTTCATTAAATTTTTTTTCAATTTTGAATTATGAAAATTACTGCAAATTCTTCAATTATCTAGATGTTGTTTTGTGACGTTGTTTGCTTGAGGGAATAAATTAATCAGAAAAAAAAAACATAATATTTACCGTCTCCATCTCCATCCGAGTGCCTCTGCCATGTGCACTCGTTCGTCCTGACCATTCTCGTCCGATGCCAGATGCAGCAACTGAATCAACTTTATTTTTATCAATATTGAAAGAAAATACAAGATGCATCATAGTCATCAAAACGACGTTTCGTGAAAGATTGCGTTATGTTTCACGAGTTGCTCAAATGATGTTGTAAAGCTTGATTTCGTAATTTCAGAAAATTTTCCAGTTATGTTTCAAGTGCTATTCAAATATCTCTTCTGTTGATTCAATTTAATTCCCACCACGCCACTGCTCCATTCCAAAATCCTCACCTTTTTAGCCTCGAAGCATTCCGCTTTCGTGACGCACACCTCGTTCACGTCTTCAGCGTTTGCAAGTACAACGACTGGATTTGTTCCCTCGTAGACACCATAGCGGCTACCGTACTCCTGACAAGTCACTTGTCGATTGGCTACCGTATCCTCGAGTACTCTTTTCATGCCTGACATGTCTAATACATCGAAAATAAGATCACCTTGGTCCACTCCCGCAACTGCAATGCTCCATTGTAGTCGATTCGATGTAGTTCCTTCGAGTGACCGTAGTAGAAGCGCGGTGCGGGTCCCGACACGCCCAGTCGATTGAAATAGTCGAGACGGTCGGTAATCCATCTAAATTGTAATGTTACGGTAGGATAAAGGAATGGTTTCGCGAAATACAACAGTGATACAGTAGATAATTCAAAAAATGGAAGGGTGACGGTAGGATTTCCGTGTGGGAGTCGCTTACCGGTACAGCCAGAATAGCGCGGCTGCAGCTATCGCGAGTAATCCGACCAGCATTGATTACGGTATTCAACGATTACGGTAGTCGGAGGAATCCGGAGTAAAAGAAGACGACGTGCAGTTGAATAGAAGCCCGGGAGTGAATCCGCCCTCTCCTCCCCCTTTCTTCTCATCTCGTCACCACTCTTTTTTGATGTTTTGACATACACTCGCACACACACACGGGGTAGGCGTTAGATCGGAGTTGAACTCTCTATCACTCTACCCTTCTTCTCTCTTGTTCTCTCACTGATTTGTGTTGGTCAAAGATTGCGGGGTGCAGTTTGACAACACCGTTGTGATAGGCGAATAAACAGGGCATGTGTTTCAAAACCCTGGTCAGAAACGAGAAGACTGATGACATAGTCGTGCAATACAGGGGAAGGTGATTTTCGAAACTGCTTGATATGAAAACTGCAACCGTTTCGAAATCCTGAGTGGATGCTTTCTCGCTGTCTCATTAACGCTCGCAAGGGTGTTATGATGAACTTCTGTATTTCTGATTTCGGACTTCTGGACGACTCATACAAGTAATTTATTCATTGAGGAACACCAAGCATTTAGATGAACATCAAATACGACTAAGTGATATATCAAATGTATTTCATTAGTGGTATCTCGACATTAGGCGATGTGCGGGAATGTGCTGGCGCGATGAAGGCTCTTCACATTTTGTTCAGATTTCGTTCAATATTTATTCAGTGTACCTGAGCCGCTTAGACACGATGGCCTCGTCCGAAGTAACTGTCAATCACGATTCAGTGATTAATCATTGATGACTTTGCTGATTTCATACTCGATATAAGCTTATTTGATGCTTCATTTGTAGGATACAAAGATGCACAGATGATTTCTGGCCTCTATACTCTGACTAGAGTAATAAAAGTTACTGAGAAATGAAGAGACACATTTATCGTGCTGTCATTCCTATTCAAAGGAGTCTAACCTAGACTGACATTCAAATCCTCGCAAGACGTCATTGGTGGTTTGTTGATTCGTGGTTTCACTGCGTCATCGCTCGAAATAGGCACTCTCACACATATTTCGAGACTCAATC
Source organism: Pristionchus exspectatus (assembly GCA_911812115.1). Lineage (NCBI taxonomy): Eukaryota > Metazoa > Nematoda > Chromadorea > Rhabditida > Neodiplogasteridae > Pristionchus > Pristionchus exspectatus. Next base: position 7,128,771 of record OU461586.1, on the reverse strand, counting down.
ATCAGCGATACTTCAAATTCACACGTGCTTTCTGGTGAAATGGAAATATTTTCGAAAGATCACAAATCCGGATTCACTTCTTGTAGACTTTTTGGCCTTTCAGTCTCGCGCACTCGACAGGACGCGATCTAAATCAGTGAATATGAAAGAAGTGATGAAAGGTTACAATGGGATCATTTCATGCTCTCATTTCGAAACTAATTATTACGAGTTGAGTATTACGTAAAGTTTGTGTTAACTTTTTTCCACATACAAAATCTCTCATCATACTCGAAGAATTTTTGTGGAGGCGACCATAAACAATCTTATTGGCACATTATAGTTCATCTTCTCATGAATTTCAAAGATACTTTATTAGAAATCAGCGATTCCAGAGGGTATACAAAGATTTACTCATCTGACTTATTTATTAAAATATTTGAAATTCAAAGTGCCGGTACATTAGAATTTTTTAAGAAACTTAGGGTTAGAATACCCCCGCAGATTCTCTCATTTTCTCGCGCTATCCCGTGTCTCTAACTTTCTTGCGCTACCTATTGTCGGTAACCATGTTGCCGAAACTGTAATGTGTTAGGCACGTATTTTTGTCAGATAACGATCGACATTTTATTGCCTTATACATATTTATACATATTTCAGGAAAAGCGATGCGCGGCGTCTCTAATGATAACTGCTCGTGGAATGTCGTCATCGATTACATACGCATACGACATGTTATTTTTTTAATCTTAAAATAATTATAAGTCTCAAAACACCAAACCAAAAACTGAAAAATACAACTAAATTGATGATAATTTCTTCGTGAACATGAATAAATATGATTTCCATTTCAGGACAAAACATCTAACGGATCTATCAGTTTTGACATCACAAATCTGACAGACTACGAGAGTTGTAAACCTTATTTCGATCAGGTGTTGCACAAATGTAGAGATTTCACATGCACATTCAACTTCGAGCAGGTATCGAAAAAAATATGGATAATATTTCCAGGCAGAGCAACGGGCACTCAAAGATAGTACCATTCTAAAGGACCATTCTATTTGAGACTAAAACATTCTAAAGTACCATTCTATTTGAGACTAAAACAAATTCTTTATAACATTCCTATGAATTTAGACCACTACATTCTATATCAAGTCGGAGAAATTCAGAATAATTTTTGATCTTTTGAAACCACTCATACGTGAAACTACTATTCTCGAGTTGTCAATAATAAGTGATGATGTGGAGATAATTGCCATCTCACTAGACTGCATTGAGGGAACTCAAATAAAAACCGTAACTATCGAAAATAAAGATTCAAAACAACTGGACTTGTGAGTTCTCAAAATATTTATTCGTTGAAAGAATAATTTTTAGCATTTCTGCTATCCAACGTATCAGCACAATTAAAATAGAAAAGTTTACTTATTTACCAATTACTCTTACAAAAGGTAAATGCAAACATCCTTCAATTATCTAAGAGTTTACAAATTAGCAAGTATGAGGAATTAGCAAGTTTCTTTAAAAATATCAGGAAAATTAACCCATTATTTATATTAGACTCTATTGAATTTCTAATGCAACTTGCGGATCAAGTAAGATCACTCGAAATAGTGGTCGCTAAATGCGATAGAAAGCACGATGTTGTATCGATTGTCAGTGAGATAACGAGTCGTAATGCATGCAAAAAGTTGCTCTTCTATGAGCAGAGTCCTTCAATGTCACGTGATGACATTGAGAGGCTACTCGAGGTAGGACGGATTAATAAAATTGTACGAAAAAATTGAATGTAGTTTATTAATTGTATGTCAATCAATCTTTGTAGATTCTTCACCACAAAGATAGTATAGTAACTATAAATTTATTGATCAACACAGGCCGGATCCAAGTTCAAAGAGGAAGTTACAAAGTGGAAACACGCAATATTATCAAACGCAATATTATCAATTTCGTAACCAAACACTTGGATTTTGTGGACTAGTGGATATGATTGTTTTTGTGTCCTCAACTTCATAATGTCTATAACTGAATGACTTTTTAAAGCATATCACACATGCTATCACACATGCTCTGCTGTTTTTTTAAACATTTGCCCGAGAAGTACATTGAATATCATCTCTGGAAATAGAGGAGACGAGTAGAGTACCGAGGGAAGACCTAGGGGGGGCATGCAAGAGACGCATCTCCATGGAAACGACAATTTCATTGCAATTTCTTCCCTCATCTTGCCTCAAATCCCTCTTCTTTCTAACGATTTTCACCTCACACTCGAAATATAATATTTTCTGCACATTTTCGAGTTTCCGTTTTCGCTACTTTCATTACTAATTCGCTTTTACTGGGAGAACCTTTACATTTGTCATAACCTTTTTTTCCAGGAAAGAGAATGGCTACTCAACAGGTCTAAACAGGCTCAACACGTAATCATGACAATGACAATGTTCATCGGTGCTGGCGGCTTCCTACCTTCGTTTGGCGGGTTCGTGCTTTATTATCCTATCCGTTTTGAACCTCGATCGGCCTCGAGTTAGAGACAAATTACCTAATGCAATGAGATGGACGTGCTCCGTGGTAGCGTTGTCTGAAGAAGGAATACTCTTTGAGAGAGCGATAGAGTATGATAAATGAAAAGAATTATCCCTATTGATTCGAAACTGTAACCAGATTGTGCGATTGCGTCATTGGGGGAGGAAATTACGGCAACGGACCTGGCGGAGACACTTCCTCATGGAGAATTTTCAGCAAGTTGGTAAGCGATGTAAACTTGTATTTTTTTGTTCAGGATTACCTATGTTTGATAAGCTTTCCAGCATATTTTTGAAGTGCATAATATATTTAATAATTTATTCTGCAGGTGTCTTCTTCTAAATGGCGAGCCGTACTTCTCGCCTTTCTCTTCATTTGGGCGGCATTCACGGGATGGTCATCAGAGGTCATTTATATTTTACTTCGAAAAATCGTCGGTCTCTCTCTATCACGTCTCTCACGGGCGAGAGATAATGCAAAATGAAGAGACGAGTACTCGTTTTTGCTATTTGGCGTAGCCTCGATTTTTTAATCGTTTGACGTCACGGATCACATTTGCGTAGAACTAAGAACTATCTCGTCAAAGATAATAATTCAGAAGCAGCTTTCTATCAGAGTAGCTGCGCTGACAGTTCTCTTCTTGCTCGTTGCCCTCACTACGGCTGTGATTCATCTCGCAAAAGCGGTTGAGGTGGCTAAATTACTTTATTCATCTCGCGCACTTTCTCATTTCAGCCCCTATTCATCATCGGTACTACAATCGTGCTAACTGTTAATGCTTTGCTCTCCATTCCCCTCGCAAATATTCCTCTGATTCTCACGTCAGCGAAGCTTATCGCCATTGCTTTCATCTTGCCCTATTTGGCTCTGTCACTAAAACAGAAAGAGGCGGTGAGCAGTTTAGCTTTCTTCAGCTGATGAGGAAGGATGGAAAGCAATTCCCGCATTCGTAAAATCCGATGTGAGATTAGGAACCTTATACTTTGTAGATGCACATTATCATCGCTACCGTAATCGTACAACCAGGCCTGATCGGACCGGCGCTCAGCCCATATCTGAGCCGCTCGACCAGATTCATCCCGTGCTTGCCGGCCTTCTTTTTCATCGCGTATAAGCTCACCGTTCACTACCTATTTATTGAGAACCCGGTCAGTTTTTGCTAACATTTTAAATGCTAGACAGAAGAAAAAGCATGCAAAACGAGAAGACGAGGAGAGGCGCATAGCGAATTATCGCTGAAATATTTTTTTATAAAGTCATTGGGTTTGAGTTATTTGCGTAACTTTCGCAGGTTTCTGCAAGGCGGATGCTTTTCGGCTCGACAGCCACTATTCTAATCGGCGCGACTCTTCTGGCCACGATCGCATCTCTGAATCTGCATATCTTTCCCTTCTGCTGCATTGGTTTTGCCTGTCTCGCGACTGGTGGAATATTCGGGAACGCCCAACTTGCGATGCTGAGATGGAAGGTTCGATAATTTTAGCGATAAAAACACTTTGGAAACAATTTTTGTTATAGGAATCGTCTCCACCTGTAGATAATGGTGTACTAAAGAGACGCATTTTCATACTCGTATCTATCGTCGTTCTCATGGTAAGATACGATAGCAAACATAATGAAAAAAATTATTCAGTATCAATTATTCAGTTATTCAGTCTACTTTACATTTGCTTCAAGTTTTATCGACCAGTGGTCGCGCTACCTATGATCGTCCTTGTCTGCCTCTATTTTGCATTTGTCTACCTGCACGATGACATTTATAAACAGGCAAGAACTCATATTTAGCAACCGGTTTACGAGTTACCATCTCCTCATTTCACACATTATCCTTATCGAGTTACCATGAAGGGACGATGGCAAATCAAATAATACATTACAGACGCCGAACTTCGTCTACGTCGCTCTGATTATTTGTGTTATCGCCATCATAATCCTATCAATTTGGCTCAGATCTTCTCAATTTGTCGTTTCAACTAGCAATAACGCTACCAACTCTTCAACTTATCTCGATACGAATCCATCATTTGGAGCGGCAATTTCCTACTCGAATCTCGTTTGCTTCCTGATGCTCGGCTATTTCATCATGAGCTCGCTTGTCAAGGTTAGTAGTATAGAGTAGACCGACAAACCCCTCTCTCTACGCTGGTACACCCCTCTCTCTACGCTGGTACAATGACCTCGCTAATTTGCATGTGTTTTTTAAATTTTTTAAACGGAACCTCATTGATTTTTTTGAGATTTTTACGGATCAGTGATGTTTGCAAATTAATCAGCACTCCTCGTTTATCAACTCTCTTGTGTCGATGAGTGTGGGAAATTGTTTCTAACCCCATTTGGGGTTCGGATCATGACTCTGATGGGTTGACCTGATTTCAGACCGACAGCGGCGCTAAGATGGCACAGGAAGCCGCTATGATGACGGCAAAAGAGGACGGATTGGACAATATTGAAATAGACAAGGATGCTTCAGAGAAAATTGACAAGATAATATTCATCGTTGATGATTGCTGCGGCAAAACAGATTGTTCAGAGGGCGAAGATCCCCCGAAGACTGCCACATTGTATTTGCCTGATTAATTATTAATTATTATCGTACACGAAAATAATGCGATAAAACTATTTATCATTCATGCATGACATTGAGCTTGTTCTGTCGAGATTATTGTAAAAAAAATGAAGAACAGACGACGCGTTTCCGGGGCATGCTAATCCAAGCGTGAAACCACTTGCTTGGGTGGCCCCTTACTTGCCAGAGATTGCTATTCACTTTATGTCAGCTTCTTTTCCAATTTTAGATTACATGTTATTTCGAATACACTTCAGCAATTAGCTATTTGAAGACTATGAAAGTAGCATGAGCTTCTGATGCTCCGAAGCATAGTTCTTGTGGTATCGAAGCAAATTCGGATGCTTCGTTTTTCGACAACGAACAGGTAAGAGTTTAGATTAGTCAAAGTAACCATTAATTTCATACGAACTCTCAACGTCGAGAAGATGCGTTTATTTCGGCGCTCATGTTATGGGCAGCTTTAACGAGCTTGAATCACAGAAATTCTTATATTTGAATTTTCCCATTCGCAGACGGACGAACTGGTCGAGGAGGCAGCGGAGAATGAGATCGCTCTGAGGCAGCAGGAAGAAGCAGCAAAGACTACCGAGATGGAGCAAGTTGTCGTCACAAAAAAGGCCCCAGAAAGCAGTGACTTTCAACGATTCTGATATGCTCTTTCAAATTCGTGGAAGACGCTTGCGTTTCTGCTTTGACGATAGCGTTACAATTGCTTTTCAAACCGCCCGATTAAAAGTTATTTGTATTGCAATCCAGCCTTTGTCGTTTTGATGTTTCATCTTGCGATGAAACTCGAAACGGGAATAGGAGGCGAGAAGATGAGAGGATGTGAGAGGAAAGAAGCCTCACATCGACAGGTCTCCTTGACAACGACAACTTGAAACCTCCGGCATCTCTCCATCTCTGGTGAATCTCTCATTTCGCAAACATCCTCTGAAGCTACTCACGAGGGAAGACGCTCCCCTTAATTGCATTCGTACTAACCGTTGTATCGTAGATTGTTGTATGTATAATTGGAAATATCGCCCTTTTAGATGTCGTACGTGGGACCCAAAAACTGGACGGAGTTCTATCGTTTAACCTGTTCTCCCCTTACCGACAGTTTCTACTGCCCTTCAATTCCCGCAAGCAAAGAATATGGAGAAAAATCGGCCTGGCTGCGTTTTGTGGAGGACACGGTCACATACGCTTGTCTTCTGAAGTTTTTACCTGAATCTCAGGTAAATTCCACTCAACGCCAGCTCGCTCTTCTTGTCTCAGTAATCATATGCGCGGCACTTACGGGCCTTATCGCTGAGGTAAGCATGCAAATTATGAATTCACGATGTCAAGGGATGAGCGAGAGATGGCGTGAGAAACGCGAGAGAGCACTGGAAAGGGAGAGAGCTCGACGACGAATAGCAAATTGTAAAGATTTTATCTATCTCTTCCAAGTTATCGATCGGTGTCTTTGCAGAGAAACTCAATCGCTGCAATATACGCCCTTCCGTTGCTACTCGCCCTTGTCGGATTCAGTACGTACACTATTTTCTGTCGGAAGAAGGGAGATGTACGTAGCAATTCCCCTTCTTTATCGATCAAGAACCCCTTTCAGACGCGTTTCTTCTTTCTCATCATGCTATGTTTTGAAATTGCAATTGTTTTACATATATGGTTCTCTATTCCCGCCGAAAACCATTCAGCCTTTAATTATGTCCTTATGCCAATACGAGCAGTGGCTCTATCGCTGACTCTCCCATTCATCGCAGTGAGCAGTAAACAGGCTGAAAATGTGCTTAGCTTCCCTGGGATTCCGATGAAGAATATATTCCAGATGCATTTTCTACTATCGCTGTCCGTTTTTCTTCCATCAATTCTGATGGGAATACTGACCAGACATCCTACCCATTCCTTTCCTGACCTTCAATTGGATTTCTTTTTTGCCGCCTCCGTCTACGTAGGATACAAATGGATTTACGGATTCCCGCTTCATCCCCTACAACCACACCCTTCGGCGAGAGATGTGGTAAGTTGATGAAAAAAATTCTTAAATCTGCATGCTCATTACTCTGATATTTGGGCGAGTACTAGTAATGGATAATTCATCACCCTAATATCCCCGTAATCGCTGTTTTCTATTCATTAACGCGTATTTTCCAGCACGGTGTGAAGAGGGTGAATAGATGTTGCTGGTCGGTCATTTTCTGTCTTGGAATTATTGAGGGATCGATTTTCGCGCTTGATTTGCTCATTGGAATCGGGCTCTTTTCCTTTATGGTCTTTGCAGTGACCTTCTTTCTGAATAATAGTCTAGCCTTCAGGAGAATGCACGAGGTTGTTTCTAGTTTGCAGTTTATGATGAATTTCTTTAATTTTCAGGACAAATGTACGCTATTCGAGAGAAAGATCAGTGTTAACAATCCGATATTTATTGGATTTGGACTGCTTGTAGTCTTCGCTGTTATGGTACCATTTCCTCGTGATAGTTCAGCAATTTTTGCATTCAGGGTGTTCTGCTATATACGATCTTTCTATGTCTGGATCACTATAGACCTGCTGTAGTTACACCCATATTCATCTTGACGATTATGCTCTGGGTAGTAGTGAATTTGCACGAACGTATTCGTGAAAAGGTGTTACTTTTAATTTGTTTCAGGGGTCAATATGCTAATTTCAGACGCCCAATTTCGTCTACTTCTTCTTTATCATGGTTTTCCTCGCTGCAACGCTCTACTGCGAATTCCTTGTGAAGGTGCCTCCATTCAGAACTGGTGATGGAGCAAATTCTACGAACCTAACTGCGGATCATCAAGCGGAAGTGGCGAGATCTCTACAGGTAAGGTTTCCTTTAGCAGACGTGGAAGTAATATTAAACAATTAAAGGTGCAGGGCATCATGATAAACTCTACCGAAGTGTCCGATGTGTTTCGTGCAGTCTTTCCCATCATTGCGGAAGAGGATAAGCCCATTAGGGACACACTTACAGTGGCATCGCTGCTGTTCGGACAACTATTCGTCTACTTTCTCTTTTCAGCTCTAGTCCAGGTGAGATGTTGGGATCATAGAATATTGGGATATGATGGGGATTCCGTTTACTAATCCTAACTTGTTCTTGCTTTAAAAAATCGAACGTGCCACCTATCACTAGAGCGTGACTGGAAGTTTGGTGCCTACATAACTTTTGGTCAACCCTTTCTTTTTAAATTTATCAGGACCTCAAACTTTCCGGCAGATGTTGCTTGAACCAAAATGAAAACAGTTTCCACAACAATATTATTCGCAGACAGACGAATCGCCCATGAAACCGCCGATCAATGCGACACAACAGGGACAGACGTCAGCGACAGCTATTGCCGATGTGGAGAGCGCTGTCGTCCCTAACCGTGTCCCTGTCAATGTCGATCGACAATCATGATCACTATTTATATTATATTATAATATCGCTGTAAATTGTCTAAGAAAAAAGTCTTCACAATGCTGTTTGTAATGCACGATGAATAGTTTATAACACAATGAGGATGTTTTGCAAAAAATATATTCATAGTCGATATAATCCATTTTGAGGTTCCACTGCTGGTTGCTGACTGCGTCGTTCATTCTGCTAATAAATGCTTACATTTTAGAATGAACCATTTCAAACGAACCAATGTCATCGCTTGGCGATACTTCGCTTCCAATTCGGCGTATCGTCTGGCCAGCTCGTCTCGCTCCCTCTCCGCAACCAGAGCCCGTCGCTCAGAGTCAGTAGGCGTACCCTGGCGTACACTTTGTTTTGTGAATAATTGTCGTTGGGTGTCAGGAGGGATTGTTGTACCAACTGTTCGAAATTATAACGAGAACAAGAGATTGAGCCATCAGGCAATGTACAAATCAAAAGTCTCACAACAGTTTCCGCCTCATCCCTCGGCGAGTACGGCGGAGGCATCGCGTATAGGTGAATTTGCGATGGGGGAATCATCAGTGGCGGCGCACTTGGCGCGGATGGGAAGGCGGGCGCTCTCGGAGTGACGGGCGCAGCTGCGGTGACAGGAGGCTCGTCGTACAAATCCAAGGAAGGCGCACTGAAAATGCCGTACTCATAGAAGGATTCGCAAGTGCACGCGAAATGCGGAGAGGACGTTTGTTTCATCCTTATGCTGATTCGAATATCATATTACCTGGGAACAACGGTCCGCGGGGCGGCTCGTGGAGGTTTCTTGCGAGACAGCGGTTTCTTTGGCGAGTCTGGAATGGCGCTCCATCTCGTGTACAGTGTAGACACGAGAGTGGGCTTCGTCTTGCCAATGTATTTGAGCATCGTTCCCTGGTTGATGGTTACGGATAGCACCTGAAAATATACAGAATGATTTAATTTCAGGCCCGTTTCTTCATGCCGACCATGCTAGATCTCTAGATGAGGATATATTTTCACATTTTTTCTCCGTTTTAGGGTAAAAGTCAGAAATCACACCTGTCCACTTTCGTTGATTCCGACTATTCCGCCATTTTCACTGCTGGTCACGGCAAAAAGTGGAATTTGCGAGAATCTGATCGAGTACAGTCGCATGCTCGATTCAAGGTCGAAAAGGTGCACGATGCCTTTCTTTGAGGCCAGATAAATTACACCGAAAGTCAAATTTGCCTAAAATCGTATGACAGAAAAGCCATTCCTTCCATGAAATCGTAACCGTACCTGAACAAACATAGGGAAATCATCTTCAAACTCAAATATGAATGGTTCTTCTGCTAAATTCTGGATTGATCCCGAAGAGTTCATGGCTTTTACACACAACTGAAATCGTTTTTACATAATTTATTTTCTTCGTTAAATACCTTTCCCTTAGTGTAAGGATAGGTCTTGCTTTTTGTGCAGTGCACTAGCAGAGAAGTTGGACTGGTCTGGCCCTTGAACGTGTACTTGCAAAAACAGGCTGCGTAACCATCGAGCTGTTGGGAAATGTAGCCGCTAGCTGCATTGTACAACTGCATGATTCCGACCTCTTTAGTTCTGAAAATACATTGACAGCATTCAAATCATATGCCAAATATTACACGTTAGGCCGTGGTCCGGTCACTATTGCATGCCATGTTCTATCGTCGTTCACTGCATAGTCGACGATTGCATGTGGGGCTAATGATTCGAGCAGTTTGAACATCCGCACTGGCTCAGATTTGCCTAAAACGATCAATGCTAATCAGTTTTTTTGGGTGCAATAATCTGCTTTCGAGAAATTACATCAACAACAACACGTAACATACCATGTAGTGACCATGTGAAAGCATAGCTCAGAGTGCAGAACCCTATTGTTTCCTCGTCAAGCCACTTCCAGAAGACAATCTTCGCATTGTGCTTGTGCTCCTTTAGTTTGATCTCTTTCTCAACGTCGAATATCCCGAGAACGCTTGCATCTGAAAAAAAAACATCGGTTTTCCCGACTCCGGAAATTTTCCTAAACAAATTTTGACGAGTAGAACTCTTGCAGTGGTTTCTCAATAATCCGATTTTTGATCGAAATAGTAAGAAAGGTAAACAAAAGCCAAGGTTTATACTCAAATATGTTTCAATGACCTCACTTCTGCACGCAATAATTCGTTGCGAAGGATGCATAATGACGGATCCGACGGAGATCGGTTTACATTCTGGATTGAGAGGGTCGTCCATGTCGATGATGGTCACTTGCGAAGAATTTCCTGCCTAGTTTACCTTAGTTTTTACGTATTCTTATTTCAGTGCTGTCATAATGAACAATTCGGCCCATTTCCCTCATTTTCATGCTTTACTCCAACTGAAGAGAGAGAGTATGAGGAATGAAGAGGCGGATTGTTCACCCTGACAGCCCTAATTGCATTTACAATCCTACCTTTGCTCTACAAACGATGAACTTGCCCGATTGCAATGTTGAGTCTTGAATCAAATCTTTTTGAACGCCATAATCAGAGAGCTAAAAGCGAAATTCTACTACTGCTTAAACAAGATCTTGCCAACCTGAAGCAGCTCCCTCACTTTTAGAGGAAAGGACATTATTGTTCGAGCATGAAATATTATTCGATCCCTGAAGAGACAGTTATAAAAAAAGGGAAGAAAAAATAGAAATGACGAGGGCCCAAATTGCTTCAATCGATGGCTAAAAGCTTGAGGGGACAAGAAGAAAGCTTCGAAATGATAACACATGAGAGGTGAGGCTCTTATTTCCTCTCCTGATAAGAGTTTATAGGGCGAGTAGGCGCTTTTAACCCTGTGACGATATCTTTGTGTCAAAATATTTTCAATTTATTTTTGAGCTTTATCAGGTATAGAAGTAGCAAGTAAACATGAAATGGATGTAACATCATGAGAAGTATCATTCAAATAATCACTTTCGATTAGGGTTCTCTTGTTGGAATCAATTCCGGAATTCCAATAGCGAGAACAACGGTGTGACGTAATTCCATTCGTTCCATTTCTCGTCTAGCGAGTGGTCTAGTGGAATTCCATCAGTTATTGGAATTCCATTAAGAGTTTTGCATACAATTATTGTTACAAAGAGTGAGGATTTTCTTATTGGAATTCCAATAAGAAATGGAATTCCATTCAGAGTGGAATTCTAATTGAGCGCCGGTCGTATGCAATCGATTTCGTGGAAATGAGTGGGGTGGAATGGAATTCCAATAGGCAAATATTTCCAACAAGAGAACTCTACTTTCGATCCGTTCTTCCGGTACAAGGCACACCTCGTAGTAAGATTTCATAATGTGTCTCTTGTGTTCAAAGTGCTTTATCATTATCGTCCATCAATGTGACTTTAATATTTTCAATCATCCATTAGCGACGAATAATTCGTGCCGCCTTGTGCGAGTAGATCGATAAACGCGTCTGCCTTGTTCACAATTGACGATTGTTTGCTGTCGATGACCCACAGTTCCTGTGGTTGAACGGATAGTGCAGGGCTTTGCACCATCGACTCGGTCATATCACCTCCGAGCTGAAAAGAATAAAATAGGCATTTTAACATATTCGGGTGCTATGAATTCGAAAAAAATATGTTTCTCTGCATACTTTCGCACTAAACTCACAATCATCATCGCTTCTCGGCACTTTCTCTCCAATTTCGCCAATCGCGCCGCGATTTCGTCTCGTTCCCGCTCAGCCCGATCCGCCCTCGCGGCCAAGTCCGCGTTTATCGACTGAAACGTATTGTTGTTGTTGTTGTTATTATTGTTGTTGTTATTGTTGTTGTTGTTTAGAAAGAAACGGTATACTCACCGAAAGCGATTGATATCGTGCAGCAATCTGATCCCGCTCTGCTTCTGCCCGTTCGGCGCGCTCACTCGATTCCATGTTGTCTATCTGGAAAATACCTCTCCTATGAGCCCGTTCGCGTAAGAATCGGACAAATCCGAGGGGAGTTGGCACAGCTCAAAAATCATGATTCTCTGAAACGTTGTGTTTTGGGGTTCTCGAGGGTGCTGATGACGATGGGCACATTCATTTTGTATGCCGACGTCCCGTTGGCTCCAGATGACGTCGCGTCGAAAACAGTTTTTCGAGATTTTCTCACTTACCAAAGCGGTTAAAATTAGGCGAGTTTGGCTGCCGGGGTGAAATTCAATGCCGAATACAACCGACAACTTATTTTTTTATGATTTTCAAAAATAATTTTGTAATGAGGAAGTTCTCGTAGCGTTAATAGCGCACGGAGAAAGTGCCATAGATCGGACCGGAATGACGCAAGGATTCCAAATATGTTTTTATATATTCATTTCTGCATGCAAATAAGGTTTTATGCAAAATATAGTTTACCAGTTTGTAAGTAAGTTTTGCCATCCTTTCCCCTGTTGACTTCCGAACTTTTATCGATCCGTCTCTCCTTCCCGAGGGAGGCGAGAGAGTATGGGGAATAGAGAGAGCACAGATAAAGGGAAAAGGTCAAGGTAGAGAGACTCGGGTAGATCAAGGGTTCGGAAGTCAACAGGTGGAAGGATGGCACAATTTACTTACAAGAAGGTAAACTATCTTTTGCATAAAACCTTATTTGCATGCAGAAATGAATATATAAAAACATATTTGGAATCCTTGCGTCATTCCGGTCCGATCTATGGCACTTTCACCGTGCGCTATTAACGCTACGAGAACTTCCTCATTACAAAATTATTTTTGAAAATCATAAAAAAATAAGTTGTCAGTTGTATTCGGCGTTGAATTTCACCCCGGCAGCCAAACTCGCCTAATTTTAACCGCTTTGGCAAGTGAGAAAATCTCGAAAAACTGTTTTCGACGCGACGTCATCTGGAGCCAACGGGACGTCGGCATACAAAATGAATGTGCCCATCGTCATCAGCACCCTCGAGAACCCCAAAACACAACGTTTCAGAGAATCATGATTTTTGAGCTGTGCCAACTATTGTCCGATTCTTACGAGAACGGCCTCCTATTTTCTTTACTTTTTTTTTACAACTATTCGCGCATGGAAAAAGTGAAGAACGCCATCGCCCATATTCAATATCGGAAATACATAAAAAAACTTACAGACAGTTCCTGATATCGACTGGCCACATTGTCCAATTCACGATGCTCTACTCGGATTGGATGCTCGATCACTTCGAAGTGAATTGGCTGAAAGTTTTTTCTAACGACTCGAAAATTCCAGCGTTGCTTTGCGGTGCCTAGTCACCAAAAGATATTTCTTCAACGAGGAATCAAAATCGGAAGCCGGACAAGATCAACACATTTTCTAATTGTATTACACTTCATACATGATTATAATGAAGAATGCTTCTGACCTCATAACTGGGTATCGGTTGAGGGGGCGGAGGAGGTGTCGGAGGAGGGGGCGTGTACTGTCGTGGACTGGGAGTGTACTGTCTTCCGTAGAGGAGACTCGAGGGCGGCGGGAGGGGAGACGAGGCCGAGTTGGCGGGTGAATAGATGGAATCGTAGTCACTGTACCGACCATCGTCCACGTCCACGGAGACCGAACCGTAGACTACACTGAAAAAAGGCGAAGATAGGAAGATTAGAATGAAGAAACCGCTCTTCACTGCGCCGGTTAGTGTGTTGAAAGAGCGCGAGGAATGAACGGACGCTTTCTTCACACTGATGGCAATAGTTAAAACTTTTATCAGCTTTTCAAATTGCTCGGTGACCAAAGTAGTAGTAATGAAAAAATGCACTCAGGAATTGATAAACAGAATGATACTAACCTCGTCGAGAGGTTGACCTGCTGCGCCCATCTTCTTGCCAATGTCCGGGACAAATCGAGATTCGTCTGTCGAACATGCTCAATCATCTCTTGCTCGTCGAGAGCTACTGAGAGGACCTGCAATGGGGAATTTTAACACTAGGATGTGTTCGATTGGTCACAGTTCCTTCATTTGTCAGTAATACCATAAGAAACAATATTTTATTTTGTTTTCTAATGTTTTTAGAGATAGTGAGAAAAGCAATGTTTCATCTACGAGAAAAAAATGCTCACCTGCCCTTTCCTATTGATTCCAAGGAATCCTCCTTGAGAGTATTCAGTCGTGATGAATATCGACTCTCCCGATATTCGATTTGAGTACAAAATCGATCCCGAATCGACATCGAAAATGTGCAGGAAGCCATTCTTCGTGATGAGGTAGACAACGCCTTGTTGAGGGGAGGCCTGACTATTTATTCGTGCTCTGATACTCGACATTTTAGCATTTCCGGTATCTAATTCGTGTTTTCCTCGATTTTATGCATAATCGAAACTGTTTATGGTTAACCTTTTTCATTATTTTCGTTTCCCATCACCATTATCAGCTGACCTGCATAGAAATCGGGAAGTCTCCCGCAATCTCAGCCGGATAGGGCACATCCACGCCCTTCTTCTGGTACGGTCGATTGCCGGCAGCGGGATTGCCGAGCTCGACGATGACTGTCTGGAATATAAATAATTGTGTTTGCGTGTTATTACGATTTAGATACATAATTAGATAGGCAAACGGACGGAATAACTTCGTGATTTATAAATTTATTGATCACACCTTTCCACCCTGCTCGCCCCTGACGGAGAACACGAGGAGATTCGACGGATGAGGGTTGCCGTCCATTTTGAACCTACAAAAAATTGTATTCCACATTTTCTCACACACCATTAATAAACAGAAATAACAGCTATTTTTAATGTGAATGATTTTTGTTGGTGAAGATCTTGTCTGGTCAAATAACTACCTGATGAAGCACGCAGCATGGCCCTCAATCGGTTGCGAGATGGACCGCTGCATACTGTACAGTTGCATGCTTCCGGCGATGCGGTTGCCCTACAAATATTTTATGTCAAAACGACCTTTTGCAGCAGTCGTTTGCATCTGAAGTGTCAAGATGGTATTCAGCTAATCAATAAATCATACAGAATACTGTTAAAAACTAGCCTTTGCCGATATTCCAATCAACACTAGCCATTTCCTATCAGCATCCGCTCTGTAGTTGATGATCTGACAACCGTTCATCGTCGGGTGTCGATCGAACGCTTTCACGGGGGAGGAGTTGCCTGTTATGATGAGTGGGAATTGACAAGTACCAATTGACATTTTGAAAAGATAGCGGTTGAGGAGAGCTACTAATCAATGTCTTCTCGGAAAGACAAAATTGGGAATCATTGTAGCTCGCAGTTGGAAGAATCATTCGTATTTACAGGTACGTTTCAGTGTGTAATGAAAATATTAATGAGCACTTTTTTCACAATGATCCTCGGAACTACTATCTTTCCAAAATACCAAGTTGTTCTTCGGGACGAATATTTTTCCCTAATGGTGTACGTCATAAAAATGCTATGCAGATACTGACTCGCCAGCGCCCAATGATACACGGCGCTCTCCGTCACAGCCCCGATCGTCTCCTCATCAATCCACGTCCAGAATACGACGTCCTCGTCGAGAGAATGGTCCTTCACCATCTCCTTCTTGTCCAGATCGAAGATTTGCAATTTTTTTCCGACTGAAAATGTCGCATTTTTCACCGTTTGTAAAATTTCCGAAAAAAAATGTACATGATGAAGAAAACACTATTTTCGTCTACCTCACATTCTTCGTGAAGTAAGAATAGGATTTGTATTCAAAAGATGACCCACATCTCAAAGCGACAATCTTCTGTCTCGGATGCATAATCACGGCGTCGGCATCGCTCGGCCTTCTCATTTGCACGGACGGATCGTCAATGTCAATGATGACCACTTGGGCTGAGTCGCCGGACTGAAGGGAATACCATGAAGTCAAAATAAATTTAAAAGAATGCAATTATTTCACAAATATGTTTATAGCAAGTGAAGCCAATGAAAAGGCAGGAACGAAAAGGAACGAATTCGAATCTCGGATATGCTTCACTCAATCTTCAACTTCGAATTTGTTGAATTCAGAGTTGATTTTGTAGAGAATTTAGGTTTAAAAAAAATTATCTTGCTTTTACCTTATCTTTGCAAACGATAAACTTGTCAGATTCCATTGTGACATTTTTGAAATTGATCGATGCATAATTGACGCCTACATTGGTGAGCTGAAAAGTAATAATTCAACAAAAAATAATTGTTCCCATTATCAGTCTGTCATATAGCTGTCCAAAAAATGGAGAGAAAGTTATTGCTTGTACTGAAAATCGTTGCCATAAAATACCTGTAGAAGCTCATGAAACTTGATCGGTATTGCCATTTAATATTTACACTATTCTCGATGTGTCACTTAGTTCTGAAATGACTCAATTGCGACAAGAAAGCATGAAATCACAGTAGAATCGTGCGCAAATAATCGATGAGAACCCTGTGCAATCCGCACAAAGGATGCAAAATGTCGTCACTGTCTGATAAGAGAGGAGAGGCTCTTCCCAATGCTCGAAGAGTGATAGAGTGAGGGGTGAGTAAGCATGTTTCACGCATGTGACCTTTAGTTCAAGCATATGTGTAGATGCTTTTACAACACATTGGTTTATTTTAAGAATTTATTGACTTCAGATCGTTGATAAAAGGGTACAATATTTGAGTGAAATAGTGAACGAACACACGCATGAATTGCAAAAGATCGTATTGAATAATTACCGGACCATTAGTTCAAAGATAATACTTAATCTTCGGCACCAGCTTCTTGTTCTGTCTCACTTCCATTCTCACTGAGCCCTCAATGGTCTTCATGAGAGTCTGAGTGAACTCAATCTGAGCACCCTTCAGCTTTACACCGTTCACAGAGAGAATCTCGTCTCCAATATCCACCGAGTCCATGCTGCGCTCACAGACTCCGCGGGGCAGCGCCAAGCTAACGACGAGCGAATCGGCATCGGTGGAACTGACGATGAGTCCAAGTTCAGCACCGGCTTTCTTGGTCAGATAGACCTCACGGGGTTCGGAGGGAGCGGCCGTCGTAGCTTCAGCCGCATTAGTTGGGGTGGAAGATTCAGCAGCAGGGTTCTCGGCAGCATCAGATGTAGGAGCGTCCTTACGGTCCTCGGAGCGAATGTCGAGTCCACTCGCTTTCTGATGTTTTCACAAATATTGAATATCTACCGTTGTCTAACGTCTATCTAACGTGTTCCCCTCTTATTTTTTGCCCGGAATTGATTATTCGGCTCACCTCAGCCAAAGTGCAAAGCGTATACAATTTCTGCTTCGTGTCATCCATCAATATCCACATGTAAATGAAGCAGAAGACGATTTTAGCACCGAGAAACATCAGGAGTTTTTCGTGCGAAACAACGGGCTCCCCGTTGTAGGCAAGCAATCCGCAGAACTGAAATAATTGACTTTGAAAGTGTCATGTGTTTTCGAAAACTTCCTCTATCTATGAACACCTGATTGGCTAGCCTATTCTCACTCCGAAAAAAGCACGTTGTGGACAAACATATTTTAAAAAATCTAGTATGACTCCAACAGGAGTAACATCATGATGAACATAAGTACACTTACCAATGCAAGATAGTAGAATAGTGCTCGCAGCTTATTGGAGGCGCGAATATCGAGAAAACCTATCAGCAACATGGGCAGCAATGATAACTGAAATTTCACGTTTATGATTCTTTGATTTTCCAATATCATAATACAACTTTGTTGCAACGGAGATCAACTCATGTTTTTTCGTAGTTTCTTGAAAAACTATTGGAGCTGCTCACCAATAGGAAAGCGTGCGATTCCATAAAGATGCTGATGAATGTCAAGACGACGTTCACGATCATTACAACAAAGATTATTTCCTACAAAGCGATTATCGATGGAGCGATAAGAAATGGAAACAATTGCCGTCTTTCTTTTTCCAGTTGAATGAAATGGCGTTCGAGCGCTCAAATTACGATTGTTCTGTTTTCTTACTATGACAGGCTCGGTAAGCCCTCTGTGTACCTGGTTTGAATCGCGTTCGGTGAAGATCTTCTTTGTGTCATTGTAATACTTGCAGAACGCTGCCCGATTGTCCTTTTTCGTTTGCTGAAAGGAAACGATTATTGTTTTGACCACTGAAAGTTGAATTAATTTCAGAGCATCTCGAAAGTTAGATCTTACGCACCAGGAACTTTTCGTAGTCGGCCTTAAACTCTTCGTCATCTTTCTTCTTATCATCGAGTTCGTCTCGGAGCTTCTCGATTTCAGCTTGGAGATCCTTAAACAATGATAATTAAATGGCGTACGAACCCAACGTCTGTCGTATCTCATATGTAAGTTTTGTTGTAAAAATAGCATTGGAATAACAATTCAAACAAAATGACAAAATCGTAAATGCTTTTGTGGTTTGCAACCAACCTTATTCTCTTGATCCTTCACTTCCATTGTCTTCTTCATCTCCATCAATTCCTCGTTCTTCACCGAAATTTTTTTCTCCTTTTCGTGGTCGATCGCTAGCCAGTATTTCTTGAGGTCAATCATTTCCTGGAAATACATTCATTATTTTCTCAACTCGTGAAAGATTGGAGAGGTCTCTTCAGTCATTGGAGATCACAATATCGTCATCTATTCATTTCCGCACACTTTCCGAGAGATGATAGAGTGTGCGAAATATGATTAGACAGAGGCGCATACTTTGAGTTCTATTTGATATTGTACTAATACCGGTTTACCCTTACCCAAATCCCTCTTCTATGAGATCTCCAGTTCTCACCTTGTCCATCCTCTGCCTCTGCTTCTTCAATCTAAGGATGGTTCCTTCCTTCTCCTCGATGTCACTCCACAGATGGGCGATCTCTTCTTCCTTCTGTTCAAGAAGACATTCACAATCGTCCTCGACCTCCGCGAGCTTCTTTCTCAATTCGATGAGTTCCTGAAAAGCGCTTCTTGACTATCGAGCACTAGTTTTGTATATTATTTCTGACTCCAGTCGTCTCTAGATTTCTTTGACCATTTCCTTTTTTGCCATATTTTCGATATAAGAAGTTAGAGGGCTAATTAGAACAATGTTGGCATCCAAACTTTCTGACCTGATTAACAGAATCCTCTGTGGTCGAGTGTGCCCCAGGACAGAGCAGTGGAGCGGTCGGGGTGAGAGAATTGTCTGAATGGCAATAGTCACCGTTGAATTTGCAATAATGTTCCTTTTGTCGGTCCTTTGGTAAATTATCCATGTAACGTTTTAATCAAGTCCCGTTCAGAATAGTGTGAATCCAACGCTTCAGACTAGACCGTGGTCTGTGGGCTTTTTTTGCTAATTTTTGTGAAGTGATAAGAGCCGGGCTGTAGTAGGGTCGTGGGAACTGACCGATGAGTTCATAATCGTCGATTTCGGAAATGTAGCGGCAATCGTAGAAGGGCATGACGAGACTTCCCTGTACCGGACCTTGCTGAAAATAGAACACTTAAATATGAAGGGTGATCGCACAAAATATTAATTAAAAAATGCTAACGAAAAAAATGTTAGCGAAAATATCGATGCAAATAATCGAGCAGGGGAATGAGTTGGTGTATGAATGAATGAACGTGAACTCTTGTAGGAGTCTGAGGAGTCTAAAGGTAGCGTCCATTATGCTTATCGGCGCATTTGAATTAGGAGGAGTCCCTGCGAATGCGTTTTACTATTATTCATCTGATAGTGCTGACTCCACCCACTAGCTCTATGTGTAGCAAAGAATCCTTGCCACTGGAAAAACATGCGGGGGAGAATAAAAAGAATGAAAAATATATATTATTACGGGAGTGACCAGAAGGGATTTAGCAGCAACAATTTCTAGATCGAGAGAAAGCACAGACAAGCTCTAAATTGTCAATATTTTTTAATAATAGCACCGCTACGCATTTCTGGCCATTTTCCAAAATGACTTCTGATGGATTTAATTTAACTATCGCTAATCTTCCTTGCGATGTAATTCTCACAATCGTTGCCACAGACCAAGATTCATTTGACAACATGAGACAGGTAGTATTTTCGGCTTAGAACACGGATTGTGCATATTTTTAATGTAAATGCAAGTTTTCCATTAAAAAAAAAGATACTCAACAAATTCTCAGATTTCGCCTCGATGGAAAGCAATTTGTAATGATTATCTCAAGCGAAATCGTACCCGCCTACCAGTTATCGACGAGTTCTACTTGCGAATTGATGAAACGTCAATGGCAACCGTTATAGTCACCGTCTCATCATCACGTATTGCTTTCTTCGGCTTTCAACCTTCCCAAATACTGACAAATACTGTGAACACTGTAAGTATTTCATTTTCACTTCCAAATTCATATTTCTTCAGTTGTCAATAACTTCGAAAGGTTCAATTTGTCACCCAGAAATCAAACAAGGGCTCAATGAATTTCTCATGCGGCTTTTCGGACGTTATTCGCGAATTCTAAAACTAGATCTAAATGTAGTGCATGAAGAAATTTGTGCAGGATGCGATTTCGTTTTGAAAGCGATTGATAGCCAAGACATAAACAAGCTTACTGTGAGAGGATTCAATCTTCTAAGCGTTAAAATTACGTGAGTATTATTAATGTTATTATGTACAACCAAAGTGAACAAATATTTTGAGAAATGAAATTCACAAAATCATTACAACTTGTGATGTTAGTGAAGTGACAATCAGATCTGAGGAAAGCAACATTTCTCTGAAAGGTTATTTTTTAATGTGAACTTCCACCTTTTAAAAAAATTATCAGATTTTGTTTGCGCATCGGTCCCCCATATTTCATCAATGAGAATTATATTCACATGTGCATGTGATCGTCTGTTCAAAATATTGTGTGAAGATTCGGAATGGTTAAAAATAGAGCGTCCTGACATCAAAGGAGAGATTCGAAAGAAAAACATTGGAGGGATGGTAAAAAATATTGAGGAAATTCATGTTCTTGTAAGAAAATGACCTTCCCATTATATTATCATTACCGTGTCTCATGTGAACATAATAACCATACAGTGTAATCACTGTGATACCAAACGATTTTTGTTACTGAATACTATGCGCATACATGAGTATTTTTTGAACGATAAAACTGATTTTTTATAATATTGTTCACGTTCCATTTTCCTACCTAGTCATGTGAGGAAGAACAGATAATTATATAATATGTTATTCATTTTGCATGCAGATTCAATTTTTACAGCAACTATGCAGATTCAATTTTTACAGCAGTGATCGTTCGGACATCTTCTGCTCAGCCTTCAAGTAGAGCCACGAGGTATTTCCTGTTCAGAGAAAACATAGACAACCACCACAGCGGCGCAGCAAGAGACGTGCCGCTAGGTACAATTTGCTATCAAAAGGGCATCAACCACGCCTATTGTGCCTGATTCTCGTCGTCATTATTAGTTCAACCTCTTCTTCTGAGTTTGTGTGTCGAAATGACCGATTCGACTGAGACAAACGCTGACACTGATGGTTAGTTGTGTTTAACTTGCCTTATACGCAATTGATTTCCTTGAAATAATAATAATTCCAGAACAAGCCGGGCTCAATCGAGAAAATCCCATCCAGCGATGCATCGAGTCATTCATCCATGCTGGTGGATGCACTGATGAAAACTGTGAAAGGAAAGATTGTGCGAAAGTGATGAAACTGATCAGACATGTGGGGAAGTGCGCAAAGGCGAGTTATCTTATTTTTTGTAGATCAAAAATTCTGCAGC
This sequence comes from Pristionchus exspectatus, assembly GCA_911812115.1. NCBI lineage: Eukaryota > Metazoa > Nematoda > Chromadorea > Rhabditida > Neodiplogasteridae > Pristionchus > Pristionchus exspectatus. Next base: position 7,106,718 of record OU461586.1, on the reverse strand, counting down.
AGCTATACATATTTCGACATTTGTCTTCCATGGAAATCCATAATGTTTTCAGAGATCAACCGACGAGTGTCAAGTGTGCAAGCACGCGAAGATGTTGAGTGCGTACCATTCGAGGACATGCAAGGCCTTCGATTGTACAGTGAGTTTATAAATTAATAATTATTATTAGTGACCGCAAGCGACCGCAGACAGCCATTAGAAGAGTTATTCAATAACTTCTACAATAAAGTTTTCAAAAAATGGTATTTTAATGTTTAAAAAACAAAGTTTTTAGATGCCTTTCTGCGAACAATTTCGCGAGCATCTGAAAAAGAGGAAAGCCTCCTACGCAGTCGACCCAATCTGCTTCGTTTGCTATTATGAAAATCGATTTTCACCTCCGAGTTCTCCTATATCACATCATTAATGTTATTTTTGTTTTGGGACGTTTCGGAAAAAGTCTGATAAACAAAATAACTCAAAGAGATAATTTCTTTAATGTCGCGAACGAGAAATACAACGATACAACGATTCTGATGAATGGTGTTATTGTTTTTATTCTTTTTTATTCTTTTTTTTTACTAAGTTGTTTCACTTTTGTTTTCAGCTTGTATCGCCACATTAGTCTCCATTCCGCGCGTAGCCTTTGACGAACGTTCGAAGAGGCGGAGGGATCTTACATTGTTCGAGGAACGCCAAGGGGTATTTCTTGTTGGATACATCCGGTTAACCAAGTTAGCATCCGATCGCATCGATCTTTATATAAACGACGCTGATGACCATCAATCATGTTTCTTTCACCTCCTGCTCTGAGCGTGTGCATCTTATTTTACTACTTACGCATTATAAACGCCCTTTTGATGTTATCGTTCATGTCAGATGTCAAACTACTGTCTCGAGTTCAATTTGATGATGGCTGTATTGCGGTTGATTCTTCATGTTATCCTTCGAGTTACCCTGAGCGGGGTGATCTCCGTGGCTGCATATTATGCGTTGATATTCTCCTATTTCTTCATGGAATATAGTGAGGTGAGCATCCCTTAAAGTTTTTACACTCGATCTGCATTGCAAATCACAATATTGCTAACAGCGCATCGATAACGTTTAGAAATATAATAGATCATAAAAGTGATGTGCGATAAAAAAAACAATATTCACATTCAGGACACACTTCATTGGACACTGGACGAATTTCTTTACGTGCACTTCATTTTATTTTGCGCATGTGTAAGTTACTTTTAAGTGGGAAAATGCCAATTTCTCAATGCTTTGTGGGAATACTTATTAACTAAAACCTTCGCAGTTCATCTCGTTACTTGCACTCTCCTTCATACTCAAACCGATTGGAATCGCTGCTTCAATTTCCAGTGTATTCATCGACGCACTCGATATATCCCTGATGGATTTGAAAAAAAATTACAAGTGAGTTTTATTTTGTGCATATTTCTCAGAAAGCGGGCCTAAACGTGGTGAGGGCTTTTGTAGTTTTGTAGTTAGGCGAGCACAGCATTCTACACGGACAGCAATAGGGTTATAGTCGAACTGCAAATTCGAAATATGAAATGGTTCTGAAACTTATGCCAATTCTCATTCTGAACTCGACTGTCCGGTTGAAATTAGGAAACGTTTCTTGAACATTTCATATTCCGATATCGGTTTGCAGTTCGATTACGGTCTGGCGGTAAAATTAACAACTAAGTCTCATTGTTCACCCTTATCTGGAGAGATCAAACGAGGTCGAAATCATGTGCTAAGGAATTTGCGTAAAGCCAGAAAAGACATTATGTGAAACATCCCCCGATTGATTATATTTTCAGATTCTTCCAAGATCAACTGGAAGCGGGAGTTCCTATCGCTCATCTTTTCCATTACGTTGATGGAGTCAAGGAGGATTTGAACAGGCGAAAGTGAGACATTAATTGACCGCTTTTGTATTTATAGTTTCTTCGGCCTGATATTATTAGGTATTAAAATAAAAGGCGATAAAAATAATTGTTTTGTTAAAAAAATGTTTACAGGGACTTGTTGCATGATTTCAAGTCGGACGATCTAAAATATTTCTCCTGCGATGCGCTCATTAATAAGATAAACGAGCTTATCGAGGTATCTGAAAGGTTCGTTATTTTTTCAGTCTCCTGTATTTCCAATTAATCAAATTGCTTTTTTTAAGTATAATTTCCTGTAAAAGATACTTCTCCAGGTGTCTTGTTCTGTGCAGCCCTCCGGCTGGAGCCTGATTCATTCTTCAATTCAATAGCGATTAAGTAGAAGCTTCCCCACACCTATCGATTCCTTTATCGCTTACATTTTGATTCGTTTGAAATCTTATTTTGATAAAAACTGCAAGCTTTTCTCGTTGAATCAATTGCACCAAACATCATATCCATTTCGTACATATTCTTGGATAAGTTAGTTTGCATTAGGGTTGCACCTTCGGTATCGGTATCGGGATTGCCGACCCTCCTCTTCCCTTCCTCGCCCCTCCCCCTCGCTCGAGCGATTTGAAGGGGGAGCGGAAGGGAAGAGCGTCGGCAATACCGACTTTGTCGGTACTCAAAACTTACTCGAAGTGATACAACAACGAGAAACACGAAAATCTTACAATTAGTGCCTTTCGGAATCGAAAATGGTTTTCTTCATTTAGTGATTTACCTCGCTTTGTTTCAGTAAAGGCAATAAGAGGGTCATGTCTTCCTATCACTGATAAACACACAGCTGTCCCACAGGCTTTTGATTGCTCACTCTTTCTCGTACTCCACTCTCGTCAATTCACCTGATCTCTAACTGCTCTCCCATGATACTCCCGCAACAGTCTAAATCTCTTCATTTCTCATACTCTCTCGAAGGCTGACTTCACTCCCTTCTAAGCCTTCCTTCTCGCGTCTCCGATATCAATGACTCAGTGTTGCGCATTTGCTCAAGGATTCACACTTGGACCTGATAGCTTCACCTTTATTTTCAGTTGTGCACTTTCTCTATCATTGATAGTTAAATTTAACTAATTGTATGTAGCTTTCACATTGTCTGCATTTATCTACCTGGCAGCGTTGTTTGTTCATTTGTATCAAAACGTGAGAATCGCATTCCATTATCACTTCTTCTCTAGAGCAGTGATTCAACCTATAGTCACTGCTTCTCTTCTCACGTCTTATTTTCGATCACTAGCATGACTCACCCATCTTATTCATTCCTTGTTCTTGCCACTCATCATTTCACATTATCCGTACGCTGTTACAGGTATCAGTAGATGCCACGGCAAGTGAACCGAGATTCCTATTACGATGCAACAACATCTTATTGTGAGTATTTTAATCATTTCATGACTTTAAAATCTGCGAGTCATATATCACAATTATTGTTATGTTATTTATCATAATTACAGCACCGGTAGCGAGAGAGGAAACTGTTGAAGCCATCTTCGACTATAGTGAACCACCTCAAAGTGAGTTCTTTTCTTCAATACTTTTTTTAATTTTGAAATTACCGAACGAACAGCTTAGTCACTGCTCGAGATGGTTTCATAGAGTCTCCCTGAGAAGTGATAAAGTGCGAAAGGCGAGACGGAAAGGGAAATGATTGAGAGCAAATACGAAAAGAGTAAACAAACAAAGTAAATTCGCTTGTGAGAGTGCTGAGATTCGAGGACGTTTCTCTATGTACACATTTACCTCCACTTGTTTTGTTTTGAAAATATTAAGTGGACGATGCACTTCACTTAAAGATGCAAAACCAGCTAAGAAGAGTTGGAAGTTCTGGAAGAAAGGAGCTGCGGAGATAGCGAAGGAGAGGCGACTACGCGCTAATGATCAGGAATACAATAAACAGTTTAAGTACGCTGTAAGTAGTCATATTTTATTATTAATAATAAAGAAATGGATTCACTAATTTGTTTGTTTCAGAATAATATAATCAAGACTTCCAAATACAATCTGTTAACATTCATTCCTCGCAATTTGTTCGAGCAATTCACGAGGCTCGCCAATGTTTACTTTCTCATTCTGCTTGTTTTACAGGTGAGCCGGGCATTTTTATATTTTCATCGTCTTCTAAAATGCGTACTCTCAATGCATTAGAGGTCGCTTTAGCACTTCGAATTTTATTCATCTTTCAGTTCATTCCCCAAATCTCCTCCGTCTCATGGAAATCGACCTTCTTCCCACTCGTCATTGTGCTAGCGTTTACAGCTATAAAGGACGCGTATGACGATGTGGTAAGACTATTATTGTTCTACTAAAATTCCAGGGATAATGTTCACACTAAATGCTTATCAACCAAAGTTCCTCGAAACCTTTCAGCTTGCGAAATTATTAGTTCTAATTTTCAAGTTCATTCTCTTTAGCAACGCCACATCTCCGATCGTAGCGTGAACAATCGCAAGTGTCACATCGTCAGGAATGGTCAACTGAGAGAGGAAACGTGGTCGAAAGTGCAAGTGGGAGATGTGATTCGGATGAGCAGCAATCAGTTTGTCGCGGTGAGTTTATTTCCAAAAGTGCTTAAAAATACAGGAAAACGTGAGCAAGATCGATAAGCATTAGAGAAAAGGAAAGAAAATAATTATGCAGGCCGATCTCCTTCTCCTCTCCACCTCAGAGCCGCACGGAATCGCTTACATCGAAACCAAAGAGCTGGATGGAGAAACGAATTTGAAGACCAAATCAGCGTTGGGCGAGACTAAATCGATGGAGGATCGACTTGATTCCATTTCGAAGTTTGATGGTGAGAAAATATGCGCACGCTCAAAAATTTATTGTTTTCTTTTTCAGGCGAAATCATCTGCGAAGGCCCCAACAACAAACTGGACAAGTTTCAGGTCAGTAAGGTTCATTTCAATTTTCACGATTTTTTTTGAAGGGCCAACTGAATTGGAATCAGCTCACGACTCCAATCACTAACGATAGCATTCTGCTGAGAGGATGCATTCTGAAGAATACGCGATGGTTAGCTAATAATTACAAACCCTCAATGTAAACAAACAAAGGCACCAACAACATCAATAAAAACAATAACAAAATAACAGCAACATTTTCAGGTGCTACGGTCTCGTAATCTTCACTGGTCCCGAAACGAAACTGATGATGAACAGTGGAAAGAGTCAGTTCAAGCGAACAGGATTGGACAAATTCCTCAACATTCTCATTCTCGGAGTGAGTATTGATTTTAAAATCGATTATACTACGATCAATGAGGTGAACACAAGGAGAACTTAAATGTGGGATGAAACCTACTTGATCACAAGGGTGATGATAAAAATCTCAATTTAATCGATAATTTCTCGCTGATTCGTGCGGTTGAGAGATTCGAATAAATCTATTCGTTTGAACTTTTAGAACTCGAATATTTCCTTTTCCCATTATCTCTCTCATGAAATCTCATAACATCCCCTATCAACAGGGTGCTGGCGATTTTGAAAGATTCCTTGTACCAACCCTATTAACTAATTTTCTCTCCATTAAATATGTATTTTAGATCGTCGTTTTCCTCCTCGCCATGTGTCTCATCTGCTCCATCCTATGTGGAGTGTGGGAATGGGAAATAGGCCGATTCTTCACTGGTTATCTGCCATGGGAGACGTTCGTGCCGAGAGCGGAGAAGGCCGGTAAGTAGGGTTTCCAGGATGTCTGATATTCGCATTGGCCTCGTCGTTACGGGGTGCAAAAATGTGCTTATTGGGGAAGCAACGTTATCTTTATGGCATTCACCTGTTTTTTTCTCAGGTGTGGCCGCCTCGATCGCCGTGATCTCCATTCTCAACTTCTTCTCGTACATTATCCTGCTTAATACGGTCGTGCCCATCTCGCTTTATGTCAGGTTAGCAATAATTTTATTCAGCAAGGGACTTTCTGAATTCTTGAAATCGGGTATCTTTGAAATTATTACTACACTTACAGTGTGGAAGTGCTCCGTTTCGTGCATTCTCTGTGGATCAACTACGATCGGAAGATGTACTTTGAGAACGGAGAACATTCAGTCGGAGCCCAAGCGAGAACGACGACGTTGAATGAAGAGTTGGGACAGGTATGATCATTTACTTATTTCTAAGGGGGACATCAGCAATGATAGCTTATCTGATGAATAAATATGTCGACGAAACAAGGTATTGTTCAGGTGCAATACATATTCTCGGACAAGACGGGAACGCTTACGCAGAATATCATGACTTTTAACAAGGTTTGTTCTATGTTATTTATTGTTTGAATTCTGCGTTATTCCATGGAATCCGATTAGAAAAGGCGACAATAGCATTCATGTCGAAACAGTTTTTTATCACATGCGCAATTTGTAAATGCCCGCTTTCAGGCAACAATCAACGGCGTCTCCTACGGGGATGTACGCGATTCACAAGGGAATATTGTGGAGATTAATGAGGTGCTCTCGCAGGCACAGAACCATAGTTCATGTCTCGTTCAGAACTCGCCACAGGTCTTTTTCTCTTCTAATCCGTACTACGAGGAGACATTCAAGTGGTATGACAAAACTCTGAAAACCGCCACACAGAGGAACGTACCTGAGGTGCGTGATCTTTTATATCCATATGTCGTCCATTTCCGCATAATGTGTAAAGCCGACATTGTCATCTCATAGCTACTTTTTGACCACTTTGTGATTCTAAAGTGATGAGATGGTTACCCGTATTTCGAGCTGTTATCTACAGTATCTCCTCTTAGGTCCGTCAGTTCTGGCTGACCCTTGCGCTCTGTCATACAGTGATGCCGGAACGAGGAGACCAGGGAATTCTACGGTATCAGGTACGATTCTACGATTTATAGTTTACATAACTAGTCTATAGAACCACTGAATATCACAACTATTCTGCAAGAGGCTTTCATGAAACAGCTAACTAATTCACATATTTTAGAATGTCTATTACAACTACGAGAGTTTCGGATTTTCGAGTGATTGAATTAACCCGCTCATTCTTCGCCGTGCGCACCTAGAGAGCCTTAGTCCGGGCAGGGCCCCTGGAGGGCGACACGTTCGAGGGACGCTAATCAATTCTACTCAATCAGGCGCAATCCCCGGATGAGGCCGCCCTGACCTCTGCTGCACGCAACTTTGGCTTCGTCTTCTTGTCCCGCACACCGAACTCGATCACCATTTTGGACAATGGGAACGAAGTGGTATGTCGGCTTACTCGCTCCAATAATAATGTTCCATGACAAGGTAGTCTGATACTATCTTTGATGGTCTAGTAGTAGGCATATATTCCCGCTACGGACCCGTAGTACCGTAGGTTCTAGGTGCCTTGTTCACCATTTAAAATCAATTACATTGAAGACGTACGAGCTGCTCTCTATCCTCGACTTCAACAACGATCGTAAGCGAATGTCCGTTATTCTTCGAACACCCGAAGGAGGGATACGATTGTACTGCAAGGGAGCCGATATGATGATCGTGCCGAGGTGTGTTCTTATTACTCAAAAAATAACAAAATTGTACTCCATAATGATGCAACCTGATCACATAGCAAGTAAAGAGTTTGTTATTAGGTCGGTGAATCCGCATTTTCATCCTGGCATCCCGATTCCAGACTGTCTCCCCGCACGCCCTCCTCCCTCCGCGACGCGACCATCTCTCACATGGACGAATTCGCTGCCATTGGGTTGAGGACACTCGTCCTGGCATACAGAGACATCGAGGAGGAATACTTCCAGGATTGGCATGTGAGAGAAGGGGTACTTGGTTCAACCAAATAGTGAGGCTTCACAAAAACGACTTCACGAAATACCCATCCAGAAACGATGGCGAGGGAAAAGCCGGACGTTTTCGCCAACATAAAAGTGGTTTAGTGAAAACATCGTACGTGGTTGGCGTAGGGAAAAATTTTAGCTCGGCAAGCGTTAGTTGGTTATTAGTTTCTGTGTCGGTATATATATGCAACGAGAAAATATTTCAGAGACGCCAGAAGGAGGCGGCGCTGGACTTGAACAACCGTGAGCAGAGACTGGATGAAGTGTATGATGAGATGGAGTCAGGTATTTAAATTTAAGCATCACTTTTAAAGACGTATCGTGAAAAAATGACCTGGCCCTGTGTCCCTCATGATTCGAAAAAATATGGAAAAATATCAGAATCATCTGATTCTTCTGCAGACCTGACTCTGATCGGTGCCACAGCCATCGAGGACAAGCTGCAGGACGGAGTTCCTCAGACGATCGCGAGACTGAAGAGGGCGAACATCAAGATATGGGTACTCACGGGGGATAAAACGGTATGCGTTATCCACCTATTGTTTAGCTGTTTCATCGTAAACGAAAAATGCCGTGCAGTATGAATACAGAATTCGGCCATTGAGGCTATCTGGGATATGTTGCTGATCATCGTTCACAGTCACGAAATGCAAATGCATGAACATTCCTCATCCAGGAAACGGCGATCAACATCGCCTACTCGTGCAATCTCCTCTCCGACGACATGCGACACACCGTAGTCATTGATGGAACGAGTGAGGAGGAGGTTGAGGTGATTGGTGGACATCGAAGCAACCATTAACGATCGAGGAAAATGTGAAATTCATAGTCCAGATGAAACATATCCGAATTTTTCGGCAAAAAGTAACGAGGTGTGAGACACCAAATTTCACAACTACAGTCGAGGTTGGTTCCCCAGTGAAAACAATCCGTCCCGGCCGGCCCCGGCCGGCCCCAAGCGGCCCCATGCCTTTTTGTGGCTCGTACAGAGAGAAATTTGATATAAACTCAACGGCGTTGTAAAGCTCGTGTAATATGCTATCGATTTGTGTTAGCAGAATTTTAAGTATTTCTCTCAATACATAGTAAATTGATGAGGAACTGTCATCAGTATTGCGAAAAAGTGGTCGCAAGATTACGGTAAGTAAAATCGTCAACCTGATTCTTTTCAACTTTTTCACTTTTACGCAAAACTGACGACGCTTCCACATCAATTTACTATTTATTGAAAGAACTATTTAAAATTCTGCTGACACAAATCGATAGCTTATTACACGAGCTTTACAACGCCGTTGAGTATATATCAAATTTCTCTCTGTACGAGCCACAAAAAGGCATGGGGCCGCTTGGGGCCGGCCGGGGCCGGCCGGGACGGATTGTTTTCACTGGGGAACCAACCCGGACTGTAATAGGGTTGATAGGATAAACAATTTGGCTCATCTGGCGACATTCAGGTGCAACTCAAGGAGACGCGGTTGCTCTTCTCCGGTGCGTACATTGACAACATCACTCCCGTATTCAAAGGCAAGGGCAAGGTTGGTCTACTACCTCCCGTTTCCTTCTCTCGTCACCTTCCCTCGATCGCACAAACTTCTTTCTTCTTGAATAAGTAGTACGCTTATCTGATGGCCATTGATCCTATGGATCTCTTAATTTTGCCTTATCTCTCGTCAGTTCGAGAAACAAGAAAGTATGGCGTAATGACAGACTGTTAATTGAAGGTGGCGATGGTCGTCAACGGGGATTCGCTTCGATTCTGCCTCGAGAAGCGATTGGAGAGGACGTTCCTCGAGTTGACCTGTGCATGCGACGCGGTGAGTAAGAGCTTCAGGGCTACATCAGAGGAATCATGATAATTTGACAATAAAGATTGTCTTATTCGAATATTCTATTTGTCGACATACTGCAGGTAATTTGCTGCCGAGTCACCCCACTCCAGAAGGCCGAAGTAGTGGAGCTGGTGAAGAGCAACATGAAGGTTGGTACTGCTCCATGCCACTGCTTCACGTCGATAAGGCCCTCATACCTGCTTGCTTTTACCTAAAATTGTACTATAAGTCTTCTCACCGCCCCATTCTGATCAGCGCCCAGAAACACCATGATACTCTGGTGTGCCGCCCCAACTTGGATCCAAGCATGGTGGCAACTTGGAAATTGCATTTGGTCGCTCCATTCTCCATGCTATCTCGCTTTCTTGGGGCGGGACACCACAGTAGATACTGTATTTCAGGCGGTCACCCTAGCCATCGGAGACGGCGCCAACGACGTATCCATGATCAAGACGGCCCATATCGGAGTGGGCATATCCGGTGAGATTATTGGATTTGGGTTTGGTATCGGAATCCTTCCCTCACTCCAGACTGTTAGAGTTGAGAAACAGCGCGCGAAAGTGATAGATACGGAAAGAAAAGAGGGGCTGATTTGATTCGTTCGGTTTCACGCGTCTCTCTTGTTCCTTCAATGAACAATATTGCGAGATTGGAATATGTTTCATCTAGTCTATGATTGTTTCGTGATTTGATAGTTTTCAGTGCTGCTTTCGAAACAAATCTAATAATAGCCAACATAGCTCGAAATACCGATAATCGTCTTGTTTTCGTTCAATAAACTCTCTCATTGGTCAGAAATGTTAGAGAGTTTGAAAAATCAGGAGACGATTACTCTAATTTCGAACTTGACAACGGAAAAATTGATCGGTTTCACACTTCCATCTTCTCGTTTTCGATTCACAAAAAAATTGGGATATGTTTCGTCGAATATATGAATTTGACAGATCGCTTCAAGGCTGATTTTCTGCTCGAAGTGAATTGAACACATCCAACAATATCTAAAGTGACAATAGAGTAAGTGAAACGTCGATGCCCATTTCAGGTCAGGAAGGAATGCAGGCGGTCCTCTCGAGTGATTACTCCATCGGGCAGTTCAAGTACCTGGAGAGACTACTGCTCGTCCATGGACGATGGTTAGTCTGTATCTGAGCGCCGATTTCTTCAGCTCGCGCAATCTTTCGCCCATCCGCAGAAAGAGCACAGAGTGTAATGAATATCTAATTTATGTCTCTATGAATTCTCTCTCACTCCTTTCGTGCAAAAAAGAACATCTGGAAACTTTGTGCTCGATACGTTGCTATTAGCTGTCTATTTCCTTGTAGTAAGTAGCAGAAATTAGCCATTCCAGGTCGTATCTCCGCATGAGCAAGTTCCTTCGCTACTTCTTCTACAAGAACTTTGCTTTCACCCTCACCCATTTCTGGTTCGCGTTCTTCTGCGGATACTCCGCACAGGTCTGTTTCGGAAAACGCTATCCCAAAACACTTTCTAATTCTCATCAACTTTTTCCTATAAAATGCATGGTTTTCATTACAATCGTAAATGTGACATTGTGCTCAAATCAGTAAACCCGACCACTCCAACCGAACAAGAGCAATAAATAAATGTACATTTCCAGTCGATCTTCGACGATCGTTCGATCGCCTCATACAATCTCCTCTTCACTTCGCTTCCCGTGCTGGCGATGGGCGCATTTGATCAGGATGTCGACGATCATTATTCTGTCAAGTAAGCAACGCTTATTTCCGTTCATTATCCATTGGCGTATGTTCTCAACCATGACATCTCACTTCGTATGAGGATTCCAATTACTGCTATCTAAGTAATGAAAGACGATTGTTCCCGAGGATTTAAGCTCCCTCCTTCCTCTGTTTCCAGATTCCCTCGTCTCTACCTGCCGGGTCAGTTCAATCACTTCTTCAACATGCGTCTCTTCATCTTCTCACTTCTTCATGGAATCTTCTCCTCTCTCGTTGTCTTCTTCATTCCGTTCGGAGCGTTTAGCATGGAGGTTAATGTCTTTCCCATTCTCAAACTCTATAAATTACATATTTGATTTTGCTGGCACTCATTACACCGGAAAATAAATCTCAATGTCAGTACCAATGCTTTTTTTCAATTCATTGTCTTTTGATTGGCATTACTATGTACTTTTTTCAAAGAATCCCACAGATTTAGAGATTCTCAAAAATGACTTTATTTTTATCTTATTCAGATGGCAGCAAACGGGAAAGACGTCGGTGATCTGGCTGTGCTCGAGTTCACCACCTTCACCGCACTGATTATCGTCGTTTCCGCGCAGGTACTTTTTTATTTCGGAATAAAAAGGCGAAAAGAATATATTCACATTACAAGCGTGGCAACGTTTGAATACAAATTGAATGAATGAGATTCATTCTTCCTCTTCATTCGCTATAGATAGTGCACATCAGTATCAGCAACAATCAGCGAGCAAAATGCAGTTATGTAGCTACTTCCTTCTATCCAGATGGCCCTCGACACTGCCTACTGGACGTGGCTCAATCACGCCTTCCTGTGGGGCTCTATCGCCATCTATTTCGGCTTGTCCTTCATTCTTTACGAGGGTGAGTGTCGAATCCATTGTTTCTTTATTTTATTTTTCGAGAAGTCAGCATTATCTCTTGATCGTTAGGCTACTCGTAAACGGGTTGTGAAAACCCAGTAAACGTCTTAATGACTGCAATCAAGATTAATTGTCCAGGTTGATGTTGTTGTTGGCGTTTCTCGAGATTGATCACCCAGCTCTTTGAACCTGATTCTCTCTTCACAAAGCCTCTCTTTCTTCGAGAACAACGGCAGCATCACTGATCCCATCTATCGATTATTTTCCTGCTCTTTGTAAGCTCAAATTCCAGCCTTCTCCTCGTCTCTTCTCTCCAAGATGGGTTCGTCCATGTCCCAGGGAGTCGTCATTCGATGCATGCAGACACCGCACTTCTGGTTCTCCATCCTATTGGTATGTTTCATTTAATCACCCCTTTCCTTCGCCCAATAACAGCGCTAGAACCTTCATAAGATTCTTTTAAGATATTCTCGCAGTTTCCAATTCGGTAAATGTGTTTCATCAGTACTACATATTCGATGCAAGATTAACTTTTGCAATGAACGAACAACTGCAGTCTCAAAATATATAATTCCAGGTGTGTATCATTCTCCTCCTGCCCGTCATTCTCTCTCGTTTCTTCTGGTTTGATGTGCGCCCTTCGTTCGCCGATCGACTACGATGCAAGGCGAGATTGCGAGCAAGAATGGCCAGAAAGGCCAGCATTCCGAGGTACGCACAAAATCATGACTTCACCATTTATCTGTAAAGAATTGGTTATTTCTAAATGCTTATAAAATGAGGGTCGATGGAAAGGAATTGTTTCAGCCCAGTAATCCTTCGCTCAAATCGAATGCGAAGAAGTCAGAAGGAAGTCATCAGGAGTTCGTATGCGTTCTCGCATTCGGAGGTCAGTTTAACGTCGAATTTAGAATCTCCAAGCTCTCACTTTGATTCATTTTTCGTTCGTAAAAAATTCCTGAATGTTTCCTTAAATACTTTATTCAGGGATTCGGAGACCTCATCGTTCTGGGCCGGTTGTTCAACGACATGTGCGTAATTCCTGCTCATTTCGAGAGATAGATTTCATTTCCAGGCCGTCCGCACGAAATGCGCATCTCTCCCCGATCCGAGAGCACTCCAATGGCTCATTCGACGATCGATCCACCGATCGCTCATTTTCATCAACAGTGAGTGTAGTGCGACAGACAGTCTCCATCCTTTGCAAGTGACAGCTCAGAATGAAGTGCAATGAGAGAAAAAAAAGATGTCACATCTGAACTATTGTATCAAGTATTCCGTTTCAGACGTCGTCAGTAGCCGATCGTCCACTGCCTCCACCACCGCCTTCAGCCTTCCAATCACCTGTAAGTTATTATTTCATCTCATTCAACAGACACCACTAGGCATGTCAACTGTAAAATCGTCATGATTGTAGAAGCAAGTATATTCAACACAGCGTGTCAGAGTGGATCGCCTCCTTTGTTGGCGGACGTATTCTAATGAGGGACGCCTCATTTTACCCCGCGCGAGAGAGAAAAGCGGCGTGGAATGAAGGAAAATGACGGGGTTTTTCGAACATGTGTTCATACCGCAAGCGAATGGGGCAAAAATTAAATGCAAACTCAACGTCACGCTATGTGGGAAGGGTTTGGGCAAAGCTCTGCGTAGGTGCCATGATTTTAGCATTTTTCTCTGTTGAGTTAATAGACCTCTAATAGCGAAAAGAGTCGATTTTAAGGGGTTGCTGCTATGTTTCACTCGTTTTATAAAATGATCAACAGAAAAATTGATGCAAAAATTTATGAAATTGATATTTGACCTATGTTTCATTGGTGCTATAATATTTTTTCTCTTCGTCTTTTCATATTTTATCCGCCGACCCACCCAGGAGCAGAATAACTGGTAAAATGACAGAGAGGGAAAGGCTAGGAGAGGATGGGCGTCCGCCACGCAAATGAGTTTTCGATCCACTCTGACACGCTGTGTTCAACAGATCGAAATATTCGATATTAGAGAATATCTCATGCAGCTCCTCATTCCAGGTCTCCTCCCTAGCCGATCGACCACTCCCTCCCGTGCCCTTCCGACCGTCTCATTCACAGCGATCTCAACGATCACAGCTATCGGGGAGCGAGTCACGACAGCAAGTCGAAACGGCTGTTTAGAAAATGATAAATTTGACTCTGTATTCCTGTTGCAATATTCCTCACAATCAGTAATGGAACATGTAGGTGATATTCTTTTCGGAGCACTTAATATAGATTTTGAATTATCGATTGTGGAAGAAAGCCATAGCCACATCTCACACTCTCCTTAGAGGACGGTTGTCAGGAGACTTTGGACTCGGTGTTGATTTCGGCTTGACTCTCTTTGTGGCGTTTTCTAGTACTCAATCGATAATAGCTGAATCACCGTTGCTTGTTGTTCTAAGATTCAAATCGCACTCTTATCCAGTTTTGGGGCAGTTTAATTCATCCATAAGGAGAAACTTGCAGGAACGACCTCCATATTAATATCTAGAATTGCACCCAATTCTTTATCCGTCGTCCGTTCTGTAGTAATCTTATCCTCGCAATTTTTCCTGTGACTTGCTCCAACAACGAGCACACTGACGTAGAATACTGAGAGGAGTATGACCATTCGGCGGAAAAAAATTGGCTGTCTTTTATATTGACACTTTCACTGGTGTGATCTATTGTGTTCCAACCGCAGAAGGAAAGACTAATGAATGAAATTGGAAGATTACAATTTTTCAAACGAACGAGATTTTCTTTTTGATTAAGAGATTTGATCTATTGAAGATCATTGTGAAGAATTATCTTTGGGTTACTCTGAATGATGGTACGAAAACACAAAAAAAATATCCTCAACAGTGGTTGATCACGATTTTACAAAAGTTCACAACATGTTGTTCAAAATCCATAAACGAACTTTTCAGTGAACACTTATAATTCTAGCTCGATGAACGGAGAAGCAAACAAGCCGTTTAACCAATTAAAACACAATCGATAATTAACGATTTGGGAGACTAGAGAGGGGCTAGAGAAAGGAGAATTCGAAAGAAGCTCTCTCTTGACTGTGCGTTATATTTCGCAGGCCAGAGATGCGAGAGATCACACAAAATGAAGAGAGTTGTTGAGAACTAGAGGAAATGACACGTACTTCTCACATCACTCTCTTCACTCTTCCCATAGGACACATCTTCAGCTCACACCTTGAAAGGAATCCAATGGATACCATTTCGTCTACGTCCAAGATCTTTCCCACGGATGGTTCGGTCTGTCCAAACTCTTCATTTCACGAACAACTCTAGTCCCTCTAACGAAAAAGACTGTGCGAAACGAAGAGATCTGAATGAGATCCTCCTCCTCACTATCCACTCTGACCAGGGAGATAGTGAGCGGTATGGGTAGGGTTGATCTTCTGAAGCCACTGGGATCCTCCTCCTCACCGAGAGCCTTCCTCAGTCTTCGGTAGAATCCCGCGGACTGAATGGTGAGCTCTCTTCTCTTCTTCTGCCTACTGTAGGACTTCAAGTCACTTGTACCGTAGTTGATTGCTTCCACTCTAAGCATTCCATCGATATTCACTTTCAGACGGTTCGAACTGAGCTGACCTCGGGTCGGCTATTCCACGACTTTGCAATGTGGAGTACGATAGCGTGTCTGAATAAGATCGCATCGAGTAACTGGTGGATGGCGGTAATCTTCACCTTCATCTTCATCAATATGTGAGGAGCTGATTATCATTATACATAACAGATCGTCGATAGGATGGGATAAAACTCTTGCAGGCTTTGCATATTCACCTACATCTCGGTCTTCTGTGTGATCAAATACCTCTCACTGCCAATTGCAACGGATCTGACAATCGACGTGACTTCACAGGTTCATCACCCTTTTGTGATGTAGCTTTCACTATTGTCGCTTATCTTACTTTTCCACATATTCTCACATTTTCAGAAATTCCCGCGGGTTACGGTGTGTAACGAAAACCCCCTCAAGAGAAGTGTCATCGAGTAAGTATTTGTATCACTATTTTTCACGCTGATCCTGAAACTTTATTTCATCCTCACAGCCGGATGCCCGAGTACGAAGAAATCAGCCGCCTTCTCACGCAATTCGAACTCATAGCACTCGACAAGCCTACGGAGGATGATTTCGGTCTACGAAAGGTGAGAAACTATCTTCTGTTGCAATTTATTGTGCGGAATGATCGAACTTATTCAGGTGCGCGGATTCATGCATCGCCAGAGACGCGCTCGTCTCATGCTTCGGTAACGTCGAATTCACAATAATACGGATCACAGTCTCGGCACTGACCGTCTCCTTCATGCCTGTTCGTTGCCTGTCCCATTCATCGAGCCTTTTGCAGATTGCTCATGGCCAAACTGCCCGAGGAGACGAGAAGAGCTGGTGGATACCAGTTCACCGAATTGCTTTCTGAATGCAACTACGCGGGCAAGACCTGCTCATCGTGAGTTCTGCACATGTCTCGTCGACTTCGTGTTGATGATGAGTTAAATTAACGATCCTTTCAGCCTCGACTTCTCGTGGATCTCTCATCCTGACTTCGGTAACTGTTACTCCTTCTCGATCGATGCAGAGGCGACCAGACCGGGACGAGCCAACGGATTGAGGCTGCTCATGACTGTTAATGTCAGTTTATCAGAAAACCTTGCACAAACGATTAGAATAGAAATTGAATTATTCATTGCAGCAGCAACCGACCGACAAAGGCCCATTCGATTATTTGTCGACTACGGACTCGTCATCGGTGTGAGTAATCATCAATTTGTCCATTGAAATCTTCGATGACATGGTTTAATTCTTCAGGATGGCTGTAATCCACGATGAACACTCATTTCCGGACTTCTCGAAGGACGGCTTCAGAGTGGCCTCCGGCACACAGGTGCTGGTGGCACTATCCAAGGTGAGATTAGTGGCATCGAACGATCGAATCCATTGTCTACTCATAATCAGATCGAGTACTCCCGCATCTCTCGCCCCTACGGAAACTGTTCGTACAACGGAACCGAGCAGGAGAACTACTATCAGGTATCTAAACCTAAGTGATCTCAATTCGAGTTGTACACGGGGCTTCGTCAATCGCATGTTTGCAGAATTTCACGTTCACGCACTCCATCTGTCAAGCATCGTGGCTGCAAGTGAAGGCTGTCGAGGTTTAGTCAATAAACTGCATCTCGATTGTGAATTGCCAATTCAGATCTGCGGCTGTGCCGACCCCCTCTACCACAAGAACGAGAGCCACAGCTACTGCACAACTCCCGCTGAGAGTCGGTTTGCTTCACTTCATTTCTCCTGCTTGACGAATCCACGAAGATCATCCAATTCATTTCACACTCTTATTTCACTGGCTCATCGTGTACGTGTGCTATGCATACGCAATGATGAGCTTTCCTTTCTCTTCTATCCTCACCTGCTCTCCCTTCTTCACTCGTACTAACAAAAGCTTCCTTCATTCTCACCATTTGTCTTCTTTCAGTGCTCTGTCTCAAGGACCTCACTCACACGATCTCGCCTGCGACTAAGAAAGGTACTATTTTGATATTCCGTTTGTGGAAATAGATCGATCACGATGAAAATATTTGTCTTATTTGAAGGACTCATCTGCGACTGCCCACTGCCTTGCGTTGAAACGGTCTACAAGAGAGTCATCTCGAATAGTATTTTCCCGTCTGATCAGGTAACTAATTCGAGTTCGTATTTTAGTAAACCCATAAAGATCGTGAGCATGTTGGGTGGTTTCCTAAGTTAAGATCGAAAAAAGATACCATTGTGATTTGAATCTTCGAACAACGAGCAACAATGATTCAGTAACAATCGATTGACAATAGAATGTCCCAAATGGTGTGTCAAGCCGAAACCAACACCGAGTCCAAAGTCTCCTAACGACTGTTGCCTGGGTCTAACTCGGTGTGAGAGTGTGAGATGTGTCAGAAGCAAGGGCGAAACCAGATCGAGTCCAAAGTCTCCTAACAACCGTTGTCTGGGACGAGGGAGTGTGAGACGATAAGCCCTATCTCCAAATCAAACACTTGCAGTATCTTGTCTCTCTCGGAACTCAAGCACAACGAGAGGCCCTTCTCAAGGAGCAGAATGGAGGTCGACCGGGACAGTGCAATGATCAGGCGGAGATGTATGATGTAAGAGCCATCCTGAAGTTTTTATTGAAGTTCAGATGATGTATAGTGTATCTTGTTCCAGGATATGGAGGACGCCTGCTCTACCTCTCACGGACCAACTACGACTACTACTTCAGGATCTACTACTGTGACAGTGATTATCAAACGTAGACATTAATCGACTGTAATATGATTATCAGACGGACGACACATCGATTACCACGTACTCTGAACACTCTCCGACGCCCACCTCATCCGATACGACAATGGTGACGGTCCCAACGATGTCCACCGTGACGATTGACCGCAATGACTGCCCGTATCAGAAGCCGCCAGGTTGAGTTGTGAACCATCAGCGAGCTCTCAAGGAGCAGTCCCGGATTATAGTCCCGGATATGTTTACAGTTTGCTCAGCAGTCAATTGATTAATACATTACAGACTCGATTGTGAATTCTCTGAAGCCGGAAGCGCAATCGGACGAGTGCAAGACAAACCCCGTATACAAGAGCGAGAAGTTGACTGTGATAACGGGCTGGCCCTGTCTATCGCAAGCAAAGTGCCAGGCGTAAGGCTATTAATATTGAACATCGTAACAAGCTCGAACACGAGAACTCAGTGAAAATATGAATGGTAAATTGCATGGTAAATTGCAGATGTATCCTCATCAAGAACCAGTCGGACCCATTTGCATGGCCCTGCACCTACAAAGGCTACCCGGACGAATGCAAGGATCGCAGCACGCACGCAGTGAATGCCGAGTGGTGCTTGGATGTAAGCTTGGATGTGTCTTCACAAACTTTCTGTTCAGCTCCCATAACATTTCTATCCAGTGCGGTGATGGATCTAAACGGATTGCAGCTCTTCAAGAAGTTCGACTTCATCAACATGGGCACATCAGAGCCGGTATTCAAATGGCAGCAGGGAGAAGGACCAGCCAATGCAAATTGTGGCTCGGCAATCAACTGCGATAAGGAAATCAAGTGTGCGATCCAGAATGTGCGTATGGTCATCACTTGGGGAATTATGTTTGTTTTAGGAGTCGCATATTTTACAGACATAAAGATTATCGTGTTTGTCGCAGGTGACTATGAACGTATCCATCCATCCGCTGCTCGATCCCGAATTCGCGAAGCTGCTCGTGAACATGACCAATCCGAGCGCTTGCCAAATCTCGGTGAGCTCCACTCTTTTCTCTCTCTTCTAATAAAAGAAGTATCCTCAAATTGATGCCCTGACAGCCTTGCTAGCCTAAACTGCAAAGACATCCTAAACTATATTCTTACAGAAGCTCGCTCGCGACATGGCGATGTCTGGAGGCGGTTCTACTGTGGGTTCGAAGGATCCCGGTCTCATTGAGCAAATCTTCTGCGGAATCTTCGGATGCCCCGACAAATCCAGTGGAAAACGAAAGAAGCGCAGTGCGACACCCGCTAAACAGGCTACTCCTACCGCCGTGGATCTGCCTGGTGTAAGTGATACATTCGAATCTATTATAATTCTCTTCTATCTATTATATTATAAATCCTTCTCAACTTCTTCGCAGAAATCCTTCCTGAAAACAACGTTTAAACTTATACCTTGCAGTTCGGCTCATGCGAGTACGCCAACAAGAACTTCCGTGGAGCCAAGGAGTGTGTCGAGTGGTGAAGATTTTGTCTTTCACGATTACAATTTAGCGCAGCTTTGAAAAAAGTTCGTATTCCCCCAAAATAAGATGAAATAGTTAGTTGTGCCGTATCTATCAATGAATGATTACAGGTACCGCCGCAATGGCGCCATTCTGCACGTATTCTTCGAGAACTTCGAAGTTCGCACATACACCCAGGCAGCGACCTACACGGTGAGCGCAATCGAGAACATGCAACTTTGTTTCAAAACAATGAAGCGTAAGAGTACGTGTGAAACGTGGCATCAACTGTATGGCTGATGGTCATAGAATTCTCCCAGCTCGTCGCTCTTCTCTCGGACGTTTCCGGCCACGCGGGACTCTGGCTCGGAATGAGCGTTATCTCCTTCGTGGAGCTCATTGGATTCATTGCGATGTGGTTCCTCAAATTATTCTGCGGAAAGAAGGTCAAGATAATGGATGAAGACGTCGTGGTGAGTTTTTTCTCTAAGGGGGCTAAGAGATGTTCTAGTAAATGCTAAACTAAAGTAATGAAGGAAAAAATTTCCAGGATGGCGCCATCAAGAGAGGTCGCGAAGACGAGAAGAAGTATGAGAAGTGAAGTGAGAAGTGTGGCTCGAGTCTAGCTCTCTCTCTCTCTCTATTCTTCAATACTAGCGTACTTACATGTGTGATTTACCCGTGTGATAAACTGTACATTGTTTCCATTTTTGAGTTAAATCACAGATAAGATGAATCAATAAGATCAATTCGCTCAATTGACGACAACTTTCTCTATGTTGAAAATGCCAAACTTTTAATTTCATTCATTAGTCATCTCCTCCTTTGGCAGTTGGAACACAATAGATTGAAGAAGGGAAAAAGCTGATATAAAAGACAGTTCACACCCAGTCGAATATCCATGATCCGTCTACTATTCTTCGCGTTAATCCTTCTTCTCGTTGCTGTCGCAAGTCATTGGGAATCTTGCGAGGATGAGATTGCAAGAGAACGGAAAGAGGATTGGAAGCAACACGGTGAGCACTTGAGTAGAAAAATTAAGGCTCTCATTTATTCTTCTAAAATCTTAGGCTGTCGTTCCTGCAAGTTTCTTCCTATGGATGAATCAAATTGTCCCAAAACTGGATACGATTGCGATTTGAATCTTCCAACAACTAGCAACGGTGTGTGCAGTTATCGATTGAGAAGAAGAGAGTGGCACAAATGGAAGAGAGTGTCAAGCCGAAACCAACAGCGAGTCCAAAGTCTCTTGACACCCGTTGTCTAAGGAGAGTTTGAGATGTGTCAGTGGCATTCCTAGAACAATCGATAGTCCAAAATCGATATTCAGTGCTCCGAGTTGATTGTGAATGTGCACAACTTCGATGTGCCGATGGAAAAACGACCCTAGCTGTGAATGGAACACTCGTGAGTAGGGTATGCCATTCTTTGTTTGTTTTGTTTTGAGTTTGTGTTCAGTTGCAATGTGTTGACGCAAAATGGACAACGAAAACGGAAGGTTTCGCTCCTTCTGGAGTCTGTGCAAGAAGTAAGGTAGTTAGCTGGCAATCGTTTAAAATCATCACTGTTGTAGCAGAACAACAAAAACAACACTTTTTTCAGAATGCGGCCTCGGAACCTGTAACACACCTTCCAAGGATGGCGGAGATTCCCTGCTTAGTCCCATGGACGTTAACGCGCCCGACGACATCCATCCCTGCTCCTGGGGATCCTGTCAAAGTACTTTGATTCCCGACTCGGACATAAATTGTTGAGTGGCCCGACAATCGCAGAAAGCCGGGCGGGCAACCCGATATCAAGTGAAAAAGTCGGGACTGTTGTCGGGTATCGGCGGCCCGAAACCCGATTTGGCCCGACTTTGACCCGACATTGCTCGTGTGGCCCGACTCTAGGGAAGATTGTAGATCAAGAGTACAATTCTGCCTTTTTCCCTGGAATTTCCGAATTGATTAGTCAAGGAAGGCGATGAATCAATTGAAGGGAGCAGTGAGAAAGGAATTGTACGCTTGATCTATCTCTTCCCTAGAGTCGAGCAATGTCGGGTCAAAGTCGGGTTATGTTGGGCCATGTCGGGTTTCGGGCTGCCCGAAACACGACAACATTACTTTTTAACTCTTCAAGTCGGGTTGTTTGTCCGACTTTCTGAGCCCGATCGGGCAACACAGTTATGCTTTCTTTAGTGTCGGGTTCCCGATAGTCGTTTTTGCTCGATTTCACTAACCCTAGTAGGTACCCTATCGGATACATTTTATTATGTTCAAATAACAAATTGCTATCGCCTACCATATCACAGCAACCCATTATCGGATCTATGAAATGCTTTCAGAAAATATCACTTCCGTTCACTTTCGGATTCTCGAAATTCAGATGGAGCCGTTGGCTCTACCGGAGCTACCACTGTCCCGTACGATGGGCAAGTGCAGTTCTCTTGTACTGGTGATGGAAAATGGAAAGGACCGGATGGAAAGAAACATGATAACGTTCGATGCTTCATGGGCAGTAAGTATTTCACTGATTTAGTTAACCATCACTGTGTCTAGAGTTTTTTTAACTTGAGTTTTTTCTGTTCTCTATCCGGTTGGTGCTCCATTTCAGCTCCTTGCGCTGAGCTTCAACTCTGGAACCCAGACAACTGCAGTCCAATGACGACATGCGTAGATCCGATCATTCACACGACAACTGTCTTCGAGTGTCCGAGCGGCAGGGACATCGCCTTCCCATACGGCGGTGGAGGGGTCAGATTATATTTGTTAACAAACTGGAAGTGGAAACTAGACTTTCAAAATTAAACAACTAGTTGTTTACCAGGAAAGCAACTAGTTGTTCAGTTATTTACTAGTGTACTTTGAAAGTCTAGTGGGAACTTTAATCAAATCAAATGACCTGTCGCACTAGACCAAATTGGGTTTAGCATGGCCGATTATTGATTGTATTATTTGTTAAGATTGCAGAGCAAAATTCGCTTCGCTGACGCAATCACATGTGACACAACTACCGGCCAGTGGACCTATGACATTACGTCGTCGGACTTGGGCACGGTTGTTTCCCAAACGGAGTTTGACGCCATTATTCCGAGGAATGAACAGTACTTCACCTGCAACTAGATGCACTGTTAATGTGCTTACTCGGATAAAGTATCTCCATTTACGGGGAAGATCTTGGACACAGACAAAAATCTTGAAATGCATCCAAGGTTACGGGGTATCCTCTTGAAGGTGTGATCTCGAGATGTGTCAAGTTGAAAGAGTGATGAGAGTGGCAAGAGAAAAGAGATGGCCTCAACTAAAGTCGGCCCAGTCTCTAGTTTTGTAAACTCCAGAAATCATTGTCCATGATTGATTTTCTTGCAATCTTTAACTCGAACCGAATAATTCGATCAATCCCTCAATATTTTTTTCGTGAACGAATCTGAAAAGTGGGGAAAACAATTTATCTCGATCCATCACAGACAATAGAATGAAAATAATACAGATAATACAAATTAAAATTTAACTTCACCATCCGAAGAAATTCTTGATCTTATCGAACATGTTTGTTACCTGCAATTAAATAAATCACAGTTATATTTTTCGGCCTGATTTTTCAGCCTGTAATTTTTTAAATGACTTTTAACACTATTTTTTCAAAGCAAAAAGAATTTTCCCCGTCCTAACTAATCGGCGAAAATGAGGAAAGAGAGCATTCATGGATTCAAGGGATTGATTCTCAGCCCTAATACTCACTAGTGATGGCAAATCGGCGCGCAGCTCTCCTCATTTTTCATGCTCTTCTCTCGTCTGTCTGATAGGCAAGAAGGCATGCAAAATGAAGAGAGACGCGGGCCGAATTGTCATCACTAATACTCACCCGCTCTTTCATGTCATCCATCGTTTTCTTCATTCCTTGTACGAAATCGCTCTCTTTGAGCGAGACCCCGAATGACTTCAGATTATTCTGAAATAGATCGATTACTCTATCCACCTACCGAAAGGGAGCCCGTGATGGATTCTTGAAATGATTCAGCGTAACGATACATACGAGGTGTGCTCTTCGTCCCGACAATTCAAATCACAAGCTGCTATCACTCACCATCATATTCTGCCCGAAATGCTCCAGTTTCTCTCCAATCTTGGACGCTTTCTCCCCTAGTCTCGTCCTGGTTGCATTCACTTTCTGGAAAAGCATAACTAATAAAGACCCTGAATATTTTATTTCTAAGAATATTCAGGGGACAAGACAACGCTAGTTCAAACTTTTCTATCAGTCTAAAACACATCAGCCCAACAGTAATTTCCTTCTACATCTATATTGACCGACACACGTACAGAGGGAGTACCTCAATTTCTTTGGCAGTTCCGTTGTTGAACATGTCCAACATCTGAGGAATAATAAAGTCACAATTATCACTTTGTTTTACGTAATTTCCGTTTTTTCGCTGAATACTGAGGCCCGTTTGTTTAGTTATAAAAATATCGCATTTTTCCAATTATTCACAATTTTTGAGCAGGTGTTTACTGTATGTTTACTGCCAAATAGACATCTATTATTTTAGGCAGATGACGCACTTGAAGAACATCGAGATTACTGGCGCAAACTGAAACGCATTATGGAGCAAAAGGGAAGACTGAACGTTGAACTCATCGAGCAGATCAATCGCGACAATCCCGATATCATCAGTTTCAAGATCAGCGCGGTCCATAAGTGACCGCCAGATTATTTTATAAATGCACTTTTGATTTCATTGCTTCTTTGTCCTATACTGCTCATCAAACTGATGAATTAACAAAAAAATACAGGCACGTATATTTGATCTCTAGAGCAATTTGTCTCTGGGCTGGGAATATCAGGGCTGAACATCAAACAATACTGGATATTTCACCAACCGTAGACAACGCCGCTTGCTCAGCCTCCACGAGTTTCTGGAACTGCTTCTGGTAGTTTTGAAGGGGCTCCTTGAACGACTTCTCGAAGTCCATCTACAAATATTTTCGATTTTTAAGCGGATATCGTAAAAAATCATCAGAAATACTTTGAAATGAACCGAAAGGGAAATAAAATAACTACCTGTTCCTTTACACACGATTTGAGGTTGGCGAAAGTTGCGTCCTTATCGTTCTTCACGAACTTCTCGAAAATCTGAAACAATATTAGTTTAAATTGCAACACTACATTGGTTTTCCATTCACTGTACAGCAGATATGGCTCTCAACTAGCTCTTGTTTCGTACGCCAGACTTCCTACGTTCCCTTCTTTGTGTTTCTTAGTTCAGCACATTCGTTTTTATGGCGTCAGGTAATCCAGAAAGTCAAATTCACATACCGACGATGAGCAATTGCCCATCACTCCGACGGCCTCGCTGATTCCCTTGGCAATCACATTGAAGCGATCGAGGAATTCGTCCGACGTCTCGGCCTTACAATGAAACATACATTTATTGCTTACAAATAGTCCTGCATTCCATTTAATAAAAAATTCGATGAGATCGTCCACAAACCCAAGGACCATGATTTTAATAATAATAATAGAATGTCTTTCTTCAACTTGCCTTCGGTATCTCCACTGTCGTCTCGCTCTGTGATCGAATGAAGGGCAGCACGAGCAGGCACAAAACGAGCATTTTAATTTTCTGAAAATGTTTATTATCGGGTTTAATAGTAAATGAGACAAGGTAAGCAAACGTGCACAGACAACAATGATAATAGTACACTCGCAAACGTTTTGAAAATCTCGATAATCCATTTGAATTTATAGTGCTTGAAAGAGTGGGGAGTGGGATTACAAACATCCAATATCGCGATGAGATTGAACACGAAAAACGCGCGATTATCCGTTGGGCTCGTTCACAAAACCGCGCCAGTTTATTGTGATCGGTGTAAAACGGGGGAAGTGGAATCCCGTTCAGAAGTTTTTGAAACGAATGTGAAAATATGGTGGCCTACTGAAGTTGGGAACGGAGGGAGAACAAATATATGTTTTAAATGTGAGCCACAATCGCGAATCATGTGAACTAAGAAACGCAAACGTGAACGAATAGAACAATTTGTGAGATCCGAAATGAGTGAAGAAATAACGCATCTGAGAACTTTTATGAAGATAAGTGGCGATTCGGCAAAGAAGGGGCGCAACATAACAATGGGATTGCACTAGAGTTCGAAATACGGGACGGGTAATTCGGCCTCGCACCGGGTCGCGCGCGCGAGAAATGAGAAATGGAATTACCCGAGACTTTTGCGTCAAATCGCTCAATTACCCGAGTCCATGGCGAATTTCTCAGTAATAAAGCATCCATTAAACCATCAAATCAACATCAAATCAGACACAAACTTGGCTGCCAACATAACTTTCAATGCTCTTTCGATTGGGGCTAAAATTAACATTGAAAAGCAAAGTTTGATGCTGGATATCGGAAACTCGATAATGGTCATTAGAGCCGGATTATTGTGATGAGAACGTTCCATTTCAATAGGCTCGACTTCCTGTAGTAATTTCAAGTCAAAAAAGTTAGTGAAATGTGGATCAAACCTCAACAACAGTCGAAAAACCAACACGTGAAACTTGAATTGTGGGAGCAACCACTCACTAGAAGGCTGGGAGGTAGAAATGATGAGTAATATGTGTCTCACAATCTTAATTGCTCGAAAACAGAACGTTAAACGAGCGAAAACAAGCATTTTTGCATCCCTGGACTCGGGTAATTGTGCGATTTTGAAGAATGGACTCGGGTAATTCTCCCTATCATTCGTCATTGACGGGTACCCGTGGACTCGGGTAGTGCTGGATTTCGAACTCTAGATTGCACTCACTCGTGTTCCGGAACATCGAATTAGAATAAGGAAGAACAACGTGAATCATTTTTCTACTCCTTCCGGACAACTAACTTCAACAAATGGACTACTCGTCGAATAATCTCGGTTGCGTAACTTGTGGGAAGGGATTTAGAGATCAAACAAAAGCAGATGAAAAAGTACACAAGCGGATAACTTCCGTTAGGTAAAGTTCAATAACGGTCTCTTCACTCGGTAAACCCCGACTCTGTGAGATAAATAAAAGACAAGAGAAATTGAACAAATCGCCACTCAACTTATCAGGATGAGTCAACCAGTATTGAGTTAGAGAAAGGAAGAGGGAGAAAGATGGGATGAGAAAGTCAACCACGGAGAAAAACAATCACTGTAGGCACGAGGAATAGGACGAACATCGATTTGTACTAGTCACTCGTCATTTTATCTGTGAAAAACGTTTTCCATTGTTTCCTAACACGATTTCTTGAAACAGATAACAACATAATTTCTTCAAGATGTATGAAAAGTTCTAAAGAAGAAGTGAAGAGGAGCTAAACTCCGAGGGAAGTGGGAAGAAACGTGAGTGACCTCTTCCCGAGAAATCGGAGGGATCGCGATCTTTTCAGATTTGTTCTGATGTTAGACCGCACACTTGTCACCTCGGGGGATCGGTTCCCGAGTGCGAAATTCGCAAACATGTCATCTTTCCGTCCAACAAATATCGGGACTCTCCTCATTTCGCATACTCTACTGTTATGTCTGGCTCGAGCAATAGCGAGTGTATTGGAAAGGAAACATCACATCTCGTGAAATTGGTTATTGAGCTATCCTATTTTTGTCCATTCTCACGCCTTCTCTATTGTTCTTGATACATCGACGAGTGAAGAGAGTGGGTACGATAATGTGTTACCAGCATACTGCAATAACTCGATCCGCATCGAGAACAGAATGTAGAAACTGTATCTTCATTCTCCTTACTCAGAGTGACGGAATGAAGAGAAAAATTCTTCAATTCTCATGTTCTCTTTCAAGCAAATGATGATTAATTTGAGGGGGAGAGTTCCTCATTCGCCCTCTTGAAGCAGAATTATGGCATCATAGTGGACTCACATCATCTTCATTTTTTTCTCCCAATCATCTCCCTCACCCCAGCTTAAGATTGATTTATTATTAGAAAAAACTCTCAATGACATTTGCTCTCTCGCCACTCATAGAAGAAAAATGCAGATGACGTGTGCGTTCATCATTGAACCCTCTTGAAGCGGGATTATTAGTTATGTCATCATCTTGGACTAATGCATCTTCATTTTTCCCATCCCTTTCCTTCATCCCATGTTAAAGAAGGAGTGGCACGAATATCTGGCTAACTGTGTTATCGATGTCGGACGGCGTGGCCTGAGCACCCCATAACGCTTTCGAAACTCCCATGTTTTCAATTTTCGCCTAAGCCGAGATATACTCGATTGGCTGATTGCCAAGTCACCCTGAAGCGCAGGCAACGAGCAAGAGAGCATGCAAAATGAGGAGAGCGCTCCGCCTCACTTTGCATATCGGCGCGATTCGTGCCTCTCCTTCTTTAAGATTGAAGCTTGAAGAAACAAAATGAAATTCTGGATGATGTGAGACTTCGCCCTTCTCAAGAAAAAGGATTAGTTATGACATCATATTGGACTAAAGCATCTTCATACTTCCCCTCATTTCTCTTCTTGATTGATTCTCCCGAAGGGTACTTAGAGGCCCCCGAGAAGGAGTCTTTCCAGTGGGTATTATTGAGGTCCGCTTTAGTCTTTGTCATCTGTCACTTCCTACGTTCCTTCCTTAGCTCGACCCCTTACAACGCTTACAATGATCCCGATAAACGTATCGCCATCAACTTGTATCTTCTCATTTTTGCAAAAGAATAATTAAAGAAGGCGTCCCACGAACCGCGCGAGAGATTATGCAAAGTGAGGTCAGACAGAGCGAGCTCTCTTCATTTTGCATACTCTCTCGCTCGTTGCCTGCTTTTCAGGGTCATTTGGCACGCAGCCAAATGCTCATATCTCAGCTCAAACGAAAATTGAAAACATGGGAGTTTCGAAAGTGTTATCGTGTAGCTACGACCCGCCATCTCACATCGAGAACTCAATTAGCCAGATATTCGTGGGACACCTTCTTTAACAGAGAAATTTGCGTCATCCAGACACATCCGTTTCCCGTTCCTCTTGGCACGTTTGCTGTGGTCTTTGATTCGTGTTCGTTTATTCACTTATAATCGGGATTGGTCTTTCCGATCTCTCATCTTCTTCCTTCTTTTTATCGCTTATTATCTTATCACTTGAACGCCTCGCGGCATCAAAGTTTTTAATTTCCTTTCGATTCTATCTTGATGCTTCTCTGTCGAATTCTGCCTTTCCTTATCACTGGATATATCATTGCTGAAATCTTTCTTCTTCTTTCGTAGATTCAATCTAAGAATATCACGCTTCTCACTTGTGCTTTGTTTCCCTGCTTCAGAGATGCTCATTCTCATTTCTCGGATCTCTTCGAGCGCAGCAGAAATGAAAGAAACTTTCCTTGGTGCAGTGTCGACTTTTACCAATCGTCGCTAGTCTACATTTTGACCAGACTGCTGATTGTTCCGTGGTGTAGTTTGTGCGTTCTCTGTGCTCATGCCGGAGGGTGATGTGTGTCCACTCCACTCCGCACTCTCTTCCCTTTCTCACCCTCCACTCTCTTCCCCCTTCTCCACACTTCTCCCTCTATCACACACTATTCTTCTCTAGCTAGAGCGTGCCACTCCTACTTTTTGGTTGTGTCGTTGTTATAATTTGTCATTCGTTCGTATTTCTCGCGCATTTCTTCTCGCTGGGCAACACAAAGCGATGTTTATCGTTTGATATCGCGTAGTATGGCCGTTCTTTCTAACGCGAACAGTGCGCGCTCTCTTTTCCCTACTCTAGCGCAACCTCTTCATGGATTGCAGTGATTTATACGGAGGCGTCCACTTTTCGCCGCGTTTTCTCGCTTTCCTCCTCTTCCTTTTCGCCCTTCTCTCATTCATTTCTCCAACACTTCTGGCCGAAATTATCCCTTCTTTTTTTAAAATATCGTGAGTGTGACGAATGTGCGTGCACTTTTGCCTTTTTCTTCTGGCCTCTCTTTCCTCGTTTCACACTCTTCATCTTTCTTCCACACTCTTCTCTCTGACTCCAGGCAAGAAAAAACAGCGCGACACAAGGTTGTTCTTGGTTCTATGTCGCGCATTGTCCTTGTGTCACACTTTCTATTCTTCCTCTTTTCCCTCTTCCTTCTCCTCCCTAACTCTCTGAAACACTTTCGCGATTCCGTGCTGTTCTTTGTTTCTCTTCGCTCATTATGCGCTTCTAATTTTGTCATTATCTTCCTACGGCGTGAACTTTTGTCACGTCTCCTCTTCACCCTCTTCATTCTCTTCTTCCTTTGCCCTTCTCTCCCTCTATCGCACATTTCCCCCACGTTCGCCATGAGATTAGTGTCTAAGCGAGTTTCCTGTTGTAATTTCGCCCCTTTTTCTTCGTGTTATCACGTACTTAGTCAGTTTTCAGCTCAAAATCGTGACAAATCACTAGAAAACCGTACCCGATCAATTTCGATCAATGGTTAAATTTTCTTTCGAATTTAGTCGAATGATTCATTTCAACGCAATAATTTGTCCTCACGCCTCGGTTTTCCTATTCATCTTTAGCTCATTTCTTCATCATTTCCACAGCTTTTGAGCTTTATTCTTTAATTTTCATTTAAATTTTTATTCGCAAAACATTCTTCATTCCACATTGTTTTCATAATTCCTCCAACACATTTCCATTTCAGCCCCTCCACCATTCTTCGCTCGCTCGCCTCCCGCGTGCTGGTCGGCTCGCGAAAGATGAACACGCCAATGGACATTGCTTGTTAGTTTTCATCTTTCTCTGACTGTCTCGCTTTCGCACGCTTTCGCACGCTCTCTCGTCTTCTCTGATCACCAACTTTCTCTGACTCTCTCACTATCGCCTGATCTCTCACCCACTCTAGCCGGCGAGAGAGCACGCGAAATGAAGAGAGCGGACCGATTCCAGCCCTTCCAGCCTGGCGCAAGGCGTATTCGGGCGACGGCCGGCTGCTGCTTGAGGACGCCCTTCCCTCTCGGGATCCCTTCAAGCTGTTCGACTTCTGGTGCGTGGTGTGGCGGCGACTTTTACTAATCGTCGCATGTCGAAATTTCGACAAGAATGATGAATTGTAGGTTCCGCGAGATGGCGGCCCGCAAAGACGAGCTCACCTTCGAGGAGATCAACGCCGTCTCCGTGTCTACCGTATCCGCGTAAGGGATCTATGAATCTATAATCTGGCCTAACACAACTACCGTAATCTATTCCTAGCCTATAGTGTATCTGAGACATCTACATTGTACAGTAGGACTGCGAGAATGAAGAGCCCAATTTTCATTCTGATTGTTCGAATTGCGAACACATTGAAGAAAATAGCGCGATTGTTCGAACAGAAAACAATCAATTCAAGTCGAATCCATCGCATTCTGACCCAGTGAACCTACCGTAATCTCCTCCTTCAGCGAAGGTCGACCGTCCTCTCGCATGGTGCTGCTCAAGTCATACGACGACGCCGGCTTCACCTTCTACACCAACTACGACAGTCGCAAGGTGTGTGGTGCGCGGTGCTATTTACCAATCGTCGCTAGTCGAAAATTTGAATGAAACACCAATCATTGACTAAATTCAGGGCACGCAGCTTGCGGGCAACCCGAACGCCGCCATGCTCTTCTACTGGCCCAAGTTTCATCGGCAGGTTGGTGGGGTGTGGTGGTGCGATTTCCAAAACGTCGCTAGTCGCAATTTCGATGCAGGTGCGCGTGGAGGGCGTCGTCGAGAGGATATCGTTCGAGCAGGCCGAGGCGTACTGGAACTCGCGACCGGTCGCCTCGCGCATCGGCGGCAAGGCCAGTGCCCAGTCTACCGTAATCCCCGATCGTGCGGTGAGTGGTGGTGCGATTTCCAAAAAAGCGCCTGTCACAATTTCAACGATGCAGTCACTCATTTCAGCACCTCGAGCGCCGCAAAGCCGAGCTGGAGCAGTTGGTGGCTGAAGAGGGCCCGAGCGCGGCCTCCAAGCCGAAGACGTGGTGAGGCGCGCCTACCATAATTCCTCCGAGATTTACAAAAGGTCGCCTGTCGAAATTTGCATTGCAGGGGCGGTCTGCTGCTGCGGCCGCGCTATTTCGAGTTCTGGCAGGGCCAATCTGATCGATTGCACGACCGCATCTGCTTCAGCACCGATCGACCGGATGCAGGTACGGTAGATTGGGGATACGGTAGTCTTGTCGATACGGTAGTTTTGGATACGGTAGTATTCGATCGGAGTACTGCAGCCAGAATTTGTCTGCAGTAGCATTATGTCTGTCTACAGTAGTAATTCAGTTCCGGTGATCATTTTGTGAACTGTAGCTACCGTACCCTTGCAGACTCTGCCGACTTCATTCATCCCGCCGACCGTCCCGACTGGCACATGTTCCGACTCGCGCCCTGATTCAGTCCCGCTCGACCTACCGTAATCCCTCTCTAGACCTACCGTAATCACCCCCTAGACCTTTCCCTGCTCCTACCATATCCTTCTCTAGGCTACCGTTTTCCAAACTCAGGAGATTCAACCCCATCAGAGTGCTATTAGATTTCGATCGAGTTTTGTTTCGCTTGTTGATATGTACTGTTGAAATAAGTCACTGGACCATGAACATTCCTCTTTCAATTCCGATTGTTGTTTTATTCTCGATTTCATCAGCATAATAAACATATTTCACTTTCAAGCTACTGAGTACAATTTCCAATCCATTCAAAGTTCATATAATTTATTATTTTCTCAACAACAGCGAAAAATCTACATTTGTACAAGCACATAAAAACTCTGTGAATCTATTGCAACATCTCAGAAATCTCTCGGAATTTTGTGAAATGCAAAATACTTTTTTTTGCACAACCCAAGACTAGCATAAATATCATTCAATCACAATCTTTGGTTCACTTACAGGGTCACAATAACATTTTTTGAAGGGGTAAAATGTACACCTATCAGAGGTCGAAAGATCAAAGATCACTTGGAGAGTCCGACGAAGACCGCACCTACCGCAGTCACTGCGATGGCAATCGATAGAATCTTCAAATTCTTCGCTCCTCTAATCTCGCGGAAGTAGAAGACACTCCACAGGGCGGAGAGGGCGCCTGTGATTATTTAGATGTTTATGTTTCTCGAATTTCTACCTTTGAACACTACAATCCATTTATCAATCACTTGCGGTGCAGAAAATCTCCACGTGCGATATTCAGTATTTCCCATTTTTTCGGAAGGAACGAGGAATAATTAAAACATCACATTCCGAAACACTTATCCATAATTCATGAAACATCGATTCATCTGTACCAAAACCTCGAATACCCCTTTCTTTACAATTTATAAATTAACACTTTAAAATTCACCTGGTAGCATTCCAATGATGGGGAAGGAGACGGCCTGCGAGAGGTTCTCGTTCGCAACGAACCTGCAAACGAACCTATTGAATCCGTTTTTTAGAGAATAGAAATGACCATTTTGATTTGTGTTTCATCACTGCTACAATACGTCCAACTTATTCAGATTCCAATGGATGCTACCAACCATATCTAAAATAACAACACCCCGATGGCAATCATAATTTACGGTGCAGAACTGTGTTTCAACATTCGTACATACCTTGAAAACAGCTATTTGATCAATGTTACTTGCAGAAATCGGAAAAGAAAACTTCTACCTATCGTAATGTGTTCAATCTACCATAACCTCTCACAACCAATCAATCAATAATCAGTAACTCACCACGCGGCCTGGGCGATACCCCACATGAATCCGGCGGCGAGACTCGGACCCACGATCACCGGGTTCACTTGCGGCTGCAAATACTGCATTATAGAAATCACATTTTAAAAAATCGAGGCATATTCTCGTCCTAGCTACGCAATCGTAATTCATGTTTCATTATGACTATAGAGCTTGTAGGAAACGAATTTGGACGGTAAGAGTTCCTCTCTATCTCATAGAATAACTATAATTTGAACAAATCAATAACATTATTGTACGTGGCAAAACCACTAAGACATTCCAGGCTGATCTCCGTCCTACATACGCAATCATCATTAATGTTTCACTATTACTACATAGCTCGGGAGAAACAGATTTCTATGATATGTGAGCCCTTCCCATTTTCACAACAAAAAATAGTATTATCATAATTTACTAACCTTATTGCACGTGGCGGCGATGTAGACGATGAAGATGATCGACGACGTGAGGAAGATACCGCAGTAGTGAGAGAAGACGTACGGCAGACCTTCCTTCGACGCGCCAGGGTACTGTAAATGGATGATATTGATTGGGAAAGGGTAGAAAGGACAATAGGGAGAAGATAGGTAAACTCAGGTGCTGATATTGAAAGAGAATGGCGTTGATACTTTTTTCGAGAAATGAGGAAGTCACGCCTTGGATTTGGCACAAGGGAGAGTTAAGAGGGTGTTCTCAAGTTTCAGACTAGATAGATCTAATAGAGGATTCGCAGTTTACGATATTTCTCTCTTGAACGATATGCTACACTAGAGTTGGCAATACGATCTAAACGAATCGCTATAGGGGCGAGGTCACTTAGCGAATCGCTACGAGGGAGGAGAGTAGCGAATCGCTAAAATCGTAGCGAATCGCTACGTCTCCTCCCTGATTCGTAATATCGTTATCGTTTAGCCAACCCTATTTTACACTAATCGCTAATTGTAAGCTTGATGATATCAGGTTTCACATTCCAAACATCTATCTGAGCACTCACTGTTCCTCAAGCAATCTCCGGCAGCGACAAAAGAACTACTATTAACACATTGATAAATATCGTATTCGTTTTCAACAGCAGCATGTTTAAGAGCAACGCAGGTGGGAGTGTATGTAAATCAGAATAATATACCCACCTTCTCCTCATTATCCTGTATGTAGATGACGGGCACGAAGGTCAGTCCGTAGAAGACGCCAGCGACGAGAGAAGTGATGAAGGCACTGCAAGTTACGGTTATAGAGACGTCATTACCGCAATCCGTACGGACTCCCTCTTCTTGGTTCTCACTAATTATTTTTACAAGGATGTCGACACAGTATCGCCTGCAGTCATGATGCACGCTTAATAACCACTCACTGTCACTCAGAACTACCAGGTGGGAAACCGAGTCTTTTGCGTTTCACGCGATTCATTTCCCTAGGAGAACTATTCAACTGGGATAGCTTCTTGCCTTTGTGTGATCTAATTTCTATCACCAACTGCAACCACTCAAATCCTCTTTCTCCGGAGATCAGTGTATGGAGCTCCTTTACTAACTACTATGACATCCACTCTCATACTTCGCTGCTCGGCAGACCGCATCGCTTTAACAAAAACATACACATTCACTCACATGATCCTCTTCCTCGCCGTCGCATATCGCGCGTTCGCCGACGGGCCGCGCACCATCAACGGATCGTCCTCGTTCAGCTAAAATTAGATCATTAATTAATTATTAATCAATTAATTATTTTGATTATTTCCAATCGATCGCTCTATTCTCATTGCAACAACTACGGTAATGCAGTCTGTCGTTTAGTTAGAAACGAGCAAGACCGAAATAGTGATCCGCAAGTATCCGCCCTTCAATTTCGAGCTGCACCACCACTCCAATAGAATGGGCATTACAGCGAACTAATCCACCTCATTTTCCTCCCATAAATTGTCAACCATTTCACAGCCTTGAATCACTTTCAGATTTGCCTAATATCGTAGCACATATTGCACCGTTTATTGAAAAAATCGAATTTTTGACTGCTATCACTTTCCGACACGATAATGATTGAATCGTTTCGACTGAGAAAGGAAAAAAAATTAAAATACCACCTCGTTAACACGCCGTACCCATCGTTGAAGTTTCTGCACCGATCTGGTCAGGTCAGAAGAAAGTCATTTGCAGAACTCGAAAAACGGTTCCTGCTACATTCGCGCTGCAGCTCAACTTTAATAGTTTGGGCGCTGCAGGACGACATTACGTCATCAGGACTGGATGAAAAATTTAAAAACCCATATTTCCTCACCACATTCACATCTCATCAATCGTCGCACTCACTGGAACGCTCCATTGCACCCAAAGAATTACAAGATTTGAATGTTTACCAGTTCTCCTGAGTGAGTGAACTCCTACCTAATTGTAATTTCCTGCCATACGACGTCGTTTTTGGTTTTAATGCATCAAAATTTTCTAATTTGTACCCGCGTTTCCCCTTGTGAATACACCTCCGCCTCCACCTCCGCCTCAATAGTTTTCGCGGTGAACAACGTCAATTGTTCACGGGCAAAGATTTCACAATTCCAAATCCTAACAGCTCATTCACACTCCATTCATCGTCTAACTTAGTGCATCGAGAGAATGCCAGTTACATAATTCGAATGCCGGTTCCTGTCACTTTCTCGCTTCAATAATCTGGGAGCCCAACATGGATAACATGATGCCGTAGTCAACTGCAAAACTTAAAAACCCTATCCGTATCCTATCTACCGTGATCTCCACATCTACCGTATCTCATCTTCCACATTTCTCTACACAACACCTATCGATTCCCTCTTGCATCCCTAATTTCCCTTCAGTATACGTGCCGTGCCCTAACAGAGTACCCTTACCGTACCTCATTTTCCAATTTTACAGTACCCCCTCGATTGCAGTGCCCCTACCGTACCTCATCTTCCACCGTATCCTCTACCAACTGCTCCTCCTCCCCGAGACTTCCTTTGGGCGTCGGGCGCACGCGCGAGAAGAGCACGCCACTGCAAATTGTATATTATTAATCTAAAAATTAGAACATACAAGAGCAGAGAGCGAAGCGGGACTGTAATTATCCCCTTTCCTTGTGTTTCTTTAAAAAGGAAACTCCTATTCAATCGCGGTTTCATCGCCAATACAAATGTGGGGATAAGCAGTGCGCACAATTCCAAGCTGACTGCACTGCACTTAACAAAACAATTCCGATAACCACGCGCAAGGCGATTAGGTCATATAGAAATCCAAGTTGAAAGCTGATGCCTCGAGAATGCAGTTTCAGAGTTCCCGTTTTGCAAAAAAAAAACTCAATCTTGTGCCTTCATAAAGCCCCTACACCTTGAAATCCCAAAGAGGGAACACGACGTCTACCGTATCACAGCTCACGTATACAGTGTCCATTCCTACCGTACACTCACCCTGCCAGCACACACGTCAGTCCGAGGGCGTTGAAGAAGACGTTCGATGGCGGATGGGCCGTCGTGCCGAATAGTCCGAATGTACCTGAATCAGTATCGATTAGCTACCGTTTCCGAGTGAACGCAATTAATTTGGAAGGTTTTTGAGTGAGAGATTGGGCTTTACCAACGGACACACAGATCCCTTGTGAATACATGATTGGATTGAAGCCAAAAGCTACCTGGCACAACCAAACGTAGGTTGATTTGAGAAAGGATGCATTGGAAGCACTCACAAGCTATCAATTCACTCATTAGCTTTTTTTCCTACGGCGAAGCAGATAATTATTAATGCACCGACTGCGACTGAGTGTTATCCGATGCTTGAAACCCGAAACTTCCTGTTCGAATATTGAATCTCTTTCAAAGTAACCAAAGACTACAATACTCCTACCGTACCCCATCTACCGTACTCACCGCATGCCCATCCAGTGAGGACGTTGGTCAGACCCCACACGAGCATGCCCAGTCCGATGCCCAGCTCGCCCATGATCGGCACTGCCGTCGCGTTGCCTGCAATTGGAGTAGGCTTTCAATCGTAACGAAACTAGCGGACTACGTCCGCTAGGTGTCGCCGGGTCCGACCCAGTTGGCATCGTCCCTTCCGAAAGGCTCGTGAGGCCTCGAGCGATCCGAAAAAAGTTGGGATGGGGCTTCGCCCCATCCCAACTTTTTGTCGGATCGCTCTCGGCCTCACGAGCCTTCCGTAAGGGACTCGCAGGCTCGCTACGCTCGCTTGTGATGTCGCCGGGTCGTGTATTCACAGTCGCGGACCCAGTTGGCATCGTCCCTTCCGAAAGGCTCGTGAGGCCTCGAGCGATCCGAAAAAAGTTGGGATGGGGCTTCGCCCCATCCCAACTTTTTGTCGGATCGTTCTCGGCCTCACGATCCTTCCGCAAGGGACTCGCAGGCTGCAGCGCCAGAAAATTCATTTTTGGTTAACGATGTTTTGGTATTTTAGTACACTACGTTGCCCCATCGCAACGTTTCCGGCTCACGATTCTTTTCTTCAACGGAAGCTCAAAAAAATCGAAATAATAACGATAATCCTCGATTGGCGCCGAATGGGAGCTGACCGTACTCGAAAACGCGCGGTCGTACCTCAAAACGCGTCAAAACACGTTCCGTTATTACGAAATATCGAAACCATATAAATTATTCTCGATTGGTACCGAATGGGAGCTGACCGTTCTCTAAAACGCGAGCGCGCACTTTGAAACGCGTTAAAACACGTTCCCTTATTGCGAAGTATAAAAATAATAAGCCAAAACTTCAATTGTTATCGATTCGGAGCGGAAAAATAAGTTAGAAAATAAATATAAAAATAAAAAATAAAATGTAAAATAAAAAATTAGGGACGTTCAAACCGGAAAATAAAATTTGAGAGCCGGGAGAGGTCTGTGCCACTGTGATAAACGTCGAAATGTGGGAATTCAAATCTCCGTGGAAAATTTTAATTTTCTTAATTACTGATACAATAGAGGGTGCGCCTCTCTAATTTTGTGCTTAAAATATCATATTTGCCATGGAGAGCTTGTGATAAAAAATTAGAGAAATTGAAATCACGGAAACTGAGCACTTTGAGTTTGAATTTTGCCCTTTTGGTATGTTCCACAATTTAAATTAGCCATGTCGCGTTTTAGGAGGTGCGCCCTCCAAGTTTCAGCTATTTTATGAACTTTAGATCCCGTTAAAGCGTTTACACAATTTTAAGCGAAATTGAAATCACGGAATTTCTAAGAAGCTGCTTTGAAGTTAACGATGTAACCACATCGTTGAAGGGATCCTATTCATTACTTATAATATTTCTATTTATTTTGTGCGTAGAACTCAATTAAAGTAACCGCAATATGTATTGTAAACACCGATTCAGGTTCATATTCACTGATTCGTGTGCAATTTCGGTTGCCCATTTGTACATACCGTATACCCAGGTCCAATTCAAGATCACTGCTAGCGCTGTGGGAAGAAAATCTCACATCACATTATCAATTCTTGATTTTCAAAAAATGCTCTACAAAATAGAATAGAAAAGAAAGAAGGAAAGACAGTTTGAAAATTTCAATTGTTGACATGTCGAAAATATGTGACCAACCGAACCTCGCACTCGCTGGCACTACACCACGGTGGGCGGGGCTTAGCATGGGTGCTTGGTTCTCGCTTAATTTAAAATATTTTAAAATTCTGGAAGTGCTATCATGAATCTGCATGGCCGAGAACCCCACAGCAGAAAAATAGGAAATTCAGATGGAGTTTGAATTTTCACGTGAACGTCACTAATAAAAAATAAAAAATAAAATCAGTCATCGATTGGCAAAGTGGAAATAATAATAAAATAAGATTACGGTAGAAAATATGAGTCCGAAAATATTTGGCCAAAATTGGAAAAGATTGAAAAAAAGATTACGGTAGAAAGGCTGAAAAAGTTGAAATTTTGGCGAAAATTTCACCGGCCGCTCAAGAGGTATACTGTAGGACACTCAGACGGACACATGTTTTTGGCACTTATCTCAAAAATTCAAGTACGGACCCCCGGTTTTTTATGTGTCTGATCGCTTCCCACCACGTTTGCGGATATATCGCCGACTACGTCCGCTAGTTTTTTGGGGGGTAATATTTATCGCTTAGAATGTATTCAGAGCTAAAAAAAAGTTGAGACGGGGCTTCGCCCCGTCGTGGGGAGGCTCGAGGCCTCCCGAGCCTTCCGCAAGGGACTTGTTGGCTCGTGAGGCCTCGAGGCCCCCTGCGAAATATCGAAATAATAATCCAAAACATCAATTATTATCGATTAGGAGCTAATTCTATTCCAAAAGACACGCGCAGAAAAAAAGAATTTAAAAAATTAAAATAAAAGCAAAAGTAATAATAAAAATAAAAAAAATATTAAAAAAATATAAAATAAATAATTAAAATAAAATTACGGTAGAAAAACGCGAAAATTTAAAAGATTACGGTAAAAGCGAAAATATTGACGGAGTGACGAAAAATATAGAAGGCGAAAAAACTGAAAATATTGGAAAAAAAAGATTACGGTAGAAAAGCTGAAAAAGTTGAAAAATTTCGGAAATTTTTCGCGACCGCCCGAAAGGTATACTGTAGGACAGCATGACGGACACAGGTTTTTGGGAGTTTTCTCCAAAATTCACCTACGGACCTCCGGTTTTTATGTGTCTGATCGCAAGATATCGGGGACGGCAACATATGGCCGAAAAAAGAGCTCGCCGAAAACACTTTAAAGGAAAAAGCTTAGCACTTTAAAGTAAGCTTGTAACAACTAGTTGTTTAATAGGGAAATGCACCGCTTTCTTCACGAGAGACAGCGCGGAATGAGGAGAGCGAAGAGTGATCTCCCTATTAGACAACTAGTTGTTTCGTTACGATTCAAAGTCTAAATTGGAGAGATTAAAGATTAGAGATTAAAGACCAACGATCAAAGTTCAAAGATCAATGAACGTAAACACACAGAGCTTCGCTAGCACTTCGTGACTAATCGTGAACGAAAGTTTGGCAATCTGCGAAAATTAACACGCCAATACATTTGCAGTTTCAGCAGCTATTGATACTTCTGTAGATGTTGCAAGAACAATTTTTTTCGCTTTTTACTTAAAAGTTACCAATTAAAACCAATCATTTAATAATCAGCTAATCGTTATACGAATCAGAAATCGTTATCATCTGCTACACCAATTTTCAAAACCTGCAATTTTGTGCTGCCCTATTTCCGTAAGTAGTGACCATCTTTTAGACCAAATGATTCGTCTGAGCATTCGAGGATCACACCACATGTTATTATTTATTTTTACTTCCCTCGAACCCTACCATACCCCCAAACTACCGTAACCCTCGCTCACCGATGCTCCACAGTGCTCCTCCGAGCATTGCCAGTGGATGGAAGGTGGGGAAGGGCGAGAAGCAGAGACCGACTGTCAGACCGATCAGAAGGATGCCCGCAGACATGACCCATTGCACGAAGAGACCTGCAAGGGATACGGTAGACGATGGGGCCGGACAATTAGTATGGTCCATAAAACCAATCCTGCCAAACGGCACGCTAAACTAATGTTTTTGCTTGCTAGGCCTGCCCCATTGCACTGAGTTCGAAATATAGGTAATCGTCTCTTCATTTCATGTGCTCTCTAATCGGTCAGAGTGAAGAGAGAGAGTGTGAAATGAAGAGACGGCGACCCGTATTTCGAACTCTACATTGCACGAAGAGACCTGCGATGGGGAGTATAATGTATGTTATCAACCGACAAATACGCCAGGCCACTAATCAATCTCAGAACCCCGTAGAGCAACTATCGACCAAATCAGACCCAATTCAAAAGTGAGCATTAGCGTTTCACGAGCACACCTTGAATCGTGCCGGAGTTGAATAGTCAGTGAAGAACCGGGTCCCACATCAAAACATTTTACAAATGGCCTTTGCACCATTCGTCTCATTTGCACCGTTCTTTATTACCATACGTTTTGTCCGATAGCACGGAAAACTAGGAAGCTTCTCGTTTCGCGGGTACCACTTCAGCCGCTGAATCCGCATTTGACCAGTTATACATGTTCTCTTCTTTCAAAACAATCTCGATTCTCAAACAATACCAACTAAGTGCATCTTCACCGGCACAAAAAGTTCTTCATAACATGCAGGGCTTCCAAAACTGTTGTACCCTAATCTCCCGTAACTCACCATTTCCGGCGTCATGGCTCTTCACGGGGACGAATCCTACGTTACTTATTCTGTACACTACCGTAGCCCCATTTCTCATTTTACCGTACCCCCCCCCAAGTACCGTACTCCTCCTACCGTATCCCTCTCACCATTTCCGGCGTCGTGTCTCTTCACGGGGACGAATACGGATCCGAAGAAGACGGAAGCGACGGCGCACGCTGCGAGACCCGTTCCCGTTCCCATCTGATGGAATAACAATTAGTTAATGACTTAATTAGTGAACGATCTGTTGCAAGATCACAACATTTGAGCATAGAAACAAAAAATGATAATGGAAGGGAAGAGATTATGCAATATTGTAAACGGCGAAAGGGAGGGGAAGATCAAATCGTGCATCTCAATGAGAAGGTATACGCAGTGTGAAGCACAATAGTTGCAGGTGATTTCTAATACAGAAGCAATCGACATTACAACTTGGTTGAATTAGTCAGACAAGCACTATCTACGAAGCATCAATTAGCCAGGCAGTTCCAATCTTTTGCCAACACTCTGGGCGCCTACACTATTTCAGGCATCGATAAAAGGTGCTAAATAGAGTTTTAAAAAGGTATAAAATATGACCTCCGCAGAAGGAAACTGCCTAATGGCGAGAAAACCGCAAATTCGGTTGATGAATCACACAATTCTGAAGAGAGGATGACGAAGAAACGACTATCAATGAGTTAGAAGGGTGGAACAAAAACAACACGACTATAACCACGCCATCAAACACTTTTTCGAGTATGAAATATCTACTTATTGCAAATCTTCAGTCGAACTGAAAACTATACTGGACTAGAAGGACCAATCAACCACATTCGATTCACCACTCTCTGACAATGAATCAGCGGAAAGCAGAGGTATTTTCAGGAAGGAATTGAGCATAGGTTAAAGCCGATCGGCAAAATTCGAACGGTTCTAGTGTATAGAGAATATTGCACAAGCACGCTGAGTTATCAGAATCACACATTGTCAAGCTAATAAGAATTCATGCAGACACATCAACTCATTTTTTTAGATACCTGATCCGTCAAGCAATGTCAAAAATCTCTACAGCGAGCATAAGTAATGCACGTGAAGCAATGAATAACCGGGCTCTTCCTCCAAAATATTGAAACACTCATTTGAAAGCTCCGAAGCAAGACTCGCCCATCTCCAGTGAGAGAGAGTGGCCACGAGAAGAGAAACGAGGAGAAAATTGAGGAAACCCAGCATGAATTCCCCGAGTGAGATTATATCTACTCTAGTTCCGTCGCGTTTACGAGCACCCAACCGAGAGAGAGAGAGAGAGAGAGCAGCTCGATCCAATAACTACTCGCAGTAAATAATATTATTAATAATTTTTGAAAGAGGGA
The DNA here is from genome assembly GCA_911812115.1 of Pristionchus exspectatus. NCBI lineage: Eukaryota > Metazoa > Nematoda > Chromadorea > Rhabditida > Neodiplogasteridae > Pristionchus > Pristionchus exspectatus. The sequence continues at coordinate 7,063,744 of OU461586.1, read as the reverse complement.
CGACGAGAAGATCAAACCAGCTCATTGCCAAGCAACTAACAACGGATACAGAAGCGGTAAGTCAACAGGTTTCGAAAATACTATAACTCCGGGACCAATATTATTTGAATGACAACCGCGCTACACCAGAGTTAGACGAAGAGTAAAACACCAAGGAAATGCGAATCTTACATGCGGAATATCCGAGTCGAATCGCTCATAAAAAGGCAAAAACCTCAGTTATGGGAATTAAAATCATTAAAGAACACGAATAACAGAAGCAAGCTAGTGCTTATTTGACTACTGGTTGTCTTTTACAATTTGGGGACTCGGAGCATTGATCTAATCAACGCGAAACAAATTGGGCAAGAGATGAATCACCATAGAAAGGGGAATCTCGCGAGGTCTCTCACAAACACTTGTAAGCTTGGAGACGAGCAACTCTCCCCTTATCCTGTGTGACATCTTACTGCATTCACAATCACTAGTTCTTTCTCACTACCCTCAATCACAGCCAAATGTGCTAATGTGAACAAGAAAAATCTAATGATATCAAAGTCAGCACGATTCGGCACAAATTACATATCTATGGAAGCGCGAATCTTGCTGGTGCAGCACACAAATCGGCGAGAAACACAAACTATATGGATGAGACCAACCCCCTTACCCTGGGGGTTCCCCACTACATTACTCCACTCTCTTCTCTCTCCAATCTAGAGATCAAACGTTCTAGTGAGAGCTGCGGCTTCACTGAAGTCTCCTCACTATACATGCTCTCTCGCTTCTCTAACCGGTGAGAGAGTGCACTGCATTGAGAGACCGATCATTACTATAAAGTGCACGTAACACTAAGGTGAACTAGAAGAACCAGTGAGAAAAGAGCTATATCACGTGCACAACAGCTGTTCTACTTTACTATAAGTTCAACACGAGATCAGAAACGCCAAAGATCAAAGATCAATAACATGATTAGATATCACTAGCGTCTCGAACGCCTTTGTAACTCCATTCAACGAGTGAATTCAACTCATACTGTAAACTGACTTTATTTCTCCTCTCGACGTTCTGTTTACAATATCTCAAACACAACTGCTCTTGATCTACCAATGGGGTCAATCATAGAGCAACAAAACATCAGAAACAAACAACAATTTCAATCTGAGCGATAAAAAAACAAACAAAACATACCCGAATTTACACTTCTCCTACAAAACAATTAACAACAATACACTAGTCTACTCTGAGGAGATCAAAAATTGAGCCATCGCCTTTACATACTATCTAATCAGTGGGTGAAATGAAGAGACTATGGCCCGTATTCCCTACTATCTACTCTTGTCGACCACTGACCTGACCCAATGGACTACCGTATCATCTCTACCGTACTCCCCTTAATCATCCAATTCGACGACTGCCTTCAATTCGTCGTCCTCTTCGTTCACGTCCTTCAGATGATCGTATCGCACGATTAGAGGCGTCGCGATGCCTGAATTTCAATTTGTATTTTTTTTTGTTTTATTGGAAGATTGTCCCGAACGTGAGCGAGGACTGCAGTACTAGCGAGTTATACAATAACATCGAAACATCAGTGCTCCTAATGCTTTCATTCAAATTCTAAATTTTCAAATTGGCCAACTGGTAACTTTGTGTTTCCAAGTCACATTTAAAATCAAGGCGTCGAGAAACTTCAATGGTGGGTAGACTCCCTAAACAATAAAATAATAATATAATAAAATGGCTGACCTCTGACATCTCCTGACGCAGTGATCTGTGTGTACAGTGTGGGGTGCAGGTCACGGAGCAGACTGTGAGTAATTAATTAATTAATTAAATTGAAAAAATAACATTCGACAACAGGGCAGCTCTAGTATTGCATTAAACTCCGTCACGTTCCGAGTATGTTCTTACAATTAGAACATAGTTTGTTTTATGTCACTGTCAGCAGCGTTTTCGAACCGTTGAATGCTGGTTTCTATTCTACCTCAAACTGCGAGGTCATGAGCGCATTTAATGTATCGTCGGTGTTACTTGTTCATAAAACCCCAAATATTCAAAACCAAGATGCTCTGTCACGATCAGATTACAAACCCAGAAATATTCGACTTGTTATTTTCAGGCTTCTAAGGAGGCTGCAATCAGTAGGACATTTAATCACACGAGAGAGTAGTGGACTTATAAAAATTCATATGATACCGTAATCCCCCCTCACCGATTCCTCTTCAACTGCTTCCAGTAGTACTCCTTCCCGCCCTCGCAATGATCGAAGGAAGTACGCGCTGCGGTCGCGTCCGCGTACACGTCCGTCATGTATCTGCAGTGCGGAACGGTATATTAAATGTGCTATTTTAAAATTAGTCGAGTAGGATCGGAGTCAACATACGCTATAATTAATAAGAAATTATGGTGATTGTTCGAAAAGGACGATGTTACATGACCGTTGTTGTTCTTCCAATGCTCATTCATCAACATGATGAAGCATGAAAGCTCATTTTGGATATATTCGGTTCAAAGTTGTACAGAACTAATCACACGAACGCACATGTGTCCTATCATGAAGCGCGAGTGAAACGCAACATACCCTTCTCATCTACTCACCACCATTCCCCTCCCTACAGACTATACCGTACCTGCGATACTACCGTAACCCATCTCACCTGTACAACATATGCCATTGATTATTGGCGAACCAGCAACCAGCCAGGAAGAAACCGTAGATGCCCGCGAAGGAAACGGCTGTGGAACCGAAGATCTTCAGCGACTGAAATGAAGGAAGGACATTGATAAAAGAAAATCGATTATTTCAAGATCTCAATGCATCACTATGAAGGAAATTTCATAGCTTTGTGGGCGATGTTGGTGAAACGTCGGACCAAAAATGGATTTTTAGAACTAGGTGAATCCGTGATGTATGGTTTCGAGAAATATGTGTAAGTAACAGGTTTGCTGATAACACCAGAACTTGTCTGCCAATAACTATACATGCAACTTTTCTGCTTACTGTTGTTGGACATAATCTTCACATACTCATTTGTATTCTAATCATTACCATGTTCTAACCTATCATACCTTTCCTCAACTATCTCACAACCAGTCATTTTCAGTCATACCTACGAGAAACAATCATGCCCCATCGGACTCCCCTTCCGACTACCGTATCCCTCCTCTAACTACCGTCCTCACCATGTGCAACCAGTAGGTGAAGATGCTCGTGAACGTCGACCACGTTCCCCACGAGATCGATCTGACGAACGAAAACTTAAATAAATAAAGACCAACTTAAAAGTATATAACTTAAAAGTAAGACTATTTAAATAATTTTTTTTACTTTAGAACGTAACCTGTGCACAAATCAGCGTAAGATACAACTGATTGAGATATCATACCTCTATGGAACATCTCATCACCTGGTGAGCCACAAGAAGATGCATTGAAATTGATTTTCTAAATTTCAAGCGGTTCCCGAGTGAACATTGAATCGGTTTCCGTCTGGATGGTATCACTTCCCTCTGGTGCTAAGAATCACCTGGTAAACCTTTTTTCATATTCAAGCATACGAACATGACGAAGACGAAGACCTTTCGTCAAATCAGAGCGTCTGCTAATTCATTCTCCTTTCCATGTTCTCTGCAGCCTCGAACCACTAGGTTCAACATCTACTTCTAATTAGATATTTTAGTTAATTAATAAGATAATTAATTAACTAAAATAACAAATACCTCTGCGCGAGTGCGGCCCATCCGTCGTGCGCGTACAGGTCGCGCTGGACGACGAACCGGGTCGCCTAAATTAATTAATTAACTATTTTAATTTTGAGATAATATTTTTTCTTCACTTCTAACCGTGTCTACCACTGATTTATTCCCAGTCACCAAACTAATAGTGCACCCATGAAACCGGTATTTGATTGGTTTCCATTATTTTTTTGCGGAGCTTCGAGCTCAACATTCCAAATTAAAATCATTCCTCGATCACCCATCGTTCCGAGCTACCGTACCTGATCGGACATGACGAAGGCGGCGGCCAGCTCGTGGCCCGCGTCCGAGTCCCACAGCACCGGCACGCGCTCCCCGAGGTACGGTAGCGACGTCGGATAGTGCGTCCTGAACGGGAAAATGATGGATTGATTATGAAAGTGGTATTTCATGTCAAATAATTTTTTTCGAAAACACGTGCTGGATGGATCAACATTTACTCACCAGCTTCGATCTAGTATTAATCATGCCACCGGGAACCACCGAGTCAACCTTTGAGGGCAAATTGATATAGTGAATAATATTTTGATCACTTTTTCGACTTCAATCCACAAGAGTAACACTACCCTACACCATCCAGACCAACTAGAAGCCTTGTCTACACGCAAACTCTTCTTGTTCATTTAAACCGAACAAGTTTTCACAAGATAATAAAATACATTCACTTTCCAGGCACACCAGTTCGAATTACGCATCTCAATTCACCAATGAATCCGCTCATTGTCAGCTCAAATCTGAGAAAAATTCGCCTAACAATGTTGATGTTTCACCATCAAATGACCTTCGTAGACAATCTCCACATTCGAATTTTCCACTTCTCACATCTGGTAACCAAATGTGAGTATGTGCAAGATTCCGCAATTCACCCAATGCCTGGGAAATATCCCTACCCCCCCCCCTCCTGCCAAACCCGGCGCGACTCGCGCGCGCACTCACTTGAAGTACTGTAGCGCCTCGTCGACGGTCCGGAACTGGAAGTAGTACGGTAGGGCGGCCTCGAGTCCCGTGCGGACGCCGATAGATCCCGCCGCTACCGTATCCACGTCCTCTGCAACAAAACGGTATGCGGATATATTGACACGCTATTGACATCACAGTTTATGCTGCAGCATTGCCTTTTTTAACATATTTTTTAATATACTCCTCTCACGATGATCACTTCTACCATGGAACTGCCCATTTCATGAAACAATGAATTCATCTGCCATCTCTAACCCATCGTGCCTAGAGCGCACCTCTCATACACTAACCTGCCGACTTTCCCAGATGGAATCGATGGACGGCGTCCCTCTCCAGACGGTCGTTCTTGTCGAGGAAGTAGTCGAACTCCTGCAAGGGCGACTTTGGAGCAACTATTCAACTCGAATAGTCCATCCCCTGATCAATTTGCCAAATCAATTCGACCTGCTATAGCTATTAGGCTAGAAACTCTTTCGATTCCTCGATTCTCAAGTCAGTTAGTGTTTCATGTGCACTGTAATGCATCACTCCACAAGGCGAGCACAATTGTTTGCACAACTATAAGAGAAAATATCTAGTCCTTCTACGAGATAGGGAGAATGAGCAAGTTCAATAACTAGTCGCATTAGCGATTCATCAATGAGCCAAAATGCCAACTGCGCAATGATTGCTAGTAAGCCGAAGCGTGGGAATGCAAAAAAAAAGAAAAAAATATTCACAATATGGAATCTCGAACCTCCCTCGACCCAACCGATTCAACATGCCTGCCCAGCTACGGTTTCATGGAAACTTTTATTGCATTATTGTTCGAACTTTTCCAATGAGATTTCTATTGCGCACTTTAGAATACCGACAAAATTAATAAACTCATCTAAATATTTTGCAAGTTTCATTCTTCCAAACCAATATTCTCCCTAATTGAGTTTCCCTCTTCTTCATTCTTCATTCTTCTCTCGGCATCGACTGGTATAAAGGGTCGTCCTCCCTCTCCAACCCCATTTCCTCACCCCTCCATCCTCTCCATCCTCTCCTCTACCTTCTCCGCTCCAATGAAAGCCATCAACTCCAAGAGGAGATCCGTCTCTCGTGGTAAGGATGAGAGAATACCCCTCGTGATACCCCCTAGACCTCCGGCATAAGGTACCTTCATCTCGCACACTCCCTCGTCTGCTCGACTCGCACCCATCTAGCTACAGTATTCCGGACCCCCCCCCTACCTACAGTATTCCAACCCTTCCATTCAGGCCGAAGCCCGTCCAAGGTTGCTCTTAAATCGACCAGACGTCGTTCCTCATCTCGATCGGCCTCTGTTCGCTCTTCTCGCAGCACCGCAAGAAGGTACGGTATAATCCTGAATCCTTGATCGGTCCCTGATCGATTACCGTACCCCCACTCATCGATTACCGTAACCCCTCACTCTCAGGAACCTCGTGGCCAAGTCGGCCTCTCGCGCTTCTTCCGTCAAGTCTGACAAGCAGAACAGCAACCGACGCGTCACCAGGTATACGGTAGCCTACCGTATCCTCCCCCTTGCACTACCGTACCCTACCGTACTCCAGATCGATGAGTCGGGCGGCGGCCGCACGCAGCACTCGCAGCAGACGCAGCTCTCGCAGCGCGAGTCCTCTCCGGCTCCGGCGGCGCACCATTGCCACCGCGCGGCCCGCGAGGTACCTACCGTACTCCTCTCCCCCTCCTACCGTACCCCTTCCAGAATCTCTCACAAGCCCTACGCCATGCTGGCTCTGAGCCACCGCAAGAGTCCGCAGCTGCGAGGCACAGCCGCATCCAGACTATCCAAGAGGTACCGTATCCCCTCCTCCCTTAACAGCTACCTTAACAGCTCTAAACCCTTAACTTTAACCCTTAACATCCCCTTGGCAGGGTCACTGTCAAATCGGCCTCCGCTTCGAGCAAACGATCGCGAAAGCAGACGAAAACTACGGTGGCGGTGAAGAGCAAGAGGAGGAACGGAACGACCTCTCTCAAGGCGGCCTCCAAGAAAAGTGTGAGTTGGGGGTTCAGGTGGGACGGTTGTTCAGGGTTCAGGTGAGGACGGACACGGAAGGACGACTTCCATAATAACCCAAATTACGAATACCGGAGCGTTTTGTTCTACGATTGCAAAGAGTGATTACAATTCGCCGTGCACTTGAGCTAATGTAGATCGTGCGAGACACGCATTCAACGGGTTGAATTTGCACAATCAGTACTCGGATCACAATCAGTTTGAAACAAAGACATTCTTTTGCAGACCGGACGCAAGTCGACTCGCGCCGTTCAGTCGCAGGCCAAATCTACCCGGGCTGCCAAATCGCCTCGGGGTCAGGGCTGTTTCTGTAGCGGGTAATGAAATAAAGCAGAAGATGGAAGGATTCCCCCACCCCACCCCCCCCCCCTACTCACTCATCCCTATTCCCTCCCCTGACTGACCCCCAACTAACCCACTCGACTTGAACTAACGATAATAAAACTGAGTGAATATGCACGTCTTTTTTTATTGCACACCAAACCTCGCACCTCACATGCTATCGTCAAACCTCGCCCTTCATACTTCAACTCTCTCTCTATGACTATGTTCAACTGGTGTATCGAAATCAACTGTTCGCACAATTGCGAATAGCCAATAATGGTTTTAGATGAATTCTAGATCTAAAAATAACAACAATCAACTGACCTTCCGTGCGATCTCCCTCAGACGCTCGGGCAGCTCCTCATGTGGGTGCCTCAACGGGAACGTATTCTGCACGAGAGGACCATTCCAGAGCAGCGAGAAGGTCGGATACCCGACTACCGTACCTGAGAGAATGAGAGATCAATACCGTATCGTCAATCGTCTCGCTTCTAGATTCTAATAGTACCCGTTTGTGACAAAGTTGATACATGGTGATTTACCGTTTCACGATCATCATATCAGTACAAGGTCACCACTTCTCGAGGCAATAATCATTTGTTATCGTGTTAAAAATTACCTCTACCCGTGAGGATAGTAATTAATATTATTCAATCGATAGCTACCGTATACCTGCGAGCAAGCCGATCCTGACGCGCCTGCCCCATTTGGTCTTGACGAGAAACTCGGTCGCCCGATCGTTCCAGGCCCTCAAAATGGGTACGGTAGGCTAATCGATACAACTACCGTAATCCACTCACTTGTAGCTCCACAGTACTCGTGTCCGGAACATTGGTCCTGCGTGGAAATCGGTCAATCAGTAATTCAACTCCCCATAATCGATATTTGTCAGTGTATCTAACACAGTGCTGCCAACATCTTGCTCATGTAAGGAAAACAAACTTTATCGAAAACAAGTCAACTCGAATCAATCAGACTAGGCACTTCTCATATAGAAAACAATAACAAGATCGATATTCGTGGGAAAAGGACGTACCCGTTATATAAAAACGGAAGAAGCTATGCCTACAGTATACAACAACAACCTGCGAGTACAATTACTAATCGATGGCTAATTTTAATTTTATTTCTCTTCTCGTTCCTCCTTCATTTGGTCGATTATTAGGTCGATCGCTCGTAACCTGAACTAACGATTTATTTGTGCATAAACGATAATATCTCTAAAGGTAAAGGTAAAAGTCATCCCGTTAATCAAGACACTTGCGTCCTGCGGGAGATCACTGCTAGGCTAGTGATTATGAGGCCAATTCAGTCGGGAGAAAATATCTCTATCTACCGTAATCCTACCGTACCTCTTGCTGAATGGTACCGTATCCGAGAGTAGATCACCGTTTTTCGCTATCCGCAGCGAGCCCTCGGTGCCCATCACCTAAATTCGAACGGTTAAACGGGGTAAAATTAGTTGTTAGGATGATTGTTCTACGTATGAACGGGTCATTGAAAAGGATCAGGATCTTCGGCTAATGTAAATTGTGTGACACACTAGGGACCACCATCCATTTTATAAATGTGCACGAGCGCCATGTACATTCATGCGAAGGGCAGGGAGAGGCCGCGGGTTCTGATTTCACAGGTGTTTAGTACACCATGTGAACTAACTTTGCTGAAAAAATTAGCAAATTTTATCGATGCGCACGCTTTTTATGAGCAAAAGTATCTGAAAAATAACGTCACGAAATGTAAATAGATTTTTTGAATCGCTGTAATTTCCTTTAAAAGAGAGGGCCGCGACTTTTGACACTTTGCAGTGATAGACTAAGGTTATGAGTATATTATGTCCAAAAATTAGCCAATTCTATCGGTGCGCGCGAAATTTACATAGAGTCAAAGTTTGGGTTGGGAAGTGATCTTTGATCTCATATAAAAACCGTGCGCACCAATAGAATTGGCTAATTTTTGGATATGGTATGCTCCTAACCTTAGTCTATCACTGTAAAGTGTCAAAAGTCGCGGCCATCGCCTTGATCTCATTCTAGAGCGCTTTGAAGTTTGTTGTCTCTCATTTTTGAAAAACAGATTTTGAATAAAATGAGATTATCTCGAAACCCGTTAACTTAAAGTTGGTCTTCCCTTCACAAAAAATGATTCCATACATCAGTTTAATAAACTGAAATAGTTAAAGGGTCATGATTCTATGATTTGCATAATCGATGATGGTCCCTAGTGACACACACATTCAACGGGTGAACGTTTTGCACCATTTTCAGAGCATTTACAGGACAGAGATTCTAATCGATGAAAGCGTGCGAAATGGAGGGGATTGTGATACGAATCGTCTATAATGACTACTCTTTTTAATAAGACGTGAAATGCATTGCACACAAACCAATGAAAAAAATACTTATTTACGTTGCAGTCATCGCTCGATTTCAGAAATTGAAGCGCTCTAGGTTCGTTGGCTAATGTAAAATAAGTGAGACGCAAACTCAACAGGGGGTTTGAATTTCGATCAATTCACATTTTCACCTCGTGAAAAATATCCTTACAGCTTGAGATTACAACACTTTTCCCAAATCTTCTACAGTATGAACTTCCACTAATCGATAATCGATGAAACTACCGTAACCCTCCCTCATCTCTTCGGGACCTCACCTTCTTCAGCATCCTTCCTACTGCCATCTGCGTGCCGAGGTAGTCGCGCGCGCCCTCCTCGTACGGTCGACCCCTGGTAATTAAATAATTAATACGCATTTTAATTAGAAGTGCATCTTTTCTAATTAAATACAAAATTAAGTTTTCTAGTGGTTTCAATCCTCCAATTAATGTTGCATCGATATGGTAAATTCGTCGCAAAGTGAGATTCGTTAATGTACGGGCTCCTCCGAAGACACACAAAATATATTCGGAAAAAGTCGTTCTTGTCACGATCGTCACATTGAAGATAATGTCAGATTCATTTACGTTTCATCGTATGTTCAAGTGAGAGTGCAGAGCCATGTACTAATTTTTCCGTCAAAAGGTTAATATAAAATAAAATGTGAAACTCACATCCTCACGGTCTTCTCGTCCATGCGCAGCGCCGCGAAGCCGTCCACCTACAATTAATTTAGTTAATAATGTAATTCAACAACGTTAATGATAATAATAACGGACAACCGACAGTGATTGAGATACTCTGAATTGCTCGTTACGGTGTACACTACGCAAAGGATTTCGACACTCCTCTCATCCAGTTAACTTGTTAGCTAGCTACGTTCCCGTTTCATCGGCATGACAATAGTCTAACAAATCATTGCGCATCTGATTTAGGCTTGGCAATTTGTGTCCATTCTGTGGTCTGAGAACATCATTGTCCGAGATCGACTCGGACAGACCGGTGTCTCAGACCACACGTGGTCCGAAATTCTCGGACCACAATTGTCTCAGACCACACGTGGTCTGAACTTGAAAGACGTCGGAAATCTTTCGTTTTTCAACGCAATTATGATTCTAGTGATGTGACTAGTTTGTATAGAGGGTATTACATGATTTCGAAAGGCATTAATTAGTAGAAGTCGTGCAGACATAGATAGAGATGAAAGAGTGCTTCAGTATGGTGTTCAGAGCGCAAATTTGAGTGCCGGAAATTGCAGTTCGCTCAGTAAGCGTAATTTCTGAACTGATCACAACTTCTAAACCCAAAATTTATTTCTCAGAAAGGAGATACGATGACAATTCAGTATCATTCATAAAGCAGTGAGAGAAAGAAAGACGATCAAATCGTGTTATAAAGAATATGTGAATATTCTCAGTCTAACAAATAACATTTTTTGAAAACTTTTGACCTACAAAACATGCGTGCAAAAGTTTCGGACCACATGTGGTCTGAAATTCCTCCCTCCCCCTTCATTCTCAGACCACAATTGTCCCATTTTGGAGAGAGCCATTTCATTTCGGACTCATTCTGTCTGAACGCGCGGGAGAAGAGCGGTATTCTCAGACACAAATTGCCAACCCTAATCTGATTCGTGCAGCTCTACACCTTTTATATTCTATTCGGCTCTACTAAGAATACACCACAGTCTTCGATGAGGAACTAACCTTCTTGAGAAACTCCATTTATCTCATTACTTCTATGATCTCCCCACTCGTGAAGCGCATAATTAGTAAGCCAGTCATGTTCAAGTTTCATCAACAGGGCGAAAGTGAGAAACAAACCTTCTTGAGGAACTCCCTGTACCCGAGTGTCACTCCCCCGAGCGAGGCAACGAAGGACGCGGTGAGACCGATGAATCTGGAATGAGACAATTATATTTCGATAATGAAACATCGATTCGATCGTCAGGACTGAACCTTCGAAAAGGAGTGAGTATTAACACAGTTTTTGCGACCGAGTGCTACATTTCCGATTCTAGCGTAGGATTTCACATTACGCACGTGTTCACTAGAAAAGGCCTTATCGCCCAGTAAATGAACGGCTTTTTTCAAAAACAAAACTTGGGAATGAGAGGATAGACAGTTTGCCCTCTTCTTTGACACATACTGTTATCAGTTAAACTTATCACACGGGACGGGCACACACTTGGGACTCTAGTCTGTGGTGTAGCACAATTATGTGGAACATGGTTACCGTTTCTGATCCAAGTAAGATCGATGTTTCAAACCAATAACATAAGCCACTGACCGACTGAGAATGATCATGGCCGGGTAGCCGGCAGTGGAGAAGAGTGCCCAGCCGAACACAGGCAGACAGAAGAGGAGACCGCTGCAAAAAATTGATATTTATAACAAGAAGAACAAAAGTAACCCTCAGTACGTGTGATTAATGTACTTCACCCGAATCCCTGTTATATTACTCTCAGTGGTGATCACAGAGTGATCAAGTCTTGGTGAAACCAGGAAGAACCGCTATAGTACGAACTCACGTCCTTTCAACTGCAACATGCTCTACAACTTATTATTTCCATAATTCTTTCATCGGGTTTCGATCCAATGCGTTCGAACGATCTTGGGTTACTATGTATACACACTTTGCCGCATTCGGCCAACCTCTTTTTTTTCAAAAACCAGCGCAACATTAATCAATTAATTCCGCTAATATTTGATCATCTAGCCAATGTGGAACGCGAAATCGCCAAATGAGACATTCCCACATTCACCTACCTTCAAAGTACCCATTTCTAATCCACTCACGCATTTGCCCTCTTAAGCATTCTCAATAGCAACCTCCCCCCCCCCCCCCTGCTACTCAAACTCCTACCGTATTCATTAACCTACCGTACTCTCTGTCTACAGGCTACAATACTCACTGGCCCTCTGTAAGCCTCCATGTCCTAGAACCTCTTCTACCGTGCCACACTCACTCTTAGCCTCTGGAGTTACCTCTGGTTGAGAACATCATCCACCGTAATCTCGCCCAAAACTACAATACTCTCTGTCTACAAGATACAGAACTCACTCATTGGCCCTCTGCAGTTCTCTCTGGACGAGGAATCTCTTCGCCTGCTCACTCATCATCATTCTCGTCAGCATTTCCTCCGCGATCGACGACGCGTTCTCCAGCTTCCGCCGGTTCCTGAGCGGATTGTTGATATATTGATTTATTGATTATCGATTTTATTGATTTATTTGTTTTATTGATTGCCACTGTACAAATAATACAAAACCCATTATCATGGAACACGCGCAACACACGCAAGGAGGATTGTGGTTGCATCGCAAGGATATGAGTATGCTTTATCCACTATTTACAATGAGAGGTCCGCGGCGATTGGAAATATAAAAAAACAAATACTTTGAACTTTTCTAGCGGCATTTAAGTAGTAGCAGATATTAAAGTATTTGGCCATCTATACCAAGGGATCTTCTGTTGAGAATACAATCCTAGCTTCCTCGCTTGAAACATCTTAACATTGCTCTAGGAAGATTCGGGCTGTGCCTCTAAAACTTTCTATAAGCAATTTATGATGCGATTCAGTTGAATGAGGAAAAAACTATTAGAAAAAATCAATAACCAGAAGCTACCGTACCTCGCCCTTCCAAAGTCCATTTCAATATGTCCTCCCAGCCTCCTCGCGTACTCGATATCGACAAAGGAGGCCGCCAGTGGGAACTGGATCTCCGCTCCATTCCTGAATGAATTATTTTATTTTGTAATTGGTGAAAAGCAACTATTGTAAAATATTGACAATGCAAGCACGGTAACGAACATTTTTAATCTCTTAAAAGAGAATACTCAAGTTTGCAAACCAATGACATCAAATTGAACTAACCTCAGGAAGAATCCGCCGAATACGCGTGGCTCCATTGAGTCCGTGAGCGTCACGTGCAGCTGGAAGTAATCATTATCTTAATTTGTTAATAATTAGAGATCTGGCTTCGAGCTAACTATTTTGCCCTAAAGCAGAACTCTAGTAAGTAATTACAACGCACTTGTAACTTTCAAACTTCAGTAATAATATGAAGTCCAACCTTGGGAGTGTTAACATCCTCGACCCTGTCGAATTCGTTCTCGACGAGCTCTTTCAGGTGGTCGGACGGCGCCAGTTCACTGCGTCGCACGTACAGTTTCGTGAAGAAGAAATCGTCGCGAATACCTGAGGACAGATTTAGTATTACGGGTTGTCTATTGAACAAGGAAGTAACGTAAAAAAACCCGATATCGTATCGACTTATGGTATCACTGATTATCACTCGGAGGAACGTCATTTAACCTAGTTTGCCTGAATCACAAAACGTATGACGCAGGTGTTACTCAGGATCAACGCCAATGTGCCCACCCACATTTTGAAACAACCATAGTGGCTTTTTGCCCGTTGAAAACGACCAGAAATGAGTTTTTACAGAAAGATATAAAATGATGAAACTGAGATTCACTTACTGTTTACGAACAAGTAGCCGATGGGATAGGCGGGAATGCACGCCAGGTAGATCTGCCGTACCCAGTGCGCGTACGTCCACATATCGTCAGGCTAAAATTAATGCAATAAACAGTGTAACAAGTAAACTAAAGTGACATGCAAAAAGTTGAGAAAATTCAACAGAACCTGGATTTGAACCGTTAAATAGAACCAAGTTTGACGATTTTCCGTACCGTATCCGTTTTCGCCTCATTTTCGATGTGTGCACGCCACATATTTCGAGTTGGCTCACTGAGTATACGGATGAGAGATTGTGCAAAATGAGGAGTGCGTTTTTCTTACGAACGTTGCGCTCGCGAAATCTGGATTGCTGATTGACTTTCTTTTTTAATGATCTCCTCAAAAATTCACTGATCTCTGTATCGATCGCCCTTCTTCCTACCCTCTCCGTCCACTTTCCCCACTTTGATCTACCTCTCGCGCAAGCTGTAGGAATGTTCCAGAGTAGCTTTCCGCTTCTCTTGAACATTCCTCGAGCTGCCACATGCATTTGTTTCGCGCCCCAATTCTTTTTTACACGTAACTTTCTTAAACTTCCTCTTTTTGATGCTGAACCCGTAGAGTCTTCGATTCGTTTCATTCCTATTCGCAATTGGGTTGCCTCAATTCAGCTCCCGATTCTTGCGCTAGCCTTTTTTTATTGTCATGCTCCATTTCTCTTTGAAACGTTTCTTACCCTACATTTTGCAGATGACGTCGTCTCGACTGCGCACTAGCCACCGGAAGACGTGCAGGCGGCAAGCACACCCAAGCCGCCCGTCACCCCACTCTGCCTCGATAAGATAAGTGTCTCGAATATTTGTCATCATGGGGTTTAGCGCATTTTCGTAAGTAAGTGCTAACGGCTTGGATGGGTCTTTTTGTGTTTTTTTCTGCTCAAGTATTCTGTTCATTTTCGAATCGAATCAATTCTAAACGCAATATTTCGCGGCGAGCCCATCCAATATTAGTTAAGTTGCGTAGGGCAGTGGTGCGCATCTCCTCTACAGTGAGGGGCGGTTATCACGCACTGTCGCAAGTGCCCGGTCTATCTTTTCGTGGGAGAAGGCCACGAGCCAGAAACGGTTGCGCCGTCCCGGGCCGGCTCGCAGAACCGTATACCAAATTCTCCCTTTCGAGTATCGCGGTGGATGACCGGATGACCGAGTGCGCCACTGCCAGATTGAATTGAAATTGCGCGCGCACTTTATTCAATTGTATCTTTCACCAGGGGGAATAGTCGTCATATTAACTGTTACGGTGGGGGTAGGGCAAAGCAGAGTAAACACACTTTGCGAGTGCGAACTTGGAGTGACAAAGTGGTTATGGAATGCTAATTTGAAATATCGCAGCTTGTGGCGATCGATGGACGGGCGGACATTGTCAGCGACGTCGTCGGCGAGAGGAAACGATGGGAGGACGGTATGCTGACAGAGGTCGGACTGCTCTCGAAGATGACGTCATCAATCGATACATTCCAGGCACGCCCCTTTCGTTTCTCACTCGCTTGCTGAGATGATCGCATGCTCCGTCGCGTTTCGCTGATCTCTTCGCTCGTTTCTCGCGTAACGACGCTGCCACCAAGCTGAAGGGATGGATTGGAGGTCGGTCGACACGAGAAATATCGATTGACGTCAAATGCATCAAGTGAATTCAGGTCTCTCCGAACCGCCCATCCAACCCTCTTCTCCCTTCACTCGATCGATAGGGAGAATTAGGTAGCCATGGGAGGTACTGTATTGGTTTCGGAGAATACTCTGAATGAAAGTGTTGTTCAGCGCCCTCCCTCGCCTAACTGCAGCAAGGCCTCCACCTCCATCGTCGTTGTTCGTCGTGCCTCCAATGGGATGGACAGCGATTTGTGAGAGGTTGGTGTAAAGGCTGTCACTAAATCCAAGCTCCTCTATTGCAGGCCCAGCCTGCCCGATTCGCCCCTCATCGACCGTCTCTTCCCTTCATGGCGAGTGCGACTGACAGCGGTACTGTAGTTATCGATTGATTGATTAATTAAATTGTTTTTTTGCAGATTCGACGCGTGGTCTCACCCCATGGACGAGCTGGAGGGCAACATCGCGTCGCTTGGGATCGAGTGGGTATCACAAGGATTAGAACTATGGGTGATCATTTCTTCACTGCGCAAACTCACAACGAATATCCGTGAGCGGCTGCACGATATGAAGAATTGATGGCCTGTATTTCGAATTCTGACCGTGATTGTTGTGATCTTGACAATAATGAATACTTCCTGCAGGATGCGACTGCCCTCTTCTCGATCACTTCCCTCCGCTCCGCCCAAGAGGGCTCTCCTTCCCTCTCCGTCCCTCTTCCGTCTCCGAGCAGGTACTACCAGAGGGGATGGAAATGGTGCCGATTAGGGTTGGTGAAATCGAGCAAACCCGATTTCCGCGAACCCGGTTCTAAAGTTTCACTGTGTGGCCCGATCGGGCTCAGAAAGTCGGGCAAGCAACCTGCCATCGAGAGTGAAAATTTCGGCACTGTTGTCGGGTTTCGGGCGGCCCGAAACCCGACATGGCCCGACTTTGACCCGACATTGCTCGACTCTAGGGAAGAGGTAGATCAAGTGATCAATTCCGTGTGATCAATTCCGTCTCCCTGCTCTCTTCAATTGACTCACCCTCTTCCTTGATTAATCAAAATGGAAATGCAAGCGAGAGAGACAGAATTGAACTTTTGATCTACCCTCTTCCCTAGACCGACAATTCATGCCCGAGTCGGGATTCGGAGTCGGGAACCCGACTAATCCGACCCGATTTCACACACCCTAGTGCCGATTCTAGGGTTGAAGTTAGTATGGGTACGGTAACTCGATCAAGATCTGGCCAGCTGATATTTGATCTTGATCCCGGGGTTTTTCTTTCGCGTCAGATATGAAACCAAAATTCTATTGGTATGATTAATTTGTTTTTACCAGTCAGTCGAACCATGTTACGCCTAACATCTGGCAGAATTAGTCTAATTATTGAGTCTAATTATTTGCCTCAGTGGATCACAAATACCCGCTTTATTTCAAATAAAAAACAACAAAAATTGAAAATTCTCCTTTTTTTTCTGCTTCTTCCTGTCCCTTTCCCTATGCTTATCAAATTAAAGCGGCTAATAACGAGTCGTAGCTTCACTATGATAGAAGCCACATGTTCTCTTACCAAATCGGGCCCGTTTAATGAACCCTAGTAGTTATAGGTGTGATTTATGAAACGTTAGTGACCTATCTACCAAACGATTTTACGCTAAAGGTGGTGGTTCTTGGTGATTTGAAGTTTCCGAATGTTGTAAAGATGCACAAGTATTGTACTGTCACAATTCAGTTGAGAAATTACTTTTAAGAAATAGGTTCATAGCCAGGTGCGCTAACGTTTCACATATCATTTATGCCCCCCATAGTTATTGCTGTTGCAATTAAAACTAATCGGCTAGCCTTATAATATATTTCAAGACCATCTTTTAATCTCCAAATGTAATACTTAGTCATCGTTTATTGCAGGCTCATCGCTCGATGCTCCGTCACTATCCATCCTCCCTCGCCCCATCTCCTCTGGAAGAGGATTAACGCCGTTTCTTTATTTACTCCTCTTTCCCCACCCCCCCCCCCTCGCTCACTCCCGCCCCCTCTATGTCTTGAAATCTATTCTTCTTGTTTTCCTGCTGCTGTTGTTTTGTTGTTGTTATGGTTGCTGTTGTTGATATATTTCATCGCACGAGCACTTGCTCGTGCGATGCGTTTGGGGGTGTTCACAGTGCATGGAAGAGATGAGAGAAAGAGTAAGCAGGGATGAGATACGGTAGAAGAGGATACGGTACTTATATTGGTACTGTAGGACAGGTTCTGGGTGGTATAGTGGTACGGTAGGAGAATGCAGAGTGATAGAATCTGACGGTCGGACAGGTAGAGGGTTACGGCGGGACAGGGAAGTATAGGTAGGCGGGTACGGTAGTTCAGGGTGGAGTATTTAGAGGGGTACGTTAGGATGAGGAAGGGGACGTAGAGGGCTGCGGTAGGAGGTAGGATTACGGTAGGACATGCTAGAGCAGGTGAGGTTGACGTGTGCGTTAGGACAGGGTTGAAGGAGGCTTCAGAGCATAACCCTCTCCCAGTACTATACCACGCTCGTGATCTCATTGGCTACGCGAGGCTATTCACGATATTGGATGCGAATACCTCGCCTAGTCTGAGGGAGCACAGTGGTATGGGCCATACCGTATGGCCCTTTATTTACCCTCGCTACTATCCGGTACCGCATTCGAATCGTGGGAAAATGGTATTGAACGTAGGGAAAGAAAAATGAGTCGGAAGGGAGTCTTAACGCGATTTCAAACGCTTGAAGACTTTATCATCGCTCGGCAGAACTCGGCTCGTATTTATCGACGCGAAAGGGGATGGGGGAAAGGGCTCTGCGAGCTTCAATATCGATTGATCAATCCTTGGGACGCGCCACGCAAATCTCCTGCAGTGCCGTGGTGATGGCAGCCTCGCAGCCCTGATGGTACTTCACCTGCAAGGGGGGATACTGTAGTACCGTTGTCCGGGTACGGTATCCAGAGTTCAAAATACGGGTAATTTTCTCTTCATTTCACACTCTCGCCTTCCTGACCGGTAAGAGAGCACGAGAAATGAAGAGACGACGGTACTGTAGATACCGTACCCGGACTACCGTATACCTGGAGCGCCATGAGGTTCATCATGTTGCACGAGTGGCTGTAGGCGGCCGCGTCTACGCGCTCCAGCAGCTTCATCGTCTGAAGAGGGGGATACAATAGGTACCGTAGACTACCGTCGGTTACGGCAATGAAAGTTCATGAAGAACAGTGAAGTAGCCAGTGATTACGGTAGTAGAACATTATCGACTAGAAGGATGATGTAGTTACCGCACGTTGCAGCCACGTGAAGCTACAGTATCATACAGTCAGATTAGCCTCACCAGCTGGATCTGCTGCTCGAGGTTCATCTTGAGGCGCGCCTTGAACTCGAACTCGGTGAAGTTCCTGCAGTGAATACGGTAGCTATCGATCTACCGTAACCTCAGACTACCGTACTTGGGATTCTCGATGTCTCTGTCTCTCTTCTTGACGATCATCTTCTCGAGTCTGGTCACCTACAATATTCAGACAATCACTTCATATGACGAGTTCTCTCGTAGGTCAGAGACAGGCGAGATATCTCGAGTGTGGATTACCTGCTCCTTGATCAGAATGTATTCTCCGGCGCGCCACTGACGCAATTGCACGATCAGCTGGAAAATACAACCAGTTCGTGATCACACTCTGATTACGGTATCCGAAAAGCTTCCGTACATCGTCCTGGAGGCTGACGTAGAAGGAGCGCTGCAGTTCCGCGATCTCCTCCATGCACTTCACGGCAGCCTGCAGGAACTGACGGTGCTGCAAAGACAAGACAGTTATCGATTGATGAGTACCGTAATCCCTCAGCTGAGTTATTGATCGATGGATCTACCGTATCCATATCATTTCTCGATCGACCCTCCAATATACCGTAATCCCCCTCACATGCGGGTCCTTCACGGACAGCGCCAGAATGTGAAAGTCGGCGGCCACAAAATCGGCCGTGACGCGCGGCATGTTGTCGCCGTCCTCCGTGAAGCGGTGCGACAGCGTCTGATGGGTTACAGTATTCAGTCAGTCGTCGATAGGCAATTGATACGGTAGGCTGGTTACGGTAGCCAGTCGTCGATCGATTACCGTACATTGATGTTGTACTGCAGGTTCTCGTTCACCATGCGAATGTTCTCGAGCTGCGCCACCTACAGAATGCCGAGGTTATCGATTGGTTCTTCCGTATCGCTCGATCTACCGTACCAGTTCACTAAAGTTGTCTGGAATGCGCACTTCCGTCGATTTGTCCGGGTTTCGCTGACTGGCATTCTTCTTCGGGACCTTTAAAGATCAAAAATCATCGGTCAGAGATTACCGTAGATCTACCGTAACCTACGATAACTTACCGCCTTTTTGACCAATTTGTTGAAAACGTTGAACTTCTTGAAGTTACTCATTCGTCCAGCCGCGCTCCACGAGTAACGAGTACGGAAATGGAATGGAGAATCGATTCCCACGAGTCAATAACAGACTCAATTTCAATACCCTTTTTCCGCAGAAACTCATTCAAATACCATAATCTTTTTATCTCTTTACTTCAATTTACGTACAGTATCTCACTACATGCTACTACAGTAATAAAACAATCGACTACAAATCTACACAAATAACCGTGAATGGATAGAGGGAGGAGTTTCCAAGAGGGACAAGTAGATTAACACTCCATAAAGTAATGAATGGCAATTCGGATTGATACGGATTACAGTGGAGGGAGGGGTACGGTAGATCATCGATTATCGATCGATGCTCAGGCCTTTGCCTGCTTCTTGGGACCATCGAGCTGCACGAACAACTTGTCCAGCACCTGAAAATATCAATTACTATTATTTTCCTAGAACACGCCCGCGGTATATCACAGCTATAGAATAACGTAATAACTTGAAATAGCCATGTCGCAGGAGCCCCGAGATCCCTAGTGAGATCTTTCAAAATCAGTCAATAGATTTTTCAATTTCAGTCAATAGATGAAACTCCATTTAACAATCACCAAGGAAGGCTCTACTCCAGCTATACAAAATTAAAATTACATGAAATCACCGAGTCGTCGTTATGTCTTCGGTTCATATTTTTAGTGCGTTACTCACGTAAAAATCAAGAACCCCTTGCATTTTAGCCAGGTAAGTCCTTTCCTTTCAAGTCGGTCCTTTCCTTTCAGGTAGGTCCTTTCAAGGCTGCCAAACTCATCGAATTCCCTTTACCATACATGATTGGCGCATGTAGGTAGTCTGGTTCCGGGCCCAAATGCCAAGTTCCGCGCTACCTATTTACCCTCTGGTCTCTAATGAACCGTGCATTGTCGGAACCTAACCCAATCAGTTGTACCTGGTTGGCACACGTTAGTAGTCTGGTGCCGGGTCCGAAAACATTCGATACTCCGGCCTTGTAGAGCGTGTCGTAGTCCTGTGGAGGAATGACACCGCCCGCGATCACGATCATATCACTGAAAACATTATTGAAATATGTAATTTATAAAATATATATAAAATCTGGACTAATTATACATGTGTTACTAAGATAATAATGTATTGTAACTAAGCGATGAAAGGTCCATTGTTTAAAACAGTAAACAAGAGATCTGAAACGGCACTTATCCTAGTTCATATCAACAGCGAAATATGATAGCCGATCAATAACCGTCATTGCGCAATCACAAATCGCGCTTGAGAATTTTCTTTAATATTCTGAACACACTATAAATTACTTTCTATAACTTTACAGAGGCTTTGAAATTTGGATGAACCGCAAATCTGACTGGCTCGCGAATCGTTAACTGCGCATTTTTATTCCAACTTCGCCTAAGTGAATCCTACATTATCCTTCATAAAAAACTCGTTCAAACGTCGCGACCTCGTGCATGTACGAATAACGGTCGCTTTGCCCAAAAACTCAGTCCGTGATCAACTACCGTACCCTCCCACCACTCCTCTACCGTACCTTCTGCCGTACTGATAAAAATCAATCCATGATCAACTACCACTATTCCCCTACCGTACCTTCTGCCCAGCTTGGCCAGTTCGTCGATCAGCTGTGGCACGAGGGTGAGATGGCCAGCGGCGAGCGAGGAAGCGCCTGATATCGAGTTATTGATTGATTGAAGATCGTTGCATAAACCCTGCCGATTCACTCAAGCAAAGAGTCCATTTCAACCCATAGAACTTGCAAGGCACAGTAACTAGGCACCCTCGCGTTTCTCAATCCCTCTTTAGGAGGATGATCGACCCACCAGTAATTCGCTGGAGACCCGTATTAAAAAATCAGAATTCACATCTAGATCGTTTCACAACCGGCACATTCGCGTTCTTCTGATTGTTCGTATGCAATAACTATCGCCCCGGACAATTGATGGTCGAGCATGATTTGTGCAAAGAGAAACGCAATATATCGATGGAAAGAAATCATTGCGTCGAACATTAAAGAACCACCTGCGAATGTATACGGCATAAAGCATTAGGAGAGAGTTTCTGAGTCAGTGAAAAAAATTGCACTGACCCTTGGCAAAGTGCAAGAAACGGAATTCCCTCAAAATTGGTGGGTGGGTAGTACCCCTCGAGTGTAGCCCAGCCCCAACTTATTTTGTGATTTGAATCACTCTCCCACGAATGACGCGACATTTCAAAGTGAAACATAACCCAGCCGAGTTTCTCATTTCGCAATCAATCAAATCAAGTGATAGTTCAAAAAATGCACAATAATTCACTGATTATACGCCCCGAATTTTATCCCGATCAACCGCGAACTCATTGAGAAATGTTCAAAAAATCATTTTTTTGATCAAATTATCGCTATTTTCTCGCTCGGATGGTTAACAAGGGACCTTTTTTATTTCACTAATAATAAGAGCAATCATTCAGCTCTACTTCGTGTTCATATGAAAGAAATAAAAAAAACAACGCCTCAACTTATTGCGAAAAATCGGGCTCCAAATTTAAATAAAATCAGTTCGTGATTCGGTTGCCTACCGTAACCCAGAGAGCGGCCGGCAGAAAAAAATGCACTGATTCGGATTCGGATTCGGTTGCCTACCGTAACCCAGAGAGCGGCCGGCAGAAAAAAATGCACTCATGCATGGGGGTCATGGGTCAGAAACATTTTTTGTTCGATATATAATTGGTACCGTACCCAACGTGTTCAACAGTATCCCAAATTACCGTATCTGGCTACGGTACCCCGAAATATCACAAACTGACTTTTTTCAAAAGTGCGCCAAATGTCTTCGATCTTTCATTGAACGTGTACTACAGTAACTAACGATGTTACCTTTACCCGAATTACCGTAATCCGGTTATCGCGAACTGACTTTATTTTTATAAACGGAATTTTGAAATGCATTTATGAAAATAAAGTCAGTTCGCGATAACCGGATTACGGTAATTCGGGTTACGGTAACATCGTGAGTTACTGTAGTACACGTTCAATGAAAGATCGAAGATATTTGGAGCACTTTTGTAAAAAAAGTCAGTTTGTGATATTTCGGGGTACTGTAACCAGATACGGTAATTTGGGATACTGTTGAACATATTGGGTACGGTACCAATTATATATCGAACAAAAAATATTTCTGACCATGACCCCCATGCATGAGTGCATTTTTTTCTGCCGGCCGCTCTCTGGGTTACGGTAGGCAACCGAATCACGAACTGATTTTATTTCAATTTGGAGCCCGATTTTTCGCAATAAGTTGAGGCGTTGTTTTTTTATTTCTTTCATATGAACACGAAGTAGAGCTGAATGATTGCTCTTATTATTAGTGAAATAAAAAAGGTCCCTTGTTAACCATCCGAGCGAGAAAATAGCGATAATTTGATCAAAAAATGATTTTTTTGAACATTTCTCAATGAGTTCACCGGTTGATCGTGATAAAATTCGGGGCGTATAATCAGTGAATTATTGTGCATTTTTGAGCTATCACTTGATTTGATTGATTGCGAAATGAGAAACTCGGCTGGGTTATGTTTCACTTTGAAATGTCGCGCCATTCGTGGGAGAGTGATTCAAATCACAAAATAAGTTGGGCTGGGCTACACTCGAGGGGTACTACCCACCCACCAATTTTGAGGGAATTCCGTTTCTTGCACTTTGCCAAGACATTTTCACTTGAGTCAGATAGTCTCTCTTAGGCACATAAGCGCTTCAATTTTGACATTAATTAACAATAGACTGCCACCAACAATTGATCGATGAGTCGGCGTTGCAAAAACTACTATTTCTCACGCTAGCACACCAGCTACATTTCCGCCTCACTGAAACATTGTATGCGCGAGATCATAACAAATACAATCCGTCCCCTCCTTCTTGGCCTCTGATACAATAGCCCTATACACTTACACAACGCGTCTGGCTCACGTACACCCGGCACACCCGTGCATCTCTCTATCCCTATTCCCTGACCCCAGTTTATTCAATATAGCAGCGGCTTTGGTTGACAATAAATTCACCGTACCCTCAAAAGACTCAGTTCTCGATAGCTTACCGTACCCCCCAAAGCTCAAATCTACCGCACCCACGACGCACCCTAAATGTCAAAATTCGTTTTTTATACTTATGCACAGATGTTTAAACGCCTTCAATTGTGTTTATGCACCATTGTACCGTCATACTGACTCAACGAGAAAAATGCGCGTGACATAGATAATACGAAGCGCGAGTTTCACAGGCATGTTGTGTCAACGACAACTTTTTCACTATAAAACCATAGCCAAACCAATACACTTTTTAGCTGTCAGAAGTGACCTCGCGTGTTCGCGTTTCGTTTTATCTTCATACATTTCTAAATAAATCACAAGCATTAATGGTCGGAAAAAGTATACAATTTGTATAATACAAATAATATTTTCACACCACCAACGAATGAAGCTTCATTGAAGTACGTTGTTTTGTCTACTTCCTACTTTCACCCAGCAATCTTGAACGCCATTCTCTAACCCGGCAATCTTAGCACACATCCCCCCTCTTCACTGACCATGAACTCCTTGAGGATGTCGTTCTGGATCGTGCCTACCAGCAGCTTCTTGTCCACTCCCTGCAAATATAATTGTATTTTAATTGGAAATACAAAATTAATTTCTCAATAACCCGGAAAATACGGAAAACGGCCAAATATAATGTTTGGACGCCAATTATTTCGATCAGCTAGAACGGTTCGAACTATTGACTTTGCGAGAAATATGAGCGAGTCATAGATTGAACGAAACGCGAGTTTCACATTAGGGATGTCTATACGGAATTTATTCCGTTATTCCGTATCGATTTTCCCTATCATTCTTCGATTACAATTTTTCCGTAACGCGGTCTCACTGCTCGAGAAATGATTCGGTTTTCCGAATGATTACGGAATTCCGTAATAGCTGAACCCCCTGCCTCATTCCTGCTGAACAACCATTCTTCAACGGTCGAACGAGGGAGAATGAGGCGCGGAAAAATTAGAATTACGGAATTCAGTAATCATTCGTCGATCCGCATACGAAATGAAGGGAGTGGACCGCATTACGGAATGATTGTAAAGAGGAATGAGAGGGGCGTTTTTTTCGTTTTCCGTTTAGACAACCCTATTTCACATGACTAATGCTGCTAGTGGAATATGAACGTTACCATACGCGACAACACTATTTTGAGCAAGGATTATTGTTTTGACAAATCGCGATATAAATTTTCTCCGACATCCTCTCAGACCAAACTCAAGTTTCATCGATCCTATACAACCACGCAACTTGTGCCGGCAATTATCATACATTGATATAGCAGCTACGAAAAAAAATCGTGAATTCACCCACGCATCTCAAGTTTCACCGTTTCCATTCAACCACTCACCGATTGGTACGATCAATTTCTTGCTCGGAACCGATTTACATAAACAGCTATATTTAATCCTCATACCTATGATACCTATGAGAATGAGAGGGAAAATCGATACGGAATAACGGACATACCTGTGCGAAGTATGTACTTGGCATTTTTGCTCCCTATAAGAACGGGTAGCCGCAAAAAACTAGCAATTTGTTCTACGGGTAGCCGACCTATTCCTCTCAAAAACCATCATATTTTGAACAAAACGCTCAGAAAATTCAAAATTTTCTTACTGGGAGCCGATTTTTTTCTAATATCAGAATTTTTTTTACTG
This sequence comes from Pristionchus exspectatus, assembly GCA_911812115.1. NCBI lineage: Eukaryota > Metazoa > Nematoda > Chromadorea > Rhabditida > Neodiplogasteridae > Pristionchus > Pristionchus exspectatus. Next base: position 7,038,076 of record OU461586.1, on the reverse strand, counting down.
GTAGCCGCGTACTTAAGTACTTCAAGAACGCAGGTGTGATAACGGAATAAATTCCGTATAGACATCCCTACTATGTTACTACCCGTCCTCTACCGTAACCTCGCCCACTGCGTACTCTCACTCACCGATTCCTCAGCTGCCGCAATGTACATAGAGAGTACGGGAATGACGGCACCGTTCATCGTCATCGACACGGACATATTGTCAAGGGGAATACCTGAATGGATACTGGATTAAAGTATGATACCGTGATATCGTTGATACCGTACACCATTCCTTGATATACCCCATGTGCCTATGACATCAATGAACCGAGTTATAGCGAGTTGGTTTACTGCCAAAATTCCCCTCAATCCAGGCAACGGCGAGGATTTGAACAGATGATTTGACTGGGAAGGAGAGTGCGCCTTGATCTACCCCTGTCTCCCCCTAGTCTCTTAGCACTCCTCCCTCTCTCAAACAAGGGACGGAGAAGGGAATCGGGACTTTGGCAAAGAGCCAGCAGCTAGTTACTGTAATTGCAAGTCTCGGGATTTCGTTGTGAGAGTCTCTAAATTCCTGTTACTCCTCCTTTAATGAGTACGTTCCCAGTGTTCTATTCAAATATCAGCATCACCCCACCCAGCGATCAAAACAGAAATGTAAACATCTCATATCTACATGAGTCCATGCCAAAAGTCATGATTTGTCTAATGTGCTCTGACCAGGGGGGGGGGGGCAGGGCCAGGGCCAGGGGGTGGCCAGGGAGGAGCGAGGGGACATTTTGGTAGGGGACATTTTGGTAGAGGGGACATTTTGGTAGGGGGACATTTTGGTAGCGCGCGAGGGGGACATTTTGGTAGTGGTCGAGAGAGAGGGGGGACATTTTGGTAGGGACCCGAGCGATAGAGCGTATAAGGTCCTTATTACTCACGCCAGTAAGGTTCACACGAAAACCAAATTTGTTGCAGTATCATGCCGCTACATTTGCGATAGAGGGCCCCATTCTATCAAAAATGCGACAAACATTGTAATTTCTTTCTTGAACCCCCTACAATCAAAATCACATCTTTCCTCTATCGAACTGTCTGTCTTCCGCTAACTATAGCTCGTTCTATTCTATTGAGGGCGGTCATTCAAAAACATACTCATGCGGTACAAACAATCGTATCGTTTCTCAGTTTAAACCCCACTACATACCTCCATGCATGAAAAAAGGTTTGTGACAAAATACTACGAAAGCGGGGTATGTTTGCGAATCGTAGATGCCATGCCTTGTCAGCGAAAAACCTAAATGATTTTTTTTCAAATTCCAGGTAATTTTCCACTAGTTTTTTCGTGTATGCGTACCTCGGGGGTCTTTCCTCCATCGCACTCCCTATGCTCTGCCAGATACAGCGGCTTGACGTCGATGCCCTCGGCCGTCTTCGAGATCAGCGTGTCCGCCTCCCGACACTGCAAAAAGAAAAAAAACAAAACAAAAAAAAAACAAAAAGCAAAACAACCACACTGCGGTGTGTGGCGGCGGCCTAGTCGATCCTTCTTCGATTGCTCCTCTTGATGGGGCGACAAGCGCCCGGTGCACAACCACACTGCGGTGTGTGGCGGCGGCCTAGTCGATCCTTCTTCGATTGCTCCTCTTGATGGGGCGACAAGCGCCCGGTGCACAACCACACTGCGGTGTGTGGCGGCGGCCTAGTCGATCCTTCTTCGATTGCTCCTCTTGATGGGGCGACAAGCGCCCGGTGCACAACCACACTGCGGTGTGTGGCGGCGGCCTAGTCGATCCTTCTTCGATTGCTCCTCTTGATGGGGCGGCAAGCGCCCGGTGCACAACCACACTGCGGTGTGTGGCGGCGGCCTAGTCGATCCTTCTTCGATTGCTCCTCTTGATGGGGCGGCAAGCGCCCGGTGCACAACCACACTGCGGTGTGTGGCGGCGGCCTAGTCGATCCTTCTTCGATTGCTCCTCTTGATGGGGCGACAAGCGCCCGGTGCACAACCACACTGCGGTGTGTGGCGGCGGCCTAGTCGATCCTTCTTCGATTGCTCCTCTTGATGGGGCGACAAGCGCCCGGTGCACAACCACACTGCGGTGTGTGGCGGCGGCCTAGTCGATCCTTCTTCGATTGCTCCTCTTGATGGGGCGACAAGCGCCCGGTGCACAACCACACTGCGGTGTGTGGCGGCGGCCTAGTCGATCCTTCTTCGATTGCTCCTCTTGATGGGGCGACAAGCGCCCGGTGCACAACCACACTGCGGTGTGTGGCGGCGGCCTAGTCGATCCTTCTTCGATTGCTCCTCTTGATGGGGCGACAAGCGCCCGGTGCACAACCACACTGCGGTGTGTGGCGGCGGCCTAGTCGATCCTTCTTCGATTGCTCCTCTTGATGGGGCGACAAGCGCCCGGTGCACAACCACACTGCGGTGTGTGGCGGCGGCCTAGTCGATCCTTCTTCGATTGCTCCTCTTGATGGGGCGACAAGCGCCCGGTGCACAACACACTGCGGTGTGTGGCGGCGGCCTAGTCGATCCTTCTTCGATTGCTCCTCTTGATGGGGCGACAAGCGCCCGGTGCACAACCACACTGCGGTGTGTGGCGGCGGCCTAGTCGATCCTTCTTCGATTGCTCCTCTTGATGGGGCGGCAAGCGCCCGGTGCACAACCACACTGCGGTGTGTGGCGGCGGCCTAGTCGATCCTTCTTCGATTGCTCCTCTTGATGGGGCGACAAGCGCCCGGTGCACAACCACACTGCGGTGTGTGGCGGCGGCCTAGTCGATCCTTCTTCGATTGCTCCTCTTGATGGGGCGACAAGCGCCCGGTGCACAACCACACTGCGGTGTGTGGCGGCGGCCTAGTCGATCCTTCTTCGATTGCTCCTCTTGATGGGGCGGCAAGCGCCCGGTGCACAACCACACTGCGGTGTGTGGCGGCGGCCTAGTCGATCCTTCTTCGATTGCTCCTCTTGATGGGGCGACAAGCGCCCGGTGCACAACCACACTGCGGTGTGTGGCGGCGGCCTAGTCGATCCTTCTTCGATTGCTCCTCTTGATGGGGCGACAAGCGCCCGGTGCACAACCACACTGCGGTGTGTGGCGGCGGCCTAGTCGATCCTTCTTCGATTGCTCCTCTTGATGGGGCGGCAAGCGCCCGGTGCACAACCACACTGCGGTGTGTGGCGGCGGCCTAGTCGATCCTTCTTCGATTGCTCCTCTTGATGGGGCGACAAGCGCCCGGTGCACAACCACACTGCGGTGTGTGGCGGCGGCCTAGTCGATCCTTCTTCGATTGCTCCTCTTGATGGGGCGACAAGCGCCCGGTGCACAACCACACTGCGGTGTGTGGCGGCGGCCTAGTCGATCCTTCTTCGATTGCTCCTCTTGATGGGGCGACAAGCGCCCGGTGCACAACCACACTGCGGTGTGTGGCGGCGGCCTAGTCGATCCTTCTTCGATTGCTCCTCTTGATGGGGCGACAAGCGCCCGGTGCACAACCACACTGCGGTGTGTGGCGGCGGCCTAGTCGATCCTTCTTCGATTGCTCCTCTTGATGGGGCGGCAAGCGCCCGGTGCACAACCACACTGCGGTGTGTGGCGGCGGCCTAGTCGATCCTTCTTCGATTGCTCCTCTTGATGGGGCGGCAAGCGCCCGGTGCACAACCACACTGCGGTGTGTGGCGGCGGCCTAGTCGATCCTTCTTCGATTGCTCCTCTTGATGGGGCGACAAGCGCCCGGTGCACAACCACACTGCGGTGTGTGGCGGCGGCCTAGTCGATCCTTCTTCGATTGCTCCTCTTGATGGGGCGGCAAGCGCCCGGTGCACAACCACACTGCGGTGTGTGGCGGCGGCCTAGTCGATCCTTCTTCGATTGCTCCTCTTGATGGGGCGGCAAGCGCCCGGTGCACAACCACACTGCGGTGTGTGGCGGCGGCCTAGTCGATCCTTCTTCGATTGCTCCTCTTGATGGGGCGGCAAGCGCCCGGTGCACAACCACACTGCGGTGTGTGGCGGCGGCCTAGTCGATCCTTCTTCGATTGCTCCTCTTGATGGGGCGACAAGCGCCCGGTGCACAACCACACTGCGGTGTGTGGCGGCGGCCTAGTCGATCCTTCTTCGATTGCTCCTCTTGATGGGGCGACAAGCGCCCGGTGCACAACCACACTGCGGTGTGTGGCGGCGGCCTAGTCGATCCTTCTTCGATTGCTCCTCTTGATGGGGCGACAAGCGCCCGGTGCACAACCACACTGCGGTGTGTGGCGGCGGCCTAGTCGATCCTTCTTCGATTGCTCCTCTTGATGGGGCGGCAAGCGCCCGGTGCACAACCACACTGCGGTGTGTGGCGGCGGCCTAGTCGATCCTTCTTCGATTGCTCCTCTTGATGGGGCGCAAGCGCCCGGTGCACAACCACACTGCGGTGTGTGGCGGCGGCCTAGTCGATCCTTCTTCGATTGCTCCTCTTGATGGGGCGGCAAGCGCCCGGTGCACAACCACACTGCGGTGTGTGGCGGCGGCCTAGTCGATCCTTCTTCGATTGCTCCTCTTGATGGGGCGACAAGCGCCCGGTGCACAACCACACTGCGGTGTGTGGCGGCGGCCTAGTCGATCCTTCTTCGATTGCTCCTCTTGATGGGGCGACAAGCGCCCGGTGCACAACCACACTGCGGTGTGTGGCGGCGGCCTAGTCGATCCTTCTTCGATTGCTCCTCTTGATGGGGCGGCAAGCGCCCGGTGCACAACCACACTGCGGTGTGTGGCGGCGGCCTAGTCGATCCTTCTTCGATTGCTCCTCTTGATGGGGCGGCAAGCGCCCGGTGCACAACCACACTGCGGTGTGTGGCGGCGGCCTAGTCGATCCTTCTTCGATTGCTCCTCTTGATGGGGCGACAAGCGCCCGGTGCACAACCACACTGCGGTGTGTGGCGGCGGCCTAGTCGATCCTTCTTCGATTGCTCCTCTTGATGGGGCGACAAGCGCCCGGTGCACAACCACACTGCGGTGTGTGGCGGCGGCCTAGTCGATCCTTCTTCGATTGCTCCTCTTGATGGGGCGACAAGCGCCCGGTGCACAACCACACTGCGGTGTGTGGCGGCGGCCTAGTCGATCCTTCTTCGATTGCTCCTCTTGATGGGGCGGCAAGCGCCCGGTGCACAACCACACTGCGGTGTGTGGCGGCGGCCTAGTCGATCCTTCTTCGATTGCTCCTCTTGATGGGGCGGCAAGCGCCCGGTGCACAACCACACTGCGGTGTGTGGCGGCGGCCTAGTCGATCCTTCTTCGATTGCTCCTCTTGATGGGGCGACAAGCGCCCGGTGCACAACCACACTGCGGTGTGTGGCGGCGGCCTAGTCGATCCTTCTTCGATTGCTCCTCTTGATGGGGCGGCAAGCGCCCGGTGCACAACCACACTGCGGTGTGTGGCGGCGGCCTAGTCGATCCTTCTTCGATTGCTCCTCTTGATGGGGCGGCAAGCGCCCGGTGCACAACCACACTGCGGTGTGTGGCGGCGGCCTAGTCGATCCTTCTTCGATTGCTCCTCTTGATGGGGCGGCAAGCGCCCGGTGCACAACCACACTGCGGTGTGTGGCGGCGGCCTAGTCGATCCTTCTTCGATTGCTCCTCTTGATGGGGCGACAAGCGCCCGGTGCACAACCACACTGCGGTGTGTGGCGGCGGCCTAGTCGATCCTTCTTCGATTGCTCCTCTTGATGGGGCGGCAAGCGCCCGGTGCACAACCACACTGCGGTGTGTGGCGGCGGCCTAGTCGATCCTTCTTCGATTGCTCCTCTTGATGGGGCGGCAAGCGCCCGGTGCACAACCACACTGCGGTGTGTGGCGGCGGCCTAGTCGATCCTTCTTCGATTGCTCCTCTTGATGGGGCGACAAGCGCCCGGTGCACAACCACACTGCGGTGTGTGGCGGCGGCCTAGTCGATCCTTCTTCGATTGCTCCTCTTGATGGGGCGGCAAGCGCCCGGTGCACAACCACACTGCGGTGTGTGGCGGCGGCCTAGTCGATCCTTCTTCGATTGCTCCTCTTGATGGGGCGACAAGCGCCCGGTGCACAACCACACTGCGGTGTGTGGCGGCGGCCTAGTCGATCCTTCTTCGATTGCTCCTCTTGATGGGGCGACAAGCGCCCGGTGCACAACCACACTGCGGTGTGTGGCGGCGGCCTAGTCGATCCTTCTTCGATTGCTCCTCTTGATGGGGCGGCAAGCGCCCGGTGCACAACCACACTGCGGTGTGTGGCGGCGGCCTAGTCGATCCTTCTTCGATTGCTCCTCTTGATGGGGCGACAAGCGCCCGGTGCACAACCACACTGCGGTGTGTGGCGGCGGCCTAGTCGATCCTTCTTCGATTGCTCCTCTTGATGGGGCGACAAGCGCCCGGTGCACAACCACACTGCGGTGTGTGGCGGCGGCCTAGTCGATCCTTCTTCGATTGCTCCTCTTGATGGGGCGGCAAGCGCCCGGTGCACAACCACACTGCGGTGTGTGGCGGCGGCCTAGTCGATCCTTCTTCGATTGCTCCTCTTGATGGGGCGACAAGCGCCCGGTGCACAACCACACTGCGGTGTGTGGCGGCGGCCTAGTCGATCCTTCTTCGATTGCTCCTCTTGATGGGGCGGCAAGCGCCCGGTGCACAACCACACTGCGGTGTGTGGCGGCGGCCTAGTCGATCCTTCTTCGATTGCTCCTCTTGATGGGGCGACAAGCGCCCGGTGCACAACCACACTGCGGTGTGTGGCGGCGGCCTAGTCGATCCTTCTTCGATTGCTCCTCTTGATGGGGCGGCAAGCGCCCGGTGCACAACCACACTGCGGTGTGTGGCGGCGGCCTAGTCGATCCTTCTTCGATTGCTCCTCTTGATGGGGCGACAAGCGCCCGGTGCACAACCACACTGCGGTGTGTGGCGGCGGCCTAGTCGATCCTTCTTCGATTGCTCCTCTTGATGGGGCGACAAGCGCCCGGTGCACAACCACACTGCGGTGTGTGGCGGCGGCCTAGTCGATCCTTCTTCGATTGCTCCTCTTGATGGGGCGGCAAGCGCCCGGTGCACAACCACACTGCGGTGTGTGGCGGCGGCCTAGTCGATCCTTCTTCGATTGCTCCTCTTGATGGGGCGGCAAGCGCCCGGTGCACAACCACACTGCGGTGTGTGGCGGCGGCCTAGTCGATCCTTCTTCGATTGCTCCTCTTGATGGGGCGACAAGCGCCCGGTGCACAACCACACTGCGGTGTGTGGCGGCGGCCTAGTCGATCCTTCTTCGATTGCTCCTCTTGATGGGGCGGCAAGCGCCCGGTGCACAACCACACTGCGGTGTGTGGCGGCGGCCTAGTCGATCCTTCTTCGATTGCTCCTCTTGATGGGGCGACAAGCGCCCGGTGCACAACCACACTGCGGTGTGTGGCGGCGGCCTAGTCGATCCTTCTTCGATTGCTCCTCTTGATGGGGCGACAAGCGCCCGGTGCACAACCACACTGCGGTGTGTGGCGGCGGCCTAGTCGATCCTTCTTCGATTGCTCCTCTTGATGTGCTACAGAATCTTTTCACACAGAAACTTTAAAGATCTTTCCGTGCCTAATTGTAAGGGGAACTTAGCTTTTGGATTCCATGGTCAGCTTGCGAGAGTCCTTCCTAGGTTGTAGTGCTAGCCTTCTTGACCGCGTGCACCTGTAAATAAAGAAAGTTGCAGATAAATCAATGAATTGTTCCTAATTATGTAATCGCAAGCTATCGATCGAGAGTGACTCACCTTTACATTCTTGTCGTTTTCCTCCTGAATTCCGATTCCTCTCACACGTCGAAGTCGTTTTTTTCTTTCTGAAATATGATTACTGATTCAGTAAAACTAAGAGAATTCGAAAACAAGAAGAACACAGCGACAAAAACAACGATTAATGAGAATACAATTGAGACGCCCGAATGAGAGGGCACTATGGAAATTGAGGACGGTCCTGATTTGACAGCGATTTGGATAACGTATTATCGCTGTTCAGTCCTATCAGTATTGAAGACAAACGGAGAAAGACAAACAATTCAAAACGGCAAAAAAGTGGGAGCATTAAGGAAAATTTTGAGCCGGAAAGTTTTGAATCTGAACCGGTTAAAAGCAAAAGTTTGAAGATTTTGCTTACCGTAGTCCTCTTAATTTTTCCGATTGAAAACTAATTTTATTAAATTTTATCTCTGGAATTTTATTAGGGGGGGGGGGGAGAGTCACGGTTAACCGTCAATATTAAAAATCTCAGACAATTAACCTAGGGAGGGCGTTTAAAGCCATGCTTACTTTCCACGGGTTAATCGGCATGGCTGACAAAGTCGTTTCGACCTGTCTGAGACGGATCGAAAACGGTTCGGATTTGTATCTCAGGCCAAAGTGGAAGGAGTAGTTTAAAAATCATTCTTTGACAAAATATCCGCTCCTTTTTTCAATTTGTTGAAAAGGATGAACTTCTTGAAGCTTCTTGAGTCGTCCAGCAGAGCTCCACGAGTACGGAAATGGAGTGGAGAATCGATTCCATCGAGTCAATAACATATCCAATTTCAATGCCATTTGTCCGCAGAAACTCATTCAAATACCATAATCTGTTTATCTCTTTACTTCAATTTACGTACAGTATCTCACTACATGCTACTACAGTAATAAAACAATCGACTACAAATCTACACAAATAACCGTGAATGGATAGAGGGGAGGAGTTTCCAAGAGGGACACAAGTAGTATAGCATTACATAGAGTAATGAATGGCAATTCGGATCGATACGGGTTACGGTAGTGGGAGGGATACGGTAGATCATCGATTATCGATCGATGCTCAGGCCTTTGCCTGCTTCTTGGGACCATCGAGCTGCACGAACAACTTGTCCAGCACCTGCAATTGATCGATTAATATAGTATTCACACATATTCCTCCGTCCTATAACTAAGGAAGCCCCTGCACCAGCTATACAATAACTAAACAACTTGAAATGCCCGGCGATCCTTAGTAAGATCGTTCAAAACCAGTCAATAGATTTTCAATTTCAGTCATTGTCAATAGATCTTCTAACAATCACCGAGGAAGGCTCCACTCAGCTATACAATAACACAACAACTTTAAATCGCCTGTGGCACCTCGTTTCGTATTATAATTTGATGTCCGATACAATCTACATTAGTAAAATCTAGTCTTGTCTAATACAAACGAGTACATTACTCGCCCCTTCAGAATTGTTCCCATTAATTTCTTGGCAACATACCTGGTTGGCACAGGTTGGTAGTCTGGTTCCGGGTCCGAATACATTCGATACTCCGGCCTTGTAGAGCGTGTCGTAGTCCTGCGGGGGAATGACACCGCCCGCGATCACGATCATATCACTGACAATTACAGGCATTACTTAAAAATATGATATTTCTAAATTAAAATAGCTATTTAAAGGTTAAAAGATGCACAAGAGAGACCCAACGCTTTTGCAACGGCAAGCAGAGTATACGTCTAACATTGGAAACGGATATTGTCCTAGTCATACCAACACTGAAACTTATCAAGGAAATATGATAGTCGATCCGTTTTTTAAAATCATACAATCACAAATCGCTCTGGAGAATTACCTTTACTAATCTGAAGACACTATGCATTACTTTCTTTAACTTTACAGAGCTTATGAAAGATTCATGAAACACCAATCTCACAGAAGCGTGAATTTTATAAAATGCGGCAATTTTTTTCTCACATCTTCAATAGCCACAGCAATAAATACTGTACCCAAATGCCCAGTCCGTGATCAACTACCGTACCCCACATCAGTGTTCGAAAAGTCATGTCAAAAGCATTTTGCCGTCGGGCACCTCGACCTGTTTTTCGGGTACCTCGACCTATTTTTTCGGGCACCTCGACCCTAAAAAAATTGAAAATAATTTTGGCCGCCTATATACTTTACTAGCATTGTGTAATAACGAACACGTTCATCTAAAACCTATCGGATCATATCGGATCATATGCCACATTCGTTATATTGGCTTGTATCGATTTTGACATGAGATCTGACATGACCAATTTTTGTGAAACTTTGAATGTACGTAGTTAATTTATTTTTGAATTTTATACCATGCGGCAGATTGAATCGAACGTCTGGCAGTATCTACTTTTTTTTTGAAAAAAAATTAACCATATAGTCAAGAAATGGCTGAGAAAGGCACCTCGACTCACTTGACATGTGCAATTTTAGCGCCAACGAAAAATTAAAAGATTTTGATTACGGTAGTTTTCGCAACGGAGAGATACTAGAGCACTTGAAATTCAACTTTTCGGGTACTATTTCGGGCACCTCACCTAATTTTTTCCCGACCTCGTCGGGCACCTCATGCCAGTTTTGACATAGTTTTCGAACACTGCCCCACATAATCCCCTACCGTACCTTCTGCCCAGCTTGGCCAGTTCATCGATCAGCTGTGGCACGAGGGTGAGATGGCCAGCGGCGAGCGAGGAAGCGCCTGATATCGATTTATTGATTGATTGAAGATCGTTACCGTAACCCCATCGCTATATTCAAGTATTGGTACAGATACCAATGAGCTCTATTTCAGAAAATGAAACTTGCAAAAAAAATATTCCGAAGTTACTCGGTGCTAACTAGGCAAAATCGCGCTTCTTCATTCCTCTTTATATGGAAGGTCGTCCCACCGGCAATTCAGTGAGCGCCAGCTTTTAAAAAAATCAATTCTAGTTCGTCTCATAACTGGCACATTCGCACTCTTCTGATTGTTCGTATACGATAAATAACAGCATGTGCACTAGGCACATCCGTGCTTCCATGATGGCTACATCAGATTCGCATAAAATAATGGCTAACCGAGATGCGTCGCAAAAACCTAAAATTGTAATCCTTTTGCTCGCACACCCGCTACATTCCCGCCTCACTGGTACATTGCAAGCGCGAGGTCCTTACACAGACAATCCCTGTTTCGCATCAGATACAATAGCCCTATACACTTACACAATATGTCTGGCTCACGCACACCCGCAGCATCGATGCACCACCAATCCCTCTTGTTCCCTGTGAGCCCATTTCGTTCTTAATATACTATTGTACTCCCCCCCCAAAGCTCAAATTTACCGTACCCACGACGTGGACATCCGCATCGACGGCCTGCTGCGCGGCCTCGGCCGGCGTCTGGAACAGCGGACCGACGTCCACGTCGAAGCCTGCAATGGAAAATTGTTGAGATTTACGAGCACTCTCCTCGTTTAAACCTAGCTTCGCCTAATGGGACCTATCGCTTGATTGTCGACAAGTTACAGCATGAAGATCGGTATTCAATTTTTTTTTCTAGAGACGTAGCAGCTTCATTAATATGACATGTGACAGATGAGATACTCACCTAGAAACATGGCTTCACCTTGCGAAAAAAATAGAGAAGGACAAAATGTTCTAATTTTCGCATACCATAGCTTATCACAGATTTAAAAAGGCATGCAAATTAAGTTTTCTAATCTCACAAGGCCAAAGACATATTGGGTCCCATTTTCATATCGGCACATATTCTCACTGTGAAACTCACGATCGCCTATTTCAAGTTCCACCGTTTTTTGATTATGTAAAAAAATCAATCCCTGATACCCTACCGTACCCATATCGGCGAATCCCGTAGCGATGACCTTGGCTCCTCTATCGTGTCCATCCTGTCCCATCTTCGCAATCATAATACGCGGCTGTCGGCCCTCCTTCTCCGCAAAGTCCTTCACGCGAGCCATCACCTGTGAAGGCGGTCTTTGATCTTTGATCTTTAATGTCTGATCTTTGTACCAGCTTATCCGCGCTCTCTATCGGCTTATGCGACTGTTGCGAAAATGATAAACTCGAAAGATTAAAAATTGCAGCTGGGTAGATTGGTGTTTCATGATGGGGCCAAGTAGGCTCACGTCAATATGATTGAAGTAAGCAATCGTATCCAACCAGTATTACTCAGTATTATCATTATTCAGCAATTTCCCGGGTATTACACATTAACTACAAGTTAGATTGCAGTTTCAACTGTTATCTAAGGCCACCCGTTGACAAGTGAGTATAATATGAGGCGTCTTGATATGATAAGTCACAGCCCACTCTATCGAACTAAAATGTTAAGAATATTGATTTTATTAAACACAGCATCTATCAAGCATGAATTGCCACCAACTGATTAATGTATTATTTGTATTCTTGCTGAAACATCAATCGCAATAGCGAATTACACTTCTCACAATTGTGGTTTCATTAATAATAATTGTACAACACCATCTTCCCACTAAATAATCAATATCGACCAGCTACAGTATCCTCCTCTACCGTACCCCTCATCCAACCCTACCGTACCTGTGCCAGCTCGTTCGTCTCTCCGAACTCGTTCCTGTACGCGCCCGACACCACACGGTTCACCGCTGCGTATCTGCGAAATTGGCATTTCGACATATCGACAAGCCGTGAAAATTCGTGAAATTGATCAATGTCAGTGGAATGTTATCGATTTCTCTTCAAGAGCAACATGATATTGCCAGTCTCAATTAAAATGCCAGATCAAGTACAAGTGAGTCACATGTTCTAAATTTTCTAAACAAATTGACATATCAACGTCTCAATCTGACGAATTCCTCTTTCTGTGTCTTTACCATTCTCACCATTTACCGTATCCCTCTACCGTACCTCGATAACACTTTCTCCACCTCATTCGAGACCTATTTTCGCAACATATCCTCCACTACAGTAACCCTGGCCCCTTCTGTACTTATAAATGAATACCATATCACTAAAGTATCCCTCCATTCTACCGTACCTCGTGAACACCTTCTCCATTGCGTCGGAGATCTCTCCTACCGTGCAGCGGGCGCGCGCAGCCGCCACAGCAGCCTCCAGAAGGTTGCCGCTGCCGGAAGAGTACTGTAAGGGTACGGAAAGTTCAGTTTTTTGTAGGGATGGGCAAGGGATGCTGTAGGCAAGAGCACTGTAACGCGTACGGTAAGAATATTGCAAATATGAGGTTATCATTGGTAAGGCGGACGGAAGGGTGGTACAGTGAAATAATAATGCTATTGACATGTCAGAGAAGAATTTCAAATATCATATTAACTCTTAATCCCGACAAATTGATATGTTGTCAAAACCAAAATCTGGCAGGTTCTTCCAACTTTCCAAAAACATATTTTGTTTTTTGAAAAAATACAGCAATAAAAACTAAACCCAAGCTGGAACACTTCATGTATTTCGATAGCCTCAAAGCTACTGGTGGCAACATCTTTAGAAAACGATTCACCGCACCACTGCCTATCGATCAATCTACCGTATTTCTCACTACTAATGGTGCTGCATACCGTATCCGTCTAATCTACCGTACCTCAGTGATCCTCTCGAGACACTGCTGTGCGAGGGCGGCGTCTCTCGTCTTCTTGATACGATCAAGCTTCGCGATCTGCGACTCGCGCACCTGCAAGTTAAATTATTTATATTAAATAGTCTAAAATGTTTAAAAATAATCGTATTTAAGAAGAAAAGACAAAAAAGGCAAAAAAAAAACCCGCGAATGGTCAACATGAACTTCAAGGTTTCACGGTTTCCATGTTAGCATTGCCAGATCACATAGTTGATCACACAACTTTTTATAATCGCTTCGAACCTACCATAACGATGTCCCACCTACTGTACCCTTCAGTTATCGATTCATCTACCGTACCTTTCTATTATCGATCTGCAACACATCGACCTTCTGCTCCTTGGCCAATCGATACTTGTTCACGCCTACGATCACGTCTTTGCCCGAGTCGATGCGCGCCTGCCAATTATTATTTCAATGTTGACAACAATGTCCTGATTGAACTGACGTAGGACAACAACCGTATCTACCGTATCTACCGTACCTACAGTACCCCCTCTCGCTACCGTACCTGCTTCTTCGCAGCGGCCTCCTCAATCCTCAGCTTGGGCATTCCCGACGCAACGGCCTTCGCCATGCCACCCAATTCGTCGATCTCGAGCACCACCTGCGAGTACGGTAGGATTATCGATTGGAGAAATGATTTCGAAATCAATGGGGGGAGGAAAAGAGATTATTAATTAAGAGATTATTAATTGTTCAGTTTTGTATACGAAATCAAACACCAACCCTCAACTCCTATACAAAAAACTTATGGAACTCCCAATTGCCATGTGATTAAGCACTTGATTTAGCCGATTATTCCACAATATTCAACTAGTTTTCCTATAAATTTACCATAACAAACACACAACAAACAAATTCACTCAAAAAACCAATCTCCTACAGAACCTCATTCCTACCGTACTCCCCAATCCATAACTACTGAATCTTGAGTGCCTGCTCGGTAAGAATGGGTGAGATTATCGATAAGTAGACGCGGGAAAGTTTAGTTCAATTTTATCAACAAGCCACCGAGAGGGTAATCGAACCGAATCTTCTAACTTCTATATCACCAACTTCTGGAACTTACAATCGCCATGTGAATGTACATGCGATTTTGCAGATGGTGCCGCTATCACTGGTGAGCTTTGATGTCCTAGTTTACCGGGGATCCGCAAAAGGTCCGGTCCGGCCATCCGCAGTGGCAAAAATTTGCAATTTAATGCTGTGTTATGCATCTAGTGTTATTGGGGATGTGAGTGAACTTTTTCAGAATGCGACTTGGCGGATCGAAAGGTAATCGGTACGACTAGGAAATGGCAAAAATTGAGAATTTTTAACTACGTCTAAACATGTTTTTCACGACCGTTCCTAGTGTGTTCCTAATTCAGCAACTAGGAACACACTAGGAACTGAGCTGTATCTCTGCGAATTCTCGATGAATTTGGCTAAAAAATTTTTTTTACAGTGTCTCGGTGATATGTAGAACAGTTCCGCCAAGTCGCATTTCAACTTTTCGAGTTCCTTCGATATGTACTGGAGTCGTGAATTTCGTCATTATTGCATTTTTTCCGAATTTGAATGGTCATAACTATCTTCAAAATCAATATTTTTTCTTGTTCTTTGCACTGATGAGTTGCTATTGACCAGCTAAACAAATCCGCCAAGTCGCATTTTGAACTTTATTTTTGGATCACTCATCAGTGATGGACCAGAATCTCGACTTGACATCGATCAAGAAATTTCCAAATGCGACTTGGCGGATTTGTTTAGCTGGTCAATAGCAACTCATCAGTGCAAAGAACAAGGAAAAATATTGATTTTGAAGATAGTTATGACCATTCAAAGTTCGGAAAAAATGCAATAATGACGAAATTCACGACTCCAGTACATATCGAAGGAACTCGAAAAGTTGAAATGCGAAAAGTTGAAATTCCAATTCGAGTCACTCGCATCACCCCCTCCCGGAAGAATTATGTTTATCAGTGTTGGGCGACCGCACCAACTTTGGTGTGCACCCACGCGATTGGACCCGCGCAAACCCGAAAATTAGTCGAAAACTATCGAATTTTCACATTTGAAAACCCGGACATCCCCTCTTGTACCCCCGTAAAAGTTGGGGTTGATGGTTCACGCTCAATATTGATGTTTCAGTATAAGAGCCCGTTTGTGTAGGAATCGAACAAAACCCTATGATAGTTGGCACAGTGATTTTTCGAAGGTTCTCGAGGGTGGTGATCATCGTGGGCAACTTCATTTTTCTGGAATCAGCGCGGTCGGTTATGCTTGCTTTGAAATTTACGTAATATTCCGCCACGCTTACGGCTTACGAGATACAGAAAAGTGGTGCCATGCAGCATGGTTGCAGCACGGCTGCATGGAATGAGTTAGAGCAAAATGAAGTTGCCCACGATGATCACCACCCTCGAGAACCTCACCCTCATTTTTTTTTTTGAAAAATTACTGTGCCGATTGTCCGAAAAATCAAAAAAAAAATTTGAAAAATCACTGTGCCGATTCTTACGCGAACGGGCTCATAAAAACATTTTTATTGCGCGACAGATTACCATACTTACGAGACAAACGTGCACGGCTCAAAAATACCTAGGTATACGGGTGGCCTAATATTATGTTCGCACACACTTGAAGAAAGCATGGGATTTTGATTTTAGACTATGCGATTGTATACCCATTGTGGGATTGTGCAGTATAGCCTGGGAGTGAGAGGAAAAGGATAGCCGCCAGGTATGTAATAAAAAGCGGTATGAATGCGGCTGTCGTGTATAGTTATTGAATACCGGCGCGAAGCGCCGAAATTTTTTTAATAAAAAAACCACTCCGCTGATCCGCAATCGGGTATCCCGCTAATCCGCAAAACAAAAAAGCTAGGACATCATTAGCTCACCAGTGGCCGCTATTATCAAATAGTTTTCCTATAAATCTCCTATAGTATTCCATCTCAATCGTACTCGCCAATCAATAACTACCGTACCTTGAGTGCCTGCTCGTACAATTCGTCCGTGAGGGACTCCATCATGTACGATCCTCCCCATGGGTCGGCCACCTGGAAAGGGAAAGAGATGTGTTAGTTACAGTATGATTCCGTATCGAATATCAGAAACAAACCTAGTCTATCAATATGATGAAATGTACAAAATGAACGTACTGCTTTCGACCTTGACATACTGGTCAAAAGGCTGGGGAAATTTTTTTGTGTATTCAATTCTCTTCTAAAACACTCAATAGTTTCTTATTGCAGAATGTCGTGTTTTCAATCGCCCGACACTTCACTGTTTCTGTCCGAGTTAATGTTCGCTAACTAAAGTTTTACCACCGCAGTTAAACTCCGAGTGATTCTTCCAACAATAAATTACGTTTACTTCAAATGATTTAGCTATCGATCATAGCTGCCATAGCCCTCAATGGCTACTGTTAAAAAACTCAATCAGTTGTCGATTCGCACTACCGTAACCCCTCTCAATGGATACCGTACATTGCAGATGCCCGATTCCTCCTGAATGATAATCTGCGTGTTGCGGGCGATGCGAGCGGAAAACGGAGTGGGAAGACCGAGCGCCTGCATTTTATTATTAATAAATATGTTATTTAGATTATTGTAAAAAAGAACCCACCGATTTTGCAACTTCACGTTCAATACACAATCATGAGTACACTTGCTAGTCAATTTTGGACAAATAATTTACAAAAGTCTCAAACTTTGATCTGATGAATATTGTGTTTCACTGATAATATAACACCAGTTTCCGCCTAGCAGTTTCGATCTATTGTACCTTTCTTGTGCAGGGGCCTCCGAACACTACCCTATCCCCAAACCTAGATACCGTATCTGATTCCTACCGTACTCCTCAATCGATAACTACCGTACCTCATCGAAACTGTTAGTGTGCAGTGACTGCGTGCCTCCGAAGACGGACGCCATCGCTTCGATCGCCGTGCGAATAATGTTGTTGTACGGATCCTGCAAAGAAGGGGGACGGTACGGTAGGACGAGACTTTCAAGAGCAACAGCAACTCTGCCGGCCTTATCAGTGGGCATTAGCGATGTCGTACGAATATAAAATCGATTGACGTGGATACACCTTTACCTTGGGGGGGGGGCAACTAAGTAACTAGCAACTTAATAGGCAAATTCGCCCAACTATTCATCAAAGAGAATGCAACGCACAATGCGATTTCTACATTTTGCTGCTGAAATGTGCTTTGATTTTTCGAGATGCAATTCGCTGTCTAATCGGCCGCTATGTGATATTCATTGTTATAGCGACTTTTCGAAACATGAAGCGCACTGCTCAAGGCCTACTTCGGAGATAAGATTGGTATGAAAAATAGCGTCGCGGAAAGAAATCAAACCCTCCGAGGAGTCATTGCCCTTAGCCATCCTATGAAACACGGATCATGCAAGCCCTCCCCCCCACCCCCTTCTCTAACCCGTCTCATCTATCACACACCCCCTCACCTGCTCCGTCAACGACCATCCACTGGTCTGCGAGTGCGTCCGCAGCATCATCGACTTGTCGCTCTTGGGTTGGAATCGCTCCTTGAGCAGATTCGCCCACAGACGACGGCCGGCGCGCATCTTCGCGATCTCCTGAAGCGGAAGAATGGTTACGGTATCGAGGAGGAACACTACGGTAGCATATTTTCACGCAGACCGGGTCTCCTGGAGGATATAAGTTCGGAATACGGTATCGAGGAGAAAGGCTACGGTATCTCATTTTCATGGTAGATCGGGCAAAGTCAGAAAAGAGGATAATCACGCACGCCCAGACTTTCGTAACTTCAACTTACCACCATCGTCCAATGTACAAATAATCACCAAAGAAGTTACCGTACCCCATGGAATCGACAAAGTGCTACCGTACCATGTAGAAGTTCATAGAGATGCCCCAGAAGAAGGAGAGACGGGGCGCGAATTGGTCGATCGTCAGACCCGCCTGCAGTCCCGTCCGACAGTACTCAATACCTGGGAAATTGATAACGAATGAAAAATATCAGTTTGTAATATTAGAACATGATATGAAAAATATAAATATCGCCCAACAACCGTGATCGTAATCGTTTAGCGTTCGCCACTCGTGATCAAGAATTGTATGTGAAGCACAAACAGAGAGGTTCGGTTAGGAGATTTCAGGAAATTCAAAAATATCAGGTAAAAATATCAAAAATGAGTACCGTCAGCGATGGTGAAGGCCATCTCGAGCACTGCGTCCGCGCCGGCTTCCTGAAATTAATCCAATAGCTTACCTGTTAATTAATAGTGAGACCGTCAAGAAATGATTGCCGAGGGGCGAACTCTAGATATCAATAGCAAGTGCGCACCACTGATCAACAGGGTCGTGAATTTCTAAGAATTTCTCATTGTGACCCAGCTCTATCTATTTCTTAAGCGATGAGATCGAAATTAATAAGCGCGCAGATCTCAGTTTCAACTATGTTTTATTACGATTGTGGATCCCACCACATCAATTCTTCTTGAATGAACTCTGCAACAACAATTAATGCCATCCGTGTCCATCCGTACCGTACCTGCATATGGTATCCCGAGATGGAGATGGAGTTCCACTTGGGCATGTGCTTGGAGGTGTACGCGAAAATGTCTCCGATCAGTCGCATCGATGGCTCGGGAGGATAGATGTACGTGTTGCGCACCTGAGAAATTGTTAATTTCGGAAGTGACCTCTCATGATAGTGTTTCACTATGTTTTCGTATGATTCTAACCAAGAGATTTGCGATACACGGTCGAATGTCCATGAAACAAAATAATCTACTACGAAGTCGCCCATCAAAAACAGCTTTTATAACTCGTTGCTCCTAGCACGCACTCTCTACTCATATCCCCCCCCCCAATCACTCACTCACCATGAACTCCTTGAGAATGTCGTTCTGGATCGTGCCCGCCAGCAGCTTCTTGTCCACTCCCTGCAAATATATTTGTATTTTTATTGTAATTAAAAAAAATTTTTTGCTCAATAACCCGGAAAATTCAATGAAATCACTGTTTATTAATGTATGATCATCTTCAATTATTTATGAACACCCATCGCTCAATGTATTGACTCCGAGAGAAGAATTAGCGAGACATAGATTGAACAAAACGCCAGTTTCACAGTCATGACTGCGTACGATGTTTTTACAATTATCACCATTTCATTTTAAAAAAACGAATTCATTCATTAAACCCACTCAACGACCCATGTCGGTAATCGCGAGGCGATAACGAAGAGCAAAAAATCACTACCGTACCCCTACTGTATTCACTATCTACAGTATATCGGGCTACTCTGGTCTATCGTAATCTCCCTCACTCACCGATTCCTCAGCTGCCGCAATGTACATGGCGAGTACGGGAATGACGGCACCGTTCATCGTCATCGACACGGACATCTTGTCAAGGGGAATACCTGATGAGGGGACGGTATTAATCAATGGTACCGTAATTGTAACCAGATTTTTCAGAATCAGATTTTCTACTTTCTCACACTATCGCAGTCATTAGTCGAACTTCCAAACCTGATCGGCATTAATCCGCAAAGTAACTACCGTATTTTGTTAATGTTATCGTATCCCTTCATCATCAGTCGTTACCGTACCATCGAAAAGCTGCTTCATGTCTTCGATCGAATCGACAGCTACTCCAGCCATTCCAACGTCGCCGAACACGCGCGGATTGTCAGAGTCGTAGCTGCAATTAAACACTTAATTAATTAATAAATTAACATCAATTAATCGCTACGTTCTGCGAGTAGGGTGGTTTAAGTTTGAGATCACATCAAAGTCACGAAAACGTCGAGGACACTAATGTATTCCATGGAATGGATAGTCACAAAAAATTCTAATTGAAAGAACACTGGCAACAAGCCTGTGGATTCAAAATATCAATAATGCAAGCGGTGAATACTTGGCAATCTCAAGTTTCAGCAAATCCTGGTAATGAAGAAAATACCGCATCGCTAGTTTACTACTCTATTGGAAAAATAAAATAATGCAATAAAAAAAGCCAGATTGATCCATCCATGCTTCACTTATCAGGAACATCACTCCCCATACAATCTTGAAGGAGAATCAAATGTAGAAAACATCTAACTACACTGACCCTCTGTGCGTGGCGAGATCGAAGGCGACGGAGAGACCCTGCTGACCGGCCTTGATATTGTCCTGAACGGATTATTGCACGAACTATCGATTACTCCGGAGTTACCATAATCTTCTCTCAATCACTCTGGGCTCAAAGCACACAAGTTTCGAACTTTCCTACCTTTGCTGGGCTCTTCAATCTCTTCAATCTTCAAAATTCATACCTTACTTATCGAGAAGTACTGTAGTCACAAATCTACCGTACCTTGTAAAAAAATTTCGATTACTATACCACACGGTTCCTTCTCAAGAACTACAAAAACTACCGTACTACCATATCTCCGCTACCGTACCTTGTAGAACTTATTGGACTCCTCGACGGTGGAGAATCCGGCGTACTGTCTGATCGTCCACGGCCGCTGTGTGTACATCGTCGGGTAGGGACCGCGAGTGAACGGGAACTGACCCGGCAGCTGGAAATTTAACAATATAGTCCCGTTACCAATGTGTTTCAGTCCAAACATTTGTAGCGGAAGAGATGGTTAATTCAATGATTCGTAAGGCTTTAGGCAAAACTATTTAAAAAAATATAGGATGAAGAAAATGGGAACTCAGTATTTTACTCAAGCAGGCCACTTTAGCGCTTCACTGATACTATGTAAGAAGTAAACGGTGTTTTGTTTCAATGAATCTATACTGAAAAAGAGATATTTTATACGAACTATCGCATTTCAGCATTCTTCTTTAGTCAAGTAAGAAAGAGCGTATAAGGTCTTTATTACAAACGCCAGATAAGATTCAAGCGAAAACCAAATTTGTTGCAGTATCATCCCGCTACGTTCGCGGTACAGGGCCCCATTCTATCTAAAATGCGACAAAAATTGTGACTTCTTTCTGTTCCCACTATCATCACAATCACGTCGTCTTTCCTCTATCGTCCTGCTTGTCCTCCGCTAACTATAGCTCTTTCTATCCCATCAAGGACCATGGTTCAAAAACATATTCATGCAGGACAAACAATCCTATCATTTCTCAGTTTCATCCCCACAACATACCTCAGGCGTCTTTCCTCCATCGCACTCCCTATCCTCTGCCAGATACAGCGGCTTGATGTCGATGCCCTCGGCCGTCTTCGAGATCAGCGTGTCCGCCTCGCGGCCCTGCGAAGGGTAAAGGTGTATCCCATTTTACAGTCATAAGACAACGCTAGGTGGGACCGACTGGAAAGGCCAGCTGCTATACCCGACCCCGCGAAAATGTCACTTTTAAAACCATAAAATGCAGCAGGGGAAGATAAGTTTCAGCAAATAGATACAAACTGTAAGAGACTAGTTTCAGTGATAGTTGGCTATGCAGGGTCGAATAAAACTACAAAATTGACCCATGGCAGAACTGAGTTTCACCACACTGATATTCATTCGAAGAGTAAATTCAAAGCGATAGAAGTTGCATTTTCGGTCTCCAATCATTTCGATCACGACTAATCCGAGGATCACGCGCCAACTTGGCCATTTGCTTGGCGCATCCATCATGCCTTATTTTTATTCCTAATCGTCCTTATTTCATCGCTAGACCGAAGGTTCGACGAAAGAATGAATCAAGCCTCTCACCTTCATGGCCTTCTTTGCCATCGCGGCCCATTTTGGGTCGATGGGCTTCTTCGTGTAGCCGGATGAGACGGCACGCACGCCCGCCAGTCGCGTCGAGCACGAACGGAGCATCTTCTGCCCTTAAATTAGGCTAATTAATTAACTAAAATGCTAAAATTGATCATAAAGAAGCTACAAAGTCGACGATAAATGGCTAAAACATTTACAGGAAGTCTAAGAAATCGATGATTAACTGATCAGTGGCATGAGGAAGCTCAAAATGCAATACAATTCAATAGACGATAAACGTTGACCACGGGGCGGGTGCTACAGCGACAATTGTGAGTCTCAGCAACTGGCCATTTTGCACGTAAAGTAGAGAAAGAGGGGCGCCCAAGCATTTGCCTCGAGAAGTAGAGATAGAGAAGCGCACGACTAAAGAAAAGGGTGAGCAAAACATGCGGTCCAACGGGTTCAACGCTGGTAGGTCATGGGTGAGGGTTTCAATCGAGTGACCAACGACGACTCGTGCAGTACGTGATAAACAGTGTGCACGAGCAAGAGAATGGGAATACACATTACAGCGATAAAGGTTGAGTAGGGAAGAGAAATAGAAACGAAGCGAGTGAAAAAAGGGATCTAACTGGAAACAAATGCTTCATAAAGTTATCAAACGGTCGTCCATTATTGATAGAGATCAACAAATTCAGTAGTTATTGGCAGACTGAAGCATAAAATATGCTAGAAACATTTGAAACATTTTAGCTGAAAATGGAGAAAACGAAATATAGACTGTCCTAGCAGCGATCACGAGAATGAAAACAACTAGATCTGCCAACAAACTATAGGGAACCTAATCAAACAGCAAAAACATCAAAACGACTGATAATAGCAAGTGAAACGTGATCAAACCAACAGGCTAAAATTATAGTTCTGACTGGCCGAATACGAAGTGACCGGCCGAACCGCCTAACCAACGGTTCCGGCTTTTGTACTCAAACCGTACTTTCACGGAATTGATCTTTAATCTTTGATTGATTTTATATATCAGTATTATTTCTTTTACAATATAGGTTTTATCATTTTTGTGTCCATTGTGGTAGTGAGGCGATAACCAGCTGAACCTTCAGGAAATTATCTTTATTACTACCCGACGGATATGAAATGAAATCGGACATTGGTTAGTGAATCTGGAGACTAGAATATTGGCATCTTCGTAAATCTCTACAATAACGACTACTCAGCTAGTCAATTATTACACGGGTCTTTGGTACATAATGAGCGAAGCGAAGGCGCTCACGTCCACCGACATCAGATCCGGCGGGAACTCCTGAAATTCGAAAATATTTTCTAAAAATAACATTCGCCGGATCCCGGTTTCCTCCACTTTTCCCACACCGGCTCATTCATGTCTAAAAGCTCCTCTCGTCCGCTCTCGAATGCACATGCGCGCAACCTTGACCGACTTTAGCTGAGAAGAAGAGCCCCCCTTGCGTCGTTGCGCAATACAAAAGCTGGCTCTCGGCCGATGACTGAATAACACCCCATCCCTTCGCATGATTGATGGATGGGAAGATGGCCTTGCGCGATTTTGCTTGGATAGAATAGATTAGATGGTCTCACAATCTCAGAGCCAAAACAATCTCTATTAATTTCACGTACTACTTACTCGAAATTCCTGAACTTTTACAGCCATAATAACTGTTCAATCCAATATTGAAGAGAATATCTCACATCACGACAATGGACGAGCTGCTGGAAGGGGGATGCTGGCTGAGACGACACCTCCATTTTGGGCTGCTTCCAGACGCCTCTACTTTGACTGTCTTCTTCCATCGCGTTCGTTACGCCATCGAGCAATCTCTGGAATGGATAAGTTCTTGTGCTGAATGAAATCGCTCACAAGAGAGAAAAATGAAGAGAAGGACTCTTCATCCTGTTGTTCCCTACACGCCATTCTCTACCCCACACTAGAATCTCATCAGCGTTTTCCTGCCTTTTTCGTAACTACCGCTACTCGTGATCAGCTAGCTATGCGAGTAGACAACAACATCATGTGCTGATCACGGGCTGGTCTTCAGCATCACATAATGTGAGCGGTTCTGGCTCTCATGTTTTCACATTGATCTCCCTTTTCGCCTACGATCGATGATCACCACCGAAGAAAATGAATCCAAAGTAAATTCCCCCCTCTTGTCACGCGTTGCCACGTGGTCACTCGCCTACTGTACTCGTACTGCACTCTTCCGCGAGTTGCCAAGTGCTACTTTCAATTTTACCGTACTCCTAGTGCGCCAATGTCTTACTGTACTTCTACAGTACTACCTGATCTTACTCTCTTCTTACTGTACTTACTATCTGTGGTCTATTCAAGCCCGTTCAATTCTTTCCTACGTTCATGTACTTTTCTGTTATCAATCCTAATTCAATTATTCCCAATATCAGTCTACTTTAACTACTGTACTTCCTCTGCACTACTCCCCTCTTTTCATCCCCTTCTAATTCGTCTGCGAACTGGTTTTTCTACACACGATCAGCGTACATTCGGCAGGGAGCGAGATCTCGAGACTCTCTCCATTCCCCACACTCTATCACCGACTCTGCCCAACTAGAGACCATGCCGAATGAAGAGAGTCAGATCTCTGCATTGGGAGCGATAAGGAGGGGAGAATGGTGGTGCCACGGCGTGTCATGATGAGCAGTGCAGTAGCACCAGCTAACGAGCGGAATGACATCAGCCGAATGCAAGAGTTTCAATTTGGATGTTATTAGATAGGTGAATAAAGCAGAGTATGATATTATTCTGTCCGTATGCTTCAGCTATTCGATTTGACTGTGAAACATATCCGGATACTTCATAACATTGACATCGATAAAGTGAGAATGATAGTGCCACGGCGTGTCACGATGAGCAGTACTGTGGTACCAGACTAGTCTAGACTGTGATATCAGCCTATCCAAACATATCTCTAAGTTTCCGTTCTCTCCACACTTGTCCAAGTTCGAGCAATGATTTTACTGATTGTAAGCGTATCATCCTGCTATTTGATGACACTTTGAAACATATCCAAATACTTGTGAGGACTTCCGAGGGAGTAAGTGTAAGAAGAACTGTCAACGGAACAATCGTGCACCAGTTTCATTTTTAAATAGTTTAAAATAAAGGCGAATCACGATTGTTCTCTCCGAATCACCCGGCTAGTCGAAGTCACCGTGAAACATACCTGCACGCTACAACTATTTTCCTTCTCCACCTTCCGCGACGCTTCAATTTTCTACAGTTGCGGCCTACTACAGTCCTCTAGTTCTTACTGCTCTACTCCTTTCGTGTTCAATTCCGAAAGAAGGGCCGGAATATTTCCTACCTGATAAGCATTTCCATCGGACGGCAAATCATGCAACAGTCCTCGCAGACGGGAGAGAAGAGCGCCTTCCGGGCAACTGGAATGGGTTTTTTGTATGTTTCACAGCCCATTCATTATTCTCAATTTTGATGAGAAATCGATTTCTCCGAGTCTTCACGAGTACAAAAATATCAAACCGCACGGTTGAACATTTTGCTGATAGTTTCAACAGTGTTCAATACATGTACCTTACCATTCAATCTGAGTAATTCGAACAGAATAATTCAGTCACCTCGTCTTTCTCGGGATGGGCGATGCGGAGATCGATGCAGTGTAGGGCGATGCATCCGAGTAGTCAGAACAGGACGATGAGGACACGGATTGACGACGTTTCCTTCAATGAACAAATTGAATTATGCCTGCGTGTGTTGTGAACCATTTTGAAATGGGTTCATAACACCATTATGATCGCATCATGTTTTTTGGATCCGATACAAGACATCATTACTGGCATTGATCTGAAGTCGCTAATGAATAAGCCTTGAAACGCATCCGATATTAGTAAACCCATGCAGGACCCACTGACCTCCCAAACACCTTCGCACTGCTCGTTGCTGAGTAGACGGACGAGGTCGACGATGGGAAGAAGGGAGACGATGATGAAGAGGACGGGGACGAGATGGAACAGGAGGAAGAGCATGAGGGGCTGTCCCTCCAGCCTCCTGATTGAGAGCGATCCTCGAGGGCACTGGCGAGGGGGTTCATTCTGAATTACGCATTCCAATCATTAATTTATCAATGTAAACATGAAAAAATGGAATCAAATCAGCATTGAGCAAGCGACAAGTAGAAAAATAACAAAAAATATTGATCACAAGTGAATCCGTCCAAACCCCGCAGCTGATCCTTTCCTCTCTCTTACATGAAAGAGAGGAGGAGGGAACCAGTGAATAGAGTAGCCCCATGGCTATCTATCGCAAAATATGCACCGCCTCCTTCCCTTTCCTTTCCCCTTCTCTAACTCTCTCCATTTCACCTACACTCTTACTTTCTCTGACCATTGAGAGATCATGGGAATCGGAGAGACCAGGAATGTCTACTGCTCGCGTCCTTGGGAGCAACTCTCGATCTCGGCGCGATCTCAGATGTGGCAGGGCTCTCCTCTTTTCACGTTATCTCTCGCCTCTCTAACCGACGAGAGAGCACGCATTTCGAGGAGGGCAAGCAGACGAAAGTAGAGAACTCAAGGGAGATCGCAGTGCTTGGCACGGGGGAAAAGGACAGATCGAGCAATGTTTCCGGTTACTCGGAAAAGGCGTGTTTGAATTAGGCATGGTGCTGGGGCGGATGGGAAAGTTTCCCGCACTTTCATTGTACTTTCAGTAATGTTTGAAATGCGTTTCAGGCTATCTTGGTATTCAATGAATCTCATTCCAAGCTGATAGATCGAATTCTGTCGAGTAAATCAACCCAACAATTCTGAAAGGTCGAACGCTGAATCCTCCAGCAAATACTGAATTGAATATGCAACAAATGTGCGAATTATTGATTTGATAGTATTTTGAATATGTTTCACGCCGTCTTCGAAAAAAGTTTTAGTGACACAATGTTAATGATTTGGTGTGAAAATGAACGAAAAAATTGTGTAAGAGATCGTAACTCTTTATCGCGAGATCGATAATAAATACAGTACACTTCCATTTTAATATCCGGGTGCGGTTCTGGGAGGAGGGCAATGGTCGCATCCTCCTCCTCCTCCCTTGTCTCCATGAGATCCATCGGCTCCAGCGTTTCCGGGAGCGCCGGGTCTTCCATCGGGTCCCTTGTCTCCCGCAGGACCAGGAGGGCCAGCAGTTGAGGATCCAGCAGATCCAGGGTTTCCAGCGGGTCCCGGTGCTCCTGCAGGGCCCGGCGGTCCAGCGGGTCCTGGTGCACCAGGAGCCTCAATCGTGGATCCAGCGAGTCCGGGACCACCAGCGGAGCCGGGTCCTCCAGGGTTTCCAGCGGGGCCGGGCGGACCAGGGGGTCCTGCGGGTCCGGGTCCACCAGCAGGGGCCGAGTTTCCTGGGGCGCCAGGGTTTCCATCGGGTCCAGCGGGTCCAGCCGAACCAGCGGGTCCAGCGGGACCAGGCGGGCAATCGAAACAGAATTCGGGATGGGCTGGTGCAGCGGGGGCAGCATCGGCTCCAGGAGATCCGGGTCCTCCAGGTTGACCATCGTTACCCGGAGCTCCATCGGATCCCGGAGGACCGGGAGGACCGGCCTTGCCCATTCCACATGAGCAACAGCTTCCTCCTCCTCCTGCTGCCCCTCCTCCCGCAACGAATTGAGCAGCGATGTCACTGAAATGCGGTAAGATTACGGTCAGTTATCGATTGAAGAATACGGTAATCGATACTCACGTAGGTCCAGAATCTCCTCCTCCTGCACTGTAGCTTTGTGCTGCATGAGCTCTAGCTCGATAATCCTGATTGTCCGATGCCGTTCTATCGTCTCCAAACCAGATATTACGAGGGAATCGAGCAGAGGAGGGATTGCCGATCGAATACTGAAATTGATTGGAATTACTGTAACTGTATTGTAATGATTTGTACGAATACTGAAAGGATAGATCAACTTACGAAAGTGTACTGTTGCAAGAGAGAATTCGCTCGAGTCTTGCAGAAATCGACTTCATCTTGGATGTTTGAAGCAACATGCTGAATAGAAGAATAGTTGGATCTGATCATTCTTAGCACGGATCATCTAATGAATCTACGCTCACTAAATAATTACTCTTGATTGATGATTGATAAAATGAAACAATTAGATTCATAATTCTGACCTGCATATAATTGTACATCATTGGAACAGCCACAATAGTTGCGAGAATGGCAACGGTGGCGAATGAAACAGAGAAGAATGCGACTCTTTTGAGTGAAGCCTCCTCTTCACTTTGACGCTTGGGATCCATTTCTGAAATAAGATGACCTATTGTTTATTCTTTCGATGCTGCAGAGAAATTAAAAACAAATATACTCAGTTCTTTTGAAGACAAAGTGAAACACATACGAATTGATTTCAGCATCTTTGAAATTGAGAAAATGAATGTGAAAGCTCACCTGAAGCGCCGCTTCGACCCGAGCCGATGGATACTTTGACACCTCATTCACTATCTTTTATACTACCGTGATCGCTCGTCCCGATCACCTCTACACCGAGAGAACGGCTGTCCGAATCTCTTCATTTCATACGATCCCTCGAATGTTAGACGGATTACTGCCCCGGGAAAAGGCCATCAATCTTCGTACTTTGATAGTTCACGAACCACTGCATCAAACACGTTTCATTAGATTACTGTTATCACTATCTCCTCTCGCTTACTCTATCGTCGATAGTACAGAGGTAGATAGTGTGCTCGTTTGATAGAGCCGAATGTGCTACAATACTACAATGGCAGCAGTTGTGATGGGCTCGCTTCAGCAAACGATACGAGATCAGAAGAAAATGAGAGAGCGCATCTTCGAGAGGTGCGAAGTTACGAACACTGATCAATTGGTATATAAGACGAGCAGAATCGAAGTGAAGCATCCATCGACTCGGATTAAAGCAGCGCTTCAGGTGAGCTTTCAGTTTTCTTTTCTCAATTTCGAAGATGCTGAAATCAATTTTAATGTGTTTCACTTTGTCTTCAAAAGCACAGAGTATATTTGTTTTTTTTTGTTTTTAATTTAGCAGCACCATGCGGGGCCAGAAAGAATAAACAATAGGTCATCTTATCTATTTCAGAAATGGATCCCAAGCGTCAAAGTGAGGAGGAGGCTTCACTCAAACGAGTCGCATTTTTCTCTGTTTCATTCGCCACCGTTGCCATTCTCGCCACTATTGTGGCCGTTCCAATGATGTACAATTACATGCAGGTTAGAATTATGGTTCTCAACTATCTCAGTTACCAATGATTATTATTGCTATTTGTGATTAGCGCAATCATCTGATGATCAGTGATAAGATCTTTTTCATTCAGCACGTTGCATCGGGCATCCAAGATGAAGTCGATTTCTGTAAGACTCGAGCGAATTCACTCTTGCAGCAGTACACTTTCGTGAGTACATCTAATGTTACACTATTCTTCGAGATCATCACAGTTAGAGTTCCGAAAACAAACGAGTACTCGTCGAGTTTTGAAAACGAGTACTCGTTTTCCGAGCCATTCGAGTACTCGTTTTCTCGGCGAGTACTCGCGAGCATTTCACTCTAAATGAGCGAGAGTGGGCGGTTGATTTGAAGTGAGAATGAAGCGAATTTCGAGTTATGTTTCAAGGATGAGATAAATAATGAATCGAATTTTCCTTTTCGGACCCTCTGGAACCCTTTTGAACAGAATCTTTTTATAATTTTCAGATGAAACATATCTAATTGTGAGGGTTGAAATTCATTCATCGCCAATCATTCCTCGATCCACCGACCGCGCGAGTACTCGCGCGAGTACTCGAATGAGATGAACAAATACTCGTCGAGAACGAGTACTCGTTTTCTTTCTCTAAACGAGTACTCGTTTTCGCGCGATCACTCGTTTTCGAAACTCTAATCACAGTACAGTGACAACCCTTTCAGTATTCGTACAAATCATTACAATACAGTTACAGTAATCCCAATCAATTTCAGTATTCGATTGGCAATCCCTCATCCGCTCGATTCCCTCGTAATATCTGGTTTGGAGACGATAGAACGGCATCAGACAATCAGGATTATCGAGCTAGAGCTCATGCAGCACAGAGTTACAGTGCAGGAGGAGGAGATTCGGGACCTACGTGAGTATCGATTACCGCATTCTTCAATCGATAACTGACCGTAATCTTACAATCCACTTTCTACTTTCCAGTCTACTTTCCAGTGACATCGCTGCTCAATTCGTTGCGGGAGGAGGGGCAGCAGGAGGCGGAGGAGGAAGCTGTTGTTCATGTGGAATGGGCAAGGCCGGTCCTCCCGGTCCTCCGGGATCCGATGGAGCTCCGGGTAACGATGGTCAACCTGGAGGACCCGGATCCCCTGGTGCCGATGCCGCCCCCGCTGCACCAGCCCATCCTGAATTCTGTTTCGATTGCCCTCCTGGTCCCGCTGGACCCGCAGGATCGGCTGGACCCGCTGGACCCGACGGAAACCCTGGTGCCCCAGGAAACTCGACCCCTGCTGGTGGACCCGGCCCCGCAGGACCCCCTGGTCCTCCCGGCCCCGCTGGAAACCCTGGAGGACCCGGCTCCGCTGGTGGTCCCGGACCAGCTGGATCCACGATCGAGGCTCCTGGTGCACCAGGACCGGCGGGACCGCCGGGCCCTGCTGGTGCCCCGGGACCCGCTGGAAACCCTGGATCTGCTGGATCCTCAACAGCTGGTCCTCCTGGTCCCGCGGGAGACAAGGGACCCGATGGAAGACCCGGAGCTCCTGGAAACGCTGGAGCCGATGGATCTCATGGAGACAAGGGAGGAGGAGGGGGATGCGACCATTGCCCTCCTCCTAGAACCGCCCCCGGATATTAGAATGGAAGTGTACTGTATTTATTATCGATCTCGTGATAAAGAGTTACGATCTCTCACTCAATTTGACGGCTACACATCCATTTTTTTGGTAATTACCGAATACCTAATATTCGAATAATCGTCCGTCTGCATGCCGTCTACATTCACGAAAATATGACGCTTCGACGTTATTATGTAACGTTTCGGTCTCGTTGCGCCTCGGGCGTAGATAAATTATTATTATTAAAAGGAAATTAAGTATTTAATTTGCGGCTTTATTTTCTTAAACGACATGAAATAAATAATAGCTTGAGCAAATGCCAATTTTAATTATTCCAATTTTTACCGCTCTTTTCTTGCAGCAACTAAATCAGTGGTATAATTCTGCATTAGGTTAGCGCTCCTTTCACTTAGGAAAATAACATCATTCTTTATCGAAACATTCAAAATTACCATGTAAACAGTAGTCAAGTGTTCAAAATACGTCCTCTACCGAATAAGTCGAAATGTCACAGTGTATATTTGTTTTTGTAGAGTTGTGTTATCCCCTATCATACTGCTAGATGATGCGCAGTGTATACCCACTTTAAATCATTATAATATTGAATATTGAATAATCTACCTTATCAAACTGCAGTCCAAAATTTTTTTGAAATTTTTCTTGGAAAATATAAAAAAAACATTCCGTGCGGGACCTACCGTATTCTCGGCTGAGTATCATGTTGCACATTATAGATCGTTTAAATATCCGATTTTTGTTGTTATTTAACTTTTATTTTTATCCTCAATAATGCGTTGTTTCTAGCTTTAGAACGACAGGAAGATATGGCCTGAATTAGTGTTTGCAGGACAATAGGTCTTCGTCAGGTTGTTGAGAAGCAAAGAGCTGCTTTTTCCGCTCACTAGAACGGACGCCCAGTGCAGTGTGAGTTCTGTGTGAGTGATTACTTGATAAGTAACATATCTTAATGTCTGTCTGTCTGTCTGTTTGTCTGTCTGTTTGTCTGTCTGTTTGTCTGTAACGTCTGTCACGCTTTCGTTTTTTGCCCATAACTCGGCGCAAACTGATCGTTCACGTCTATCTCCGGTACCATTGGACTCCTCATGGACAGGCAAACTTTTTTCAAAAAAAATTTCGTCATCATTACGTAATATGACGAAATTCACCTCTGCACCGTTTTTTGCGCTTTTTTCGCTGGGTACTCAACCGAATCAGGCATGCAACATTCCAAACGACTCGTCATGAAGTGGACTTTCACTTTTCACACAAATTTCGTCATCATTACGTAATATGACGTAATCCTTAGGCAATAACTCGCTCTTTCGCGCGTAACTCAGCGCCAACTCGACCAATCGAGACGTGCTTAGGCTCAATCGAACCGGTAAGTGTAGCGCCACTAAATTTTGTATGAATTTCATCATCCTTACGAAATATGACGTAATCCTTAGGCAATAACTCGTTTTTCGCGTGTAACTCAGCGCAAAAGCGTCCAATCGAGGCGAACTTAGGCTCAAACGAACCGGTAAGTGTAGCGCCATTAAATTTAGAATGAATTTCATCATCCTTACGAAATATGACGTAATCCTTAGGTAATAAATCTTTTTTCGCATGTAACTCAGCGCAAAAGCGACCAATCGAGGCGAACTTAGGCTCAAACGAACCGGAAAGTGTAGCGCCACTAAATTTTGAATGAATTTCATCATCCTTACGAAATATAACGTTATCCTTAGGCAATAACTCGTTTTTCGGGTGTTTTTTCAGAATGATGTTTTTCTTGATGTTTTTTTTTTGTTTTCAGAATATTCTATACTATTCTATATCAATGTTTTAAATACATAACCCGGCGACGCGAAGCACTCGCAGTCGACTATCACAACCCGGCGACGCACTTCCCTGCGAGCGAAGCGAGCCTGCGAGTCCCTGGCGGAAGGCTCGTGGGGCCGAGGGCGATCCGACAAAAAGATGGGATGGGGCGGAGCCCCATCCCATCTTTTTCCGGATCGCCCGAGGCCCCACGAGCCTTTCGCGAGGGACGATGCCAACTCGGTCCGCGACTGTGAATATTCTATACTATTCTACATCAATGTTTTAAATACATAACCCGGCGACGCGAAGAACTCGCAGACGACTATCACAACCCGGCGACGCACTTTCCTGCGAGCGAAGCGAGCCTGCGAAAAAAGATGGGATGGGGCCCATCCCATCTTTTGCCGGATCGCCCGAGGCCCCACGAGCCTTCCGCCAGGGACGATGCCAACTGGGTCAGACCCGGCGACACCTAGCCAGCGAGCGTAGCTGGCTATTGTCGGTGTACTTCAACATATCGGACAAACAGGAGCTCACTGGTCGAGCGGGCATTATGTGACATACACAAGAGAAGAATCGGATGGGCAATGGTGGCTACACGACGATGACCAATCCCCTCAACAATATGATCCTCCTAATCGACACATGATTGGAATTTGTGGAATGCTATTCCAAAAAATAAATTAATTTTTCATTTTAAAATGTGTTGACCGATGTCCTAAATACATAACCCGGCGACGCGAAGCACTCCCGTCTTTTTTTTCGGATCGCCCGAGGCCCCACTAGCGTTTCGCGAGGAACGATGCCAACTGGGTCCGCGACTGTGTACATTCTATACTTTCATGCATTGGCCAATGTTTTAAATACACAACTCGGCGTGCGCGAAGCACTCGCAGAAGACTATCACAACCCGGCGACACACGCTCCTACGAGCGAAGCGAGTCTGCGAGTCGCTGTCGGAAGGCTCGTGAGGCCGAGAGCAATCCGAAAAAAGATGGGATGGGGCCACTTCGTGGCCCCATCCCATCTTTTTTCGGCTTGCCCTCGACCCCACGAGCCTTCCGACAGCGACGATGCCAACTGGGTCGGACCCGGCGACACCTAGCCAGCGTAGCTGGCTATTACTGGCGATATTAACTAATTCTGCCTTGTTCCTTGCCTTATTTCGGTCCATTTTTTACTTGCTGTTATTCTAGTGCGTTTTTCTTCCTCTGTCATCTGATCTATTTCATTTCAGAAGCGAACATGGATAACTTCCACCTTGTCCTGCACACTATGCTCCAGAACGGCGATGACATCGAGAGCCCCGCATCCCGGGCGTTGCTCACTTACCATCTGATGGCCGCCAAGGGAGCTACTGCAGCAGTCCCTTTGATCATTCTCACCAATGCCATTCAGGGATGGAAAACGACTAACTTGCTGGTGTGTTACATTTTTGTCATTTCTTAGTTGTTGTTGAATAACTATTTCGCACTACGTGTACCCTGGAAATGGCGGAATAAATGGTGATTCCTTATTTTTAGGTGCGCGATTTGATCGCTCCCGGCTATTGTGGAGGGGGAGAGGCTATCGTCATCCTCAATCGTGATCTCTGTAGCGAGATGCGCAGTGAACCGGATGCCTATTTCCGCTCAATCTCTCACAAGTCTGACCCGGGCGGCATCGTCAGAAATACCATGTTAATTCGTTGCTACACACCATCCAGCTGCATGGTGAGATATTTTTTAACCTTTGAAAGGTCTCACTTTTTTACCTTTTAGATCGAATTCTTTGCAGGAAATGATGATCAGTCATCATCCCAAAATGCTAGTATGGGAATATGACCTCAAGGACAGCAAACTAATTGTCAGGCAGGTAAGTATTTAGTTAGATTTTACCACCATTCAAATGCAAAATGGAAAAATAAATGTTTGCATAATGAACAGTTCAGCTCATACCGTATGAGTATATCGCAAGCCCATATTGCAAAGATCGTTCAACATCCTTCATGATTTCAGCTGAAGCTCTCAATCAGAAGATCCATCGCTAACGGTCTCAACCACATCATTTTCCTCGTGAAACCCGGGACGCGCAATGGAATCGAGAAGATGTCATCGATCATGAAGCTTGCGTACTTCACCAACGAGATCGTAGTGAGCTGGAACGAAATTTTGGAGTGGACAAGGCGTCACCAGGTTCGAGAACTATTTAGTTTCACTATTCTAGAATTGCTCAACATTTTGAGCTCTTTCTAACATTTTGTTTAAAAAAACAGTATTATTTGTTCGATTTAGGAAATCGAAAAGGACCTATTCGAAAAAATAACGAAAATAAAATATAAAAAAATAAATAAATATTATCAAAATGAAATACAGAAAATGAATTACTCTTCCATTCAAATGATTGTTGCATTTTCAGGATGCGCAGTTCAATATTCCACCTTCCGTTCCTCTTCTTCAATCAGGCAGCTTCAATCACGTAGTCGCTCACTCTGGATCGCCCGCCCGCTCAATTGGCTGTCAGGCAACGGTTTGTCTTTTACCGGATTTGCACGTGCCTGAAAAAACGCGTGTGTTTTGTGGATTTAAATGTTTGTGGCGGATTATAATTTTAAAAGCTTAGACTACTACACGCGATCAGTCGACGCAGACTCAGCTCGCTGAGTGCCCCATCTGCTTTGAGGTAGGTAGTACTCTCTTCATTCTTTATGCTATCTCATCGGTTAGAGAGCGCATGTGGAAACTCTTCAATTTTTTTGAATTTCAGATTTAGAAGGTTAGCGGGGCTGTCTATGTTAGCGAGATTTGAGTCCAAAAACTTAGTATCTCCTCGAATATTGGCAAAAGGTCGGGTGAGCACTTTTGGAGGCAACTTTTCGATCAAAAAAGTACTGCGAAACAGTTATTATCCGAGCTAGCTCCTGAATATTTACTGCTCTAATTTCAGCCGGGCGCCGACATGATCATCCTTCCCTGCATGCACGAGTACGTGCACTTCGGATGCGTCAAGGTACGGTAAACAGCACGGTGATAGATCACTTTGGGCTGCTTAGCTACGGTAGTTCTATTCAAAGATACGGTGGATAAAAGTACGGTTGGGAACCCCGGTATTTCTATTGCAGATAATTTCGGGATGTTTTGCTCGATTGAATGATAAAGTAGTCTGCTAGAGCAGGAGAAGAATGCGGTGGAGCTGCGAAGGTTAATGCAGCTGTGAAATGTCGATTAATTTCAGAAGTCCGATTTCTGCCCTTTTTGTCGCTGCTATGTGGAAGACGTCCGCAAGACGTACAGAGTGCAGCACAATGACTCTTGAATGGATGTTGTTCATCTAATGTTGTTCCGCATACTTGTTACTTGTTGATGCGTTGTGTTTTGTTACATTTCATAAAATTGTTTCTTCAATACTGTTCTTGTGTGACATTGAATTTGAAATAATTTGAATGGAATGGGTTTCAATTTCAGAAATTATGTTAGCGGTGTTTATATATATTTTTTCAACTAGTCGAAAACAATTCAATTTCAACTAATTGAAATTTGAAAAACATTTGTTTTCGAGACTCTAATCGTAGATAATTCCATCATTTCTTCGAGTTTTGTTGTTGCTATTGTTGTTGTTGTTGTGCACCTCATATGTTGTTACAAATCAAGTTCTTCCGGACGTCTAAGTACTTTTCATTATAATCTGTTTGAAATGGAATTGATTTATTGTTAGCGGAATTAGATAGTAATTCCGAACTAACCTTTATACTGGCGAAGAATTGGAAAACAAGTTGAATTCTGAAATTTGATAGAAGCTAGAAGATTGTTCATTTCTTCTCTTGGCTCGTTCTCTAGAATCGCCACTACCATTCATTCACGTTTGACTTCAATATCTCTGGCAGTAGAAATAAGTTTCTGGACATATCAATTCTCTTCAACGAAAGGAAGAACTCTTCATCAATCGGGCTGGACATTTTCAACAAGAGAAAGTCAGCCCGTTATGAAAAGCATTTACGGATCAAGCTATGTTTCTCTGATCGTTTTTTCCTCTTATATTTGGTTTGTTGCCTCACATGTATCGGTATTTTCATGGTGAAATCTGCTTCATTCGATAAGATCAAAAAATACATTGGAAGACAGTTTAGATATGAATAATTTCTGGTTATCTGAGAAATCGGAAATACCGATTGCTGATCTTCTCACATCCCTAATGTGAACCCTCCCCCCTCCCTTCCCGTTTATTGATCTCTTGACCTTTTCATCACCTTCTATATTACGATAGGTATCATCCGATCTCGGATCAGTTCAATAGACCAACTCGATTCCATACCCTCTGGCAGCTTCAATAGTTCGAAATTGCCTGTAGACATTTACAACTTCCACTCACTCGAATGACACAAACAAGGATTATCTCTTGCTTCTTCGACACCTCTCGAGTTCAAAGGCGTTTTTTCACTGGATGAAAGCGATTTCAGAAATTCATTATATTCATTGTATTCAAAAGATGACCTTCAAGACAAGAAAAATACAAAAAAGCGAATTTGAGAGGTGTTCACAAAGACTGATTTAGAAATAATATCTTATTTGATTATTTATTTTGAAGGAGAATCGGCCTAAATCGGCAAAAAAAATAATAATAAAATCGTTACATGATTTTATCGATTTATTATTTTGAAATTCTTGATGAAATTAATTAAATAAAATTAAATAAATAAAAATTGACATAATACAACTTTGCCTATCCCCCACCTTTGAACCCCGTGAAATTTTCTCTGTCCCATTACTAGAAAAAGTGATGTTCATTTCGTTTCTTTTTTGTTTGTTTTTTATTGATATTCGAAAAATCACACTCGTCAATCTGGATAAAGTAATCAGAAATATTTAAATTTTCCACACGGGACCCCACTCGGCTGAGTATCGTTATGTACAGTATCGTCAATCAAAATATCCGATTTTTATTTATTTATTTTTTGTTTTTTTATTGTAGCCAGATTAGTTCGTCGTTGTGATATTCATTTGTTGGAGTCTATCGCTCAAATCTGTACTCGCAGGGTACCTGGAGGGGGAAGATTCAATATATTCAATATCGAACGGAGGTTTGGAGGGGAAGAGGATTACTCGACTCAACGACTCTGCTGTGGTGGACTAAGCAAGGAGGTCACCAATAAGGTACTAAGATTCAAACAATCCCTTTCCCTGATCAAATCGACGTGAAATAGGTTGCAGGGAAGATACTTACTAAACCAACTCGATTCTCCATTCGATTCGTTGTGGAGGAGACGCACATCTGCACAATTAGGTTCGTTGTAGATTGACTGGATGCTCTTTACTCCTTTTTGCCCTCATTCATTCAATTTCAGGGGTCATCATGAATCGGATTACTTCCACTCTGAGGGGGATGCTTCAATCTGGGGAAGATTTTACTCCGCTCAATAGAGTCCGTTTGACTTACGAATTGCTAGCTGCAAAGGACACTTCCACCGCACCATCCATTTGGTACACGGACGGCGTCCAAGGTCACCGAGAAACCGATTTATTGGTCAGTTTTGTGCCAATGTTGATGTTTTTTCTTAGGCAGCATCCATTTTTCCACGATTATTACACCAAAACGTAAAGAAATTGGATTTTACTGTATCTCAGAAATAGTGAAGAGATGGTGTCAACTAGACGCTAGAGAGTCCGTGAACCGAGCTAAGATTGAATTTATTACAATATTTCAGGCGCGCAATTACATTGCGCCGAGCTTGAATCGTCGTTGTCGAGGAGAAGAGACGATTCTACTGTTTAACTCTGACCTCTGTCGCGAGGAACCCGACCTCCCGGACTCCTACGTCAGCTCCATTTCTCACGACCCCGACCCGAACGGGAATGTGAGACGAACCACCATCGTTCGATCTTACTCGCCATCAGCCGCCATGGTGAGATAAAAAATTTTTGCACCCTCTGAAAGGACTCATCTCATTTTTGTTATTTGCAGCGACTTCTGATTCGGTATCGCCCTTCAATGCTAATTTGGGACTTACTCGACGAAAGCATGCTGCGTCAGGTATCAGCAATTTTTTAAATAGTGGTTTAGTTCATACGTATCATTATTTCATAAATTTGATCAGAATTCGATCAAAATGTTTCTTGTTTTCAGCTTGAGCTTTCAATCCGAACGGCCATTGCTAGACCGTGGGGTCATCTCAAGCACATAATATTTCTTGTCAAATCGGGCCAGATGGATACTATTACGGCGAAGATTACAAACACGATAAACCACGCCTATTTCTCTCAAGAGATCAAGGCCTCTTGGAGCGAAATCGTCGAAATCACTGGCAGACTGCGGGTTCGTGATTTTATTATGCTTTCTTCTTGGAATCGAGATAGATTCTTCACTTAGATCAGTGGAAATTGGGTGATCATCAGAAAGTTAGTCAAAATTCGATGTCTAATCACTATTTCCAGGCGGAGATCTCCAACAAGCATCGTGCCCTTCCCTTCAACTCGTTAATCGCTCGGACGCGCACTCTTCATCTGCTGCCGATTCGACGGAAAAGGAGAAGCGAATGGTTCGTCTTTTGCCGGGGGTTCATGTGCCTAGACCCGCTGGAGGCGAGGAAGATCCATTTTTTATGAAAGGGCATGTTTTCAGATCGATTCGTCGGATTCCTCTGGTCGCCGTGACAAGTGGACGCAGACTCCGGCCCCTCGTGTACACACCGCCCGTCTCCCTGAATGCCCGATTTGTTTCGAGGTACGCATCGTTCTATTCATTCTTCACGTATTCTTTCTATTCGGGCAGAGAAACGAGAGATTTAGAGGAATTTTCAAAATTCTTCAATTTTGGACTCTGGTAGAGTAGCTTCAACAAATATTTTTTTCATTTCTTGGATTTTCTTTGCAGGAAGGAGCGGATATGATCCTCATCCCATGCTTCCATCAATCTTTTTGCGAGACGTGCGCCGAGACGATTCAGGTACGGTATGGAGTATGGTTCAATTAGGGTCACCGTTGAGGATCAGTAATGCGATCTGATAGACGGATACGGTAGATGAGAATGGTTACTGTAGTATATCGACTTATTTCAGAAAGCAGACTGCTGCACCATCTGCCGCCATCCGGTCGAGATCGTGCACAAGACCTACAAGGTCCAGCCCGCACCTCATCCTTGAATTATCCTTGCATAATTCATCTGCACAGCTGGCCCTACCAGTGGGTCCCACCTAGCGTTGTCTTACGACTGTAAAATCGCTTGACGTGGATACACCGTTACCTTTATTCATCTCGTTTCAACTACTTGTCACTTGTTATTGTCTGGTCTTCATGTTTTTGTTACGCTCATAAAAAACTGTTCTGAAAATAACTATGTTTCTGAATTCGAACAACTTTGTGTTGAATGGGTTGATACTTCCAGAACACTCCAGCGGACTCTTTGTCTGGATCGGAAGACATGTGGTTTGCCATTTCTAGTTCCGTGTCAATACACTGTCCCATCGGTCGAGGAGATGGGGAGCTTGGCACGGAACTAGAAAAGTTCCAGCAATTTCATATAACATCTTTATTACATTTTACAAATCAATTCTCTGATACGGGTAGCCCATGAACAAAACAACACATGCAATTTTAACATCTTATAATAGTCCTCTGAGATGGTACTGTAACGGGGGTCTTACAGTATGCTGTAAAGGTGCGTGACTGGGTGGGGGATACTGTAAAGTCATTGATGCTGTGAAAGGCGGGGCTTAGAGAATGTCGTAACGATCACATCACAACGATTGGCGCTACTCGAATATTCGGAGGGAACGGAGGGTACTTTGGGTCCGGGTGGATACGGTAATCAGGGGGTGGGAGTACGGTAACGAGGGGCGATTACTGTGGGGATACGGTAGATTGGAATGGCGTGACGAGATTCTCACTGAATGCCTTGATTGCGTCGGGTCCTCTCACTTCCTTTTCCAGTAGAGGCAGTTTAGTCACGTTGAAGTCCTCGTACAGATCGGCGATCTGAAAAAATATTTTTATTAATTTTTTTAAATATTTAAATTTAAAAGATAAAAACAGTTGCAAGAAGGACTAGTTGTGGTATTGAAACAGCTATCGATATGCAATACTCACAAAATACATTACACCTATGAGAATGATTTACTTTACTGGTACGTTTATTTCACTATCGGCTTAATACCACCCTGCTAAAATATTTTTATGGAACAAAAAGAATATTTTTAAGTTCAATAATAACACACCTGATCGAGGTACTTGGTCTGGATTTTGTGGCGTGATTCGCACTTCTTGCACGAGATGCATCCTGCCCCGTCCTGTTTAAATCATTTATTGTTATTTAATTAACTAAAATAATGTACAAATTAATTTTTTCTAATTGGCTTTTTAAAAAAATCCCAAAGATGCATTAATGTTTCAGCCTTGCTACGTAATCTTAGGGTGTCGCATACATTTGATAGTTTTCATCCCTCGAAGTGCCCCAACAATCTATCAGTAATTTGCTCTAATCGTATTCGTTCGGCACGATCTGTCGGAATAGGGACCCTCCTCGTCCCACACATCATAAAGTATCCGTGAAACTACCGTACCCCATACATTCGACAAGATACAATACCCTACCGAATCCCACCAACAGTACCCGATCCCGCTTCCTTCCCAAACAAGCTACCGTATCATACCCTCCCCCCCCCCCACTCACTCACTCACCATATCCGGGAAGAGCAGCTGGTTGACGATGATGTTGTGCGTGTCGATGCCCTGAGAAAATTTAATTTATAAAATTCAATTACAAAATGGACAGATT
Source organism: Pristionchus exspectatus (assembly GCA_911812115.1). Classification (NCBI taxonomy): domain Eukaryota; kingdom Metazoa; phylum Nematoda; class Chromadorea; order Rhabditida; family Neodiplogasteridae; genus Pristionchus; species Pristionchus exspectatus. Next base: position 6,996,647 of record OU461586.1, on the reverse strand, counting down.
CAGGGTTTAAAGCTATATTAGCAACCTAACGGGCGAGCCACATCTAATGATATACATCTAATTTTCCCACCTGCTTGGTCAACTCCTGAATCAGTCGCTCCGTCTCGTACAGCGAGAGGAACTCGGCGATGCACACACACACAAACGTCGTCAACTTCTGCAATTATTCTTTGTTTGTTTTTTTACCTCGCACTCCAGTACCATCCGATATTGAAACACTGCCGGCCTTAGAAACATTTGTGAAACTGGAGCAGAATATGTAACTTGAACTGTGAATGCTTTAGAAATATTTCCAGCTGGAATCAGTAGCAAACTATACGTTGCGCCTACCTATCACTACTGCAACCGCAATCTCACCAACTCCCTTCTCCATTAAAAAGCACAATAATACTTCTTTAATAGGTATTTCTCACTTGTCTGTACTAAAAAAAATTAACCGGTAATCATATCCACCGATTATGCGCCTGTCGCGCAACGGGAATCCCCTTCACGATTCCCATACAACAATTTTTTGCTCCAATAATTATCAACTCACATAATCCTTAAACTGGGCGGAAATCTTCTGCACTACTTCGAGTGTCTCGTGCAGTTTCCTTCCCGCGTCCTCGCCCGTTAGATCTCCCAATCCCATCATCTGACTCATCTGCAAACAGGAATTTAATAATATTAAATTAATAAAAATTAATAAACCATAAATAAGCAATCGATCGGATATCCTGACAAGATTAGAGGAAGCAATAATATTCTGAATGTCATGAAACGAAGATCAATTAGTTTGAATCATCAGAACTACTGCAGCACGAAGTGACCAGGTGCTATTCGAACGCGACAGTCGGGTCCCGACTCAAAGTTTCCAACCTTTCTGAATAACGGACATTCCATGTTGCACTAAAAATAAGATCATAAATAGCAAGAACAACGGACGCCAATAAAATGACTATATTCGCCACGACCTTACCTAGTATTCCAAAATCCCCAATAAATTATATGCATCCCACCTACCAAATAGCCCAGGATTATTCGTGCCACTCCCAACGCATAACTCTTTCTCTCACCTGTCCCATCATCGATCAAAGGAAGTTTAGCAAGTACCTTCCAATACTGAATCACCCAGGTTTATTCGTGCTCCTTCCAGCACATACAATAACATCCTCTCACCTGTCCCATCATCGGTCCAAGGGTGCTTTGGAGGGAGAGCAGCTTCGTGAATCCCTTCTCGATGATCGATGGGAACTGCAACAGACGAAGGGTGTGACCTGCAATTAGGAATCGATAATAAAAAGATAAATTGCGTTAATCAATTGACACTGCCCCAACTGTAGAAAGAGGTCATCGAAACCACCTAGTTGTAGGGTTGGCTAAACGAGTTTGTTTAACGGGCCCGTAATAGAGCGCCTCTCCATAACGGGCCCGCTACATCTGGGCGAGGGGGAGGGAGAGGGTAGCGGGCCCGCTACGATTCTAGAGAGAGCGTTAAATGACATGCTCTTGAATAAAGGGCGCGTCGGGGTAGAGAGAGGAGGAGGGTAAAGAAAGGGGGCGGAGTTTCGCTCTCACCTCCTCTCCCTCGAATCGTAGCGGGCCCGTAATAGAGAGGCGCCCATTACGGGCCCGCTATCTCGCTATCGTTATGCCTACCCTACCTAGTTGTAAACACCGATTCAGTTACGAAGTTTTATTATTGGCACACAATATCTACGATACATACTACACAATCGGGAAATATTGCTATTATGAAACATTGAATTTGTTAGCTATTTCCCAACAAAAATTATTTTCGTATTCTCACCTTTCCGTTTCGCGTTTCAATGACACTATTATGCGTTCTCTTCATTACAGTTGCTAGTCGATCGAGATAGAGTATATGAAATATAAATACGATGAACAAAATTCTCACCAGTGGGTGCAGTATCGAAGACGACGACCTCGAAGTCCATCGAGTTGATCAGTCTGCAAAGGAAGTCTCACTCATTGTCAAGGACTACCTTACTTTGCATCACCCCCCCCCCCAAATTCACTATCCATTAGCTTTTTAACGACGATATGCCCATGCACCATTACTAGACACTTATCGAACCCGCTTCATCATCCCTGCGAAACATAAAAATGTCAAGGCCTCATTTTTTACATAGTCCACAAAACTAACGTATCCACATGAGATTTTTTATCACTAGAGACCACTAGGCAAAACAGTGGTCGAAAAGTATGTCAACATCAACATGAGGTGCCCGACGAAGTCGGGCTAATTTTTAGTCTAGGTGCCCGAAAGGTTGGATGTTCAAGTGCTCTAACCAAGTGTGCAAGCATTTTTTTGTCATTTTTAGGTCTATGTGCCCGAAAATATTTGAAAATATAGGCCTAGGTGCCCGACGGCAAAACCCTGTTGACATGACTTTTCGATCACTGAGGCAAAACAAGAGAAAACTGGTGCTTGATTTACTTCATCATCTCGGAGAAGCTCATTGCCTCATCGATGCCCGGCAGTCCTCCGATCATATCCTGCATTAGCTGCTTCGTCATCCCGCCCAGTGCGTCTGAAATGATTAATTATTGCAATTTACAAATTTATTAAGTTTCCTAATTTCCTTTAAAAATTGTTCCATTTTATTCAAGATTCGAAGAGATGGCACCGAATTCTGTGCGGATGCACGTGGTACTCTGATGTACTTCACAAACATTTTTTAATCTCTATTGATTCAACTTCTCGTTATTCATTCTAATTGAAAGCTAAACCTAATGGAATCGAGCTCCTCGAAGATCTCTGGTATAAATGGAACGGATGAATCCCGGATGCACCATGGATTTACGAACAATGTAAAGAGAAATAGTACGACACAAGCTGAGATATAATTTAAAAATTAAAATTTGTGACTAACCTCCAGTATCGGGGAGCGAGTCGAGGCCGGGCACGGCCGAATCCGCGCTCATGTTCGAGTCTATTTCCTGCAAGGAAATCAGATCATATGGTTCGTCTACTTTCCGATATGTTTTCGATACTCTAATAGTTGCAGCCAATTATTGCCCATAATATTTATGATCCTAGTTCTTTTCAAAATCAATTATCGTCTACAACATCACATGATGATGTTAAGTTTCAAAGGCACCATTTGAAGCGCTGTTTGCAAATATGGCAGTGTTACCGAGGGAAATCAAATGTAAATACAAATATCACATCAGTCAGACTAGATGAGTATGTGTTTCACAAACCACTCAATAAACCAAACTGTACTTGCTGTCAATCATATCTCATTTCGTGGTTGAATCAAAACTATCACATGCTTTGAAAATCCTTTCATACTGTGATTCAATCGACTTGAAATCATCTCATCCTCAAAGATGCACCCACCATGGCGAATAGGTTGTCGAAGCCGGTAACTTTCTGGGGCGTCTTGGAGAACTTTTGATTGAATGCATCCGAGATGTTGTGGGCAGGATCCGTCGAGATGATGAGCACCGACCGACGAACCTTCGCCAATTGGACGGCCAGCGAGCAACTGCAAATTCACAATATTGCATCATTTTCGAAAATACAATGTCCGTATTATCATAACTTTTGATTCGGATCACATGGAGCAGTCATTTGAATACCATTTTTGGAATTTTTTCAGTGCTTTTCAGTTCAATTCTCTGCTCTCGTTCTGGATTGATTTATGGAAAGGGAACTGTCGCCAGATCTTGGTCGAATATGTTCCAACTCTAACACGGAAGGAACTGACTACAGTTGCTATACAAAATTTGTTATTCTAATGAAGTGAACCGTCGACACGTGAGCAAAAATAGAGATTTACATCTTCGGTTAGGTGGCGAAATAATGATGACATTCGAATTCTCGAGAAGAATACTTGATGGGCAAGACCAAATTTCAACTCGGTGCCGCCAAATTTGAATCAGTCAAGCAAAGAAAAAGCTGAATTAGCTTATCAGCCCGTAATGAGTCACGAAATGCGCACGATAAAGCTCAAGCTTTTGACTTTTGCTCAATTTTTCATCGTTTGTGAGCATTTTTGAGCATAACCAAAGGAATACAGGCTAGAAGCGAACCTGCAGGTGGTCTTTCCCACTCCTCCCTTGCCTCCGACGAAGATCCACTTGAGCGTCGACTGATCGACGACGTTCTTAAGTGAGGCCTCCATCTGCTCGTCGCCCATGCTGCCCCTGTGCAAATTACGATTAAACGAGAACAACGTGACCGGGGGTGAAAGTGTCGCTCACTATGCGCAACTTTAAACCGATAAAATTCGATGCGAGAACAAAGGAAGTGGCAAGCGAAAATAGAGACACGTCAAAAATTGCCGAGTAACCATCAAGCCGGAAAATCACTCTTCTCCGGTGTTTGGAGACGCACACAAGCGAGGGATTTCAAAATTTGGCAAATTGCCAAGTGAAGATCGTGCCAAAGTTGCTTAACGAACTTTTTGATATTTTGATATTTTTGCTGTTTTTTCTTATCTTTCTTTGTTTTAGACATGGGAAAAGTGAAGAAGGGCAAGCCCGCCCTGTCTGGGGGTAACGCAAGTAGCGCAGGCCCTTCCACTAGCGCCAGGCCAGTCGACAGCGAAGGAAAAGTGTTCGTTCTTCTTCTCTCTCATATTATCTGCCTTGGTTTTGCTGTTTTTCACTGTTTAGATAGTTTCAATTGGATTAGAAGATAATATCACAGTGAATAAGTAGTGTCACAACTTAAGTCACGTTTAGGCTAGTATTAAACTATTTTTTCGACAGCAAGACCTGATTCCTTCACATGTCTATTTCTAACTCCCATATTTCAGGAAGAAGTCGCGTCCGAACAACTTCCAGCGAGCGAAGGCCATCTTCGACAAGATCCAACAGGACAAACAGGATGCCAAGGTATTTATTATTCATTTCCGTTTTTCACCGTCTGATTGTGAGTACGAATCCAAAGGAATAAGGTTGTTTTGTATCCATGCTATACGAAATATATTGTCTTTCTTTCGTGACTACACGCCTTGTCGGCTTGTTTTCATTAATTTCAAAATGGCCGAACTGCTCTTTTTTTAAAATTCATATTTATTAAAATCAATTCAGGAGCACAAGCAGCAGGAGCGGGAGAAGCGGGAGAAGGCGATGGACAAGTACAACAAGAACAAGCAGAAGATGAACAAGGTGGGGATGGGTTTCACAGGGAGTTCAATGGGCGAAGATTGTCTAGCCCCGCAATACTGCCTGATTACGCATGCTAGAAAAAATTATTATATTAATAGAAAATTAGTGCGATTGGACTTAAATTTTTGACTACGATTTCGTTGTTCGAAACGAGCAACAATTACAAATATGGCTTATACTATTTAACTCATAAAATTCATAGCGTTTTAGAACAAGAACTGTGTAGTCGAGTTTCAGTATCGTTTCTTAGCCACTAATACTTGTGAGGCGCTGATGTGCATAGGATAATTGTTAAATGAAATAAAATAAAAATTACAACAAAATCCTGAATATTTCATGTTTCATTTACTGTCCATACCGAATGCAGCTACAAATTCAATAGTTAAACTCTGTAATCAACCAAAATAACAATTTAAAGGCAATTAACTAAATTAAGTTTTAAATAACTTTAAATATTTAACCATTTAGGCGCTGAAGAAGAAGAACCGCAAGGGTCAGCCGAATCTGGGCGCACAAGTCGCCGTGATCCTCGAGAAACTGCAGGGCAAGAAGTAGTTTGTTTCTCTGTCTCTCTCCATTCTTAGTGCTCTCTCGCTATCTCTGACCTATACTTGCATTGTGTAGAAATTTCATCGTTTCTCCTCATTGCGAGCCCTTGATTTACCTGAGTCTCGTATGTTTTCGTACTCTCTATCCCCTGCCTGACTGGATAGATGCATGTATTGTTGGGAAACTCTAATAATCGCTCCACATTTGTGTTGTTTGTACTCATTTTTATCATTGTTTCGCCGTTGTTGATTCGTTATTGTTGCTGTATAAACAAATTGATTTATGAATGTGAGTGAGTCTTCAGACACAGATTTGCACACCAGCAAAAAGAATGGAGTGGGGAAGAACTCGGTCGGCATTTATTTATTTCCGTCACTTTCTTGGATACGGTAGCGTATGATATCCACCCCCTGTAGGATTGTGCTCTGTCTTCTCCACAGTGATGAACCTTTTCTTCTTTTTAATTTTTTTATCATAGCGAGGAGTTGATGAAAGGGCGGTGTGATACACTGAACTGCGATCTCGGAAATTTCCTCCGTTTCTGCCCCCACTAGGCCTCCCTGCCGGTGACAATCTTTTGATGTTCTTGTTGTGAGTAGCTTCATGTTCAGGGATATAACTTCATCTCTTTATCGAGAAACAAATCCGCTCATTCCTTCTGATTCCAGTTTAGCATCCCCTTCATCTTCATCAGCGAAGAGTCTTTCTCGTCAGTATTCATATATCCACAATTTCAGCCAAAGGGGCCATGTCCTAACGGAGCCCGGTAACTGAAAAGCAAATCCGGGCATTCTGGCATCTTCTCAACATCCCTTCTGGCAGCAATCCACCACTGGAGTCCCATTCTTCTTTCCGGTTCATTCGCTGGCTCGCAATCGCTGCCACAGGGGCTGCATGGAGGCGGAGCCTATGATTCCCCACGCTTAAATTGGCGGTTACCGTTCTTGGAGTCTATAAATGTGCATTCCTCTTCAGTCACATCATTCCTCTTCCTTCGTTTAATCCATATTTTCTCTGATATATCTGCTCTCGTCGTTCATTTTTTTCTGTCTGTTATTTTTCCTCTATTTACCTATTTATCTTCAGGAGTAAACAATGACCGTCCAGGCCGTCAACAAGGAAAACGTTCCCGTCAAGCCCGCCAATGAGGTACCTTATCTCTCAAACAAATAGTATTAATTAATTAAACTAGCAATTCCTCTTCAGGCCGCTCCGACAACCGAGGACAAAATGGAGATAGTAGTCCAAAAAACGATCCATCTCATGCAGGTGCTGAGGGATTCCGATGCCGACCCGGAGGTACTGTCTCAATCTCTCAAATCCACACACTCTCTCGTCTTTTCTAACCTCCCGAATTCGTCTCTTCATTTCGAGCACGGGGAATGAAGAGACGTTTTCTTCACCTTGTCAGCCCTATCTACAATACATGTCTTTCTTCAATAATCCAATTTGCAGAAGGTCCGTTTCGCGGCGAAATCACTCGAGACGGAGCGTGAGCTGATCAAGGGATGGGACAAGGACCGGTAAGAATCAGCGCTCCATTTCTGGTTTCCGGCTCCTGTTTTTTCCTGATTCTTCGTTCATTTCGTGTTCGAAGGCAAATTTCATCGCTCCTCCTCCTCTTCGAAAAGGGATGGACCACTCAATCTCTGTGTATCGTACAGTAGTCTTTAGGACATGCCAATGAACTCATTGATTATCTTTGTGATTCCCATTATTTGCAGTGAGGATCCTCTTCGTGATCTGCTCTATGACTTCTCACAGTCGATCGAGTACGCTATGCTGTGGTATGTCGACAGGGAGGAGAAGTTGATGAAGGTCAAGAAGGAGGTAAGAGGGGCGGGGGCAGGGGGGATGTTTTCTCACTTCTCCTAGCCGCTTTGGTACTTCTTTAGAAAAAAAGGCGAGGCTAGGGGAAATTTTCTTGATATCAAAGACGAAAGGGGGTCATCTAGAGGGTGAATCCTTCCGTAACCCACTCAGCTAATCGATATTCTCTGCAGGAGCCCCTCGATGACTCTTCTGACCTCGTGGTTGCGAAAGCCAAGGCTGCCAAGGGCGGCAAAGTGGTTAAGGAGGAGCCTAAGGAGGCCAATGATCCTAAGGACCCTAAGGACCCCAAAGAGTCGAAGGGCCGCAAGAGGGTCGTCGTGAAGGAGGAGGTTGAGGACGAGGACGAGCCTGTCGACGTCAAGCCTCCTGTAGCCAAGAAGCCTGCGGAGACCAAGAAGCCGGCCAAGGTCGTGAAGACTGAACCTCGTAAGTGAATTTTTCTGTCAAATTTCCAATAAATGAGACGTTTCTGCTACATTCTAGTAAATAAGAAGAAGGCTGTCCGAATGAAGAGTCGGATTCTTCAAAATTGCTGCAATTGAAATGAGATTATACTTTACAGAGTCCCCTTCGAAGAAGGCCAAGCAGACTTCGATGGCGAGTTTCCTCACGAAGAAGCCTTCGATTAATCTCGATAAATATATGAGAAAAAATAATGATTAGAATCATCAAGAACTGTCATGTAAACAATCCAGTTTTCCATTCCTTTTGTCAAAAAATCAATGTTTCGTCATATACTCGCAAAAGATTGTTTGCAAATTGCCTCAGATTCGGATAAATGATTTTCTCCAAAGTTAAATGTATCGAACAGTTGGAGCCCTTGCACAGGATAACGTACCATATGGGAATGTGATTTGCAGACAGTTTTCAGATAATTCTTTTCTTTCAAATAGCCCATTCGATTGACTGTTCCTATAACATTCCGATTGATTCGCACAAATATCGCCAAATTTCGATAAATCAGTAATCTGACCGAATTGGACTCTGACGGACTCATTCTGGACTCATTCTGACGATTTAATTCGGTACGATATCTGCATTCTTTTTTTCTTCTGTTCTCTACTCTCTCTCGAGAATTCTTCCGCTAACCAGCACATTGAGTTTGCTGAACATTTCACGATCATTTGAACAAGTTGTTTTATCGCAAAAAATGATAACGATTGAAGAAAAACATACGCAGACAAAAAGGATACATAACAAGTAACAAAATGCAACAACATTTATCAGAAAATCGACCAAAATATGCAAAACAACAAAAACAAAACCAACAAAAGATGTTTACATGTAGATCCTGATGAGATCTCTGCCGACCGTAGTAATCTTCACACGACAGATCGGACACAGAGGCTCTCCCTTCTGCAATAACACCATGTGATCTGTATTCAAGATTGTTTTAACATTGCACTCTCGACGACGCACGTAATTTTATTGTTGTTTTTTACGACCATGTATGTACCCACGGACACATTTATGTCAAATGTAACTAACATTACTTCTAAATTTCAACAACTGCATTTCTCCCATCTACTCAGCTCCTTCCGTACCTCAAGCACCATGTCGACACACTTCTGGCATAGGACCATGTGGCCGCAATTTGCGATGACCGTATCCGGTTTATTGGTTACGCAGACCACACAGTCTTCGTATCGATCTGAAGCGGGAGTCTGCGTATCCTGATCGCACGCCTTCGAAGTCGACTCAAGCACCTGACAATGAAATTGAAAACACAGAAATTGTTTTGTTTCTGAATAAAAAAGCAGTCGAAAACGCAGGCTGCGCATACAGTCCGGTCAGATCCCCACCTGAACATGGGTGTCCCCGGGTGTCCCCGGGTGTCCCCCCGTGTCCCCTCGCCTTCCCACGACTCGAGCTTTGGAAAAATTGCTTCGAATTGTTGAAAATCGAACTCCTCTAGTCCTTCCGCATCGATTCATGTAAAAAACAAAAATAAAAATGGTCTTGGTTAGAAGAAACAGTGTTCTGAATAAACAGGTATTTTTTGCGCTCCACCTGGACATACCGTAGTTAAGCTAATTCACAACCAGAAAATTCAGAGCCGGTAAATAGAGATATTCTTAACTACGGTATGTCCAGGTGGAGCGCAAAAAATACCTGTTTATTCAGAACACTGTTTCTTCTAACCAAGACCATTTTTATTTTTGTTTTTTACATGAATCGATGCGGAAGGACTAGAGGAGTTCGAATTTCAACAATTCGACGTAATTTTTTCAAAGCTCGAGTTGTGGGAAGGCGAGGGGACACGGGGGGACACCCGGGGACACCCGGGGACACCCATGTTCAGGTGGGGATCTGACCGGAGTGTACTTTGATCAACTATGCAACTATGATCTTGCAACGACCGGTCATAATCATATATGATCTTTTCCAAGAGGCGGTGGCTCAATCGGAAATTTATATTAGAAAAACAAACCTTTTGCCCGTAGATTGCATTGGCCATAACAGTTCCCGAAAGAGTCAATGAAGGATGGCCGATTGACAGGCCCTGCAGTCGACCGACAGCCTGAGAAAACAGGGTGAAATCGTGGTACATCAACATCAACAAAGTATTGGATAAAGTTTGTTAGCGCAACAATTAGAACCGTCAGAAAAAAAGAATCCGCCTCTTCATTCATCGTACTCTCTCATCGGCTAGAGTGACGAGAGAGCACGTGTAATGAAGAGATGCATTCTTCACCGGGACCACCCTAGCTACAATTTGATCTCTAGTCATTCACAAACCTGATGGATCAGTTCGAGATCCTTAATCTCCCTCCATCGCACGCTGACCATACTGTGAAAGTGCCCGATGGCAAGCAGACGTTCGAGCTTCGCAGACATCTCATCCATCTGGGACGGCTTGACGCAGACAATAATGTGCTTGAGACCATTATGTTGATCGCATGCTCTCTTGATGGAGCTCTCCATCTGAAGTGATATTGAGTTGACAATATTACAAAGGCAAAATCACTCAAGTTGTACCAGTATTAAAAAGATACCTGCTCCATACGGTCGAGATTGGGAAGATTAAACACCATAATACGAGGACTGTGTTCGGTCAGAAGACGTTCCTTCAACAATATAATTATATTATTGATAAAAATGTAACGGATTAATAAACTGTGAGTCAATCGTTATTCCATGAAACGCACGAGATACTAGATTTCTCAATTTCTGACATCTATGCAAACTGGAAAAGATGGGAAATATGTGGATACTAACCGTATCGGAAGCCTTTGAGTGGACGACCATAGCTTTCCTTCGCATGCCTTTTGCGTCAGGATTCTGCTCGACCACAACTTGGCGCGTTTCGCTTCCTTCCCCGTTGCAGACCAGAATGGTGGCACCGGTATACCACCTCCATTTGGTTAATTCGTCCCGAGGATAGCCCTTAGCCACAAGGCCTTCCACCTGAGATGGCATTTTCATTTTTATTTTAAAAAAATGCAAATTTCGTTTGCAAAACGGTGGATTGCGACGCAATTGCAAGGAACTCACGAATTCGACCATAGTCGTGTGGTCACTGATGCCATCGGTGATGGCGATCCAAGGCGCGAATGCAGCACATCCCTTAGCAGCCATGAGATGGTAGACCAAACGGGCTCTATTCGCACGCTCGCTCACGTCACCTCCGCCCTTGTAGATCTCGTTCAATGCGTTGTAGAAGTTTTCCATTCTAAAAGCAAAATATTATGACAAGATAGCAAAAACAACAACGAGAAGGCAAGTGAAAATGCAAACAAAATTGAAAAAAATCTATCAAAATCGAATATTTAAATGACCGATTTTGTACATATCGATACTCAGCGAGTGGGGTCCCGTGCGGAAAATTCCCAAACGGAACATTTTAAATTTTAAAAAGTTGAGTTTAATTTATCCGTCTTGGCAAGTGTGAAACTTCAAACATTTTCATCAATATTGGTTCCGGGTATGACTATGACTATTTTCCCAATTTTTACGAAAATCGTATTTTTTTGGAAAAATTGTCCACTCAACTGTGTCACTTTTTCAGTGCACCGAATCAAAATTAACATCACACTCACATTTAAGGTTATCATTTTCTGTAGCATTTCTTTCTTTTTGTTATTTTGTTCTTTTCATTTTAATTTTCAAACTTGACACATTTGTTTTCTCTTCAATCTGATTTCGAAAACGTGGATTTCAATTCCAAAAATTCTGCACGAAATCATCCATCATCAATGATCAACATGGGAATGAGACAAGCAAACAGTGCAGAAAGAATTTATTTATAAAATCAGATAAGATTTCCGCTAGCTCTTGTACAATGCGACTCCTTCTCTTCTCTCTCTTTTCCCTCATCACAATGTCATCGGCACTCGAGTGCTACGTCGGTACGAGTACTTGAATTTGTGCTCTATCCCGTGCTCATCATCCCTCTCAAAATCCAGCTTTTCCGAAACGTGATTGTGGTATCTGTTCTATTACTGCTATTGATTCTGATAAATCATGAGCAATAAGAGTCGCAGGCAAGATACCGTGGGGATGGTGCAACGCCGGCGGCACCGATCCCGCACCCGAACTGAAAGAGTGCGCAGCGGATGATCGATGCTGCATCTTCTCATGGTCAGATGACAATAGAGATTCAACTCTTGCATTTCACCCTCAGACAGCATCATTTGAATGTTTTTGTTTGAAAGCTCTAGTAACGTTTGTATCTTGAGCCTACTCGGATATGACTAGAGTAATCACTCTGAACACAACAACGATATTTTGATTACATGTCAATTAGGGTTGTCAAAATTAAGTATCGGGCTCTTCATTCTGCTTGCTCTCTCGTCACTCTGAGCGATGAGAGAATACGAGAAATTAAGAGATGGACTCTTCATTCTGACATCTCTATTCATGTAATTGTAAATTTAGGGCAGGCGGCGAAGATGGTGGCAAAGTATTCGACTGCCATAAGGATTGTCCCGAATTTGAAGGAAAGTCGGAATTCAACGATAAGGTTTGCGACTTTCAATCGGTGCATGGAATCCGTAATTGGGAAAAGTGGGCTCACAAAGTCAACATCAGTCGAGTAAATTTACATTCTTTGGATCGCTAGAACAAAAAAAGAACCAAATCGTTTCATAATCTCGAGTTATCACAACAATATGCCAATTAATTTGGGTTTTTCAGCTGAAAATGGACGGGTCGACGACGTACTGCAAGAAGGCCGAAGGAAAGTGCACATTCAACAAGTGCCCCTTTCATTAACTTTCACTAATTGAACTTGAATCGTAGCCTTCCAATTAATTGCAATAAACTGTCTCATTATAAATGCATCATGTACCCATTTGTCCACTGATTTTCGTTACTCCAATAATGTACGCTATTCAGTGGGTGCTGAGTGATGTACTCGTGTTCCAATGCAGGAGCAAAGACAAAGCATAGAAAATTTGAATTATCAAATTCGAGTGAATTGTTTCTGTTCTTCGTTTCTTCTCATCTACGGCGAACTTTTCCCGATTTCGTGTACTCGAAGCCGAAGTTGAAGGAGTTCTGGCCTGAATCAGGGAAACTGATGGGTTACGGTACACGCTATGTTTGTGAGTGGGCACAATTGGGTTATCAGATTAAAGTGAATGACGTCAGACTAATGCATAGCATAGAGATACGGTACCAATTTGACGCTGGCCGATCTTGCAGTGGCCAATTTGGCGCTCTTGGCTAATTTATCCTCGAAGACACTTGAATCCTCTCCCGATTCACTGATTGTCTGAAAGGAATATGGTAGATTAGTCTACTTATCGATTTTCTGCATTTGAAAGTTCTAGGAATAAAGTATCACTAAGTTACTGCTGTTATACTGGGTGAAACTTGCCGGAAGGACGAAATCAGTCAAGAGTTCACGGCAAAGCATGCGAAATTCATCCTGAAATTTCGCATGTTTTGACTCGCGAACTCTTGGCACGGAAAATCAACAACAATCCAGGATACGGTGTTCATGTAATCGATAACTGATCGAGATACGGTATTCGTCCAATCGATAATTGATCGAGATACGGTACCTTGTAATTGGGGTCGGAGGGATCGGCCCGAGCATCGTATGGGTGCTGGATATTTTAGTAATTAATTAGTTAGTTATTTATAAAAATACCCGATAGACTCGATAGCCAATGTAGACAAGAATAGCGACGAAAAGGAAGAGAAAGAATCCCATCTGAAATTAGTTTCAGGTTGTTTTGAAGGTGAAAATCAAGCGAGCTTACGAGTAAATCGAGAGGCCGACCAGTTAGTAGGGCAAAGTGTGAAGAGAGTGAGGTGGACGAGGAGGAATAATGAATTTTGAAATTGGCAATTTGCATACGAATTTGATATTAATGAGAACGACAGCATGCCGAGAGCACACGCAAAATTTACTACTTCTTCTACGAGTCTACTTCTTCATTCTGACAGCCAGTCTCGTTCACAAATCACAAGAATGTACAATCTGCTTTGCTTTGAGAGATATTCTTGACAAATATTATTTACTTTATCCTCAACAGGCGAAAAAATATCACAAACTAATGACAGGAACTCAGAAGACTTCCTAATGAAGGACAGAAAAAAGAGATAAAATGAGCAATATTTACGCGTGAACAGATCACTAACACGATCGTCAAATCACTAAATTGAAATCATCTTTGTGATATGATTAATCCAAGATCAGAGTCACGATAATACATAGTATAGCACTGTACACCAAGTATGAGCACCTCACAGCGTTACGAGAAATTATTCTACACCAAGTATCAAACATCGAAAAACAAGTCGAGTACAAATAATTATAGACGAGTTCACCTCGTAGTCTAAGGGGAGATATGAATGAAGGGTGAGCGGGGATTGAGATAATCTCTCTCGATTCTGCATGCTCTCTCGTCTGTCAGACAGTGCGAGAGAGTAGGCGAAAATGAGAGAGCAGGACTAAAGATCAAAGATCACGCCTGTGCTGACGTCGACCACTTCGCACTTAACGTCCTCTCCTTTGTCTGGTGCACCTCCTTCTCACCCCTTCTCTTCGGCTTCATCGCGAGCTGCAAAATCGAGCATTTTTCCATTGCGTGAGCAAAGTCGACATTTGCGAAACGTCGCCCACACTACCCCGCACTCACCAGCAGCTTCGCGAGCTCCATCCGCTTGCCGTCCGTCTCGTACAGGTCGATGAACTGGCCCATTTGCAGCTGAAAAGGCACAATTTGCAAATAAATCATTTGTCAATCAACAATCGACTACCGTACTCCTCTCTGCATCACCACCGTAACCCACCGAGAATCGATCGAAGATTGCCATGATCTTCGTGGCCGACGCCACCTGATGCTTCTCTGCCTGCAAATATCGGATTTTGAAAAAAATCACTTCTCGATTGGCAAGGCGCGTGCGACTACCGTACTCACCTCCTCTCTCCGAATATTCTCCTCCAGCCGCTCGAATTCGTGCAGCGTCGTCGACTGAGCGTCCGCACCCTGAATCAGGAAGGTATTACGGCGTTCAGTTCGCGATCGCGATCGCAGAACATCATTTGCCCCACACTACAGTATCCCTCATTCGAGCCGTTGAGTCACTTTTCTATCGCCAGCTTCATACAACCAGTAGTCCCGATGGGTCTACCGTACTCAGGTCTACAATACTACTCACCAGATAACAAGTCAGTTCTCGATCACCCTCAATGGCCCTACCGTACTCACCAACTCCATCTCCTCGCTCTTCTGCTTTCTCAGCAGCTGCTCCCGCTCCGCCTCCGCCACCCACGTCCAGAACAGATCGAGTAGATCGGACGCCTAGAGAAAGAGAGATTACGGTAAGACGGCCACATACAGTAACCGCTGCGCCGATTAATGGTAGAACACTTTTCTAAATATAATTTAGTGTTTTGTTATTGCGGACGTAGGAGCATTAGAATGCCTGGCGCTTCGCAATGATAGCGGCAGCGCGAAACGACTGCTTTCCTAGTTCAATTGCATTCGAAATAATGGATTTTGAACGTGATGTCGAGAGACGAACAATTTGGATTGGATGAGCGTCGAATATCACAATTACGAATAACACAAATATTCCAGCTACTCTTTAGTAATTGGTGATAAAAAATTAAATTTTAAAAAAATTAAATAAAATAATTAAATACTTCTCACCTCATCGAGCAGGACGCTGCGCGCGTTCTGGATCGCCGACAGCTGCTTCTGCAAGAGATCAAAAAATATCAATCAACTACCAATAAATCAAAGATCAATCCGGTTCTGACATATTCGCATGAATTCAGAACTTCAAACGTCACTTGTAGGTTTCAGGCAACCCTCTTGAGAAGGGGCGTATTTTGATTCTTTAGTAACATCTGGATACCCAATAGTAACAATTCACAAATCAGCCAGTATTATCGGAACGTCAGATTTTAAAGACCAAAGATCAAAGATCTCTAAATACTCACCTCGTTCCTCACCGCAGGCGGTCGCTTGTCGCCGGTGAGCATCGTGCCCACGTGGTCCGCCATCTGCAGCAGGAATCTGGAAGTGATTAATTAGTGTGCCTCTCAAATTTATTGATATTGAACAGAATGATCAGAATAAACTGCTTTGCCGCTCAATTCAACCTATTAAGCAATCGCGATAGCAGTTTTCCCAAATTCACACGGCAAATACCCGTTTCACAATTATCACAAGACCAGAATCGCTTGCTAATTTTCAATTCCCTGTTTGGTTCTCTGACAAAAAAATAGCCGAATCTACATTCATGGACCATTTTATTTTTTTTAAATAGTGGTAAAATAATCTGCATGCCTGCTCGATTAATTCACATGGAACATGCCCGTTTCACAATTTGCTCAAGATCTGAATCGCTCGCTCCGTACCAATACCGTACCGTGCTCCTACTAATCACACAACACCCACTCAAAGGTCAGTCACCATCGAATTTAATGAATACAAAATAATAACTAATTAATTAATCAACTGACTTCAGATGTGCCTTGTCGCACTCCTCCACCTTGCCCGCCCTGTCCAGTCTCGCCGTCAGCTGCGAGGAGTGCATCGCGATCTGCAGTGTGGGCAATCGATAAATGAGGGAGTATGGTAGGAAATACAGATAACAGAGCCTAGACAAAATTTAATCGAAACAACAATAGTTAAGACTCACTCCCTGGATGAAGTAGCGGATGAGATTGTCGAAGAAGGCGCCCGCAGTCGCCATCGACAGTTGGAAGGCGCGCAGTGAGGCGGATGTGCCTGAATTGGTTTTATAAGTAAATAGATATGTTTAGAATAAAAACAACACAACTATGGACGCTGTATTTTATTCAGTCTGATATCACTTCCCGGGAACATCAAACTTGTGGGTGACAGATCTACAGGAATGATTGGTGAAATCTACGTCTACACTGGCCCCTTGCTTGCAATCTCCTCGGCATACGAGTTTCACCGCATCAAACATAGTCAAGCCACGCCAATTTCTACCGTACCCTCAAATAAAAAAGTTACCGTACCCTTGCCCAGCCTCCGGGATGCGTCGGAGATGAAGAGCAGCTCGTTCCTCGCCTCGGCCAGCGCCAGTCGCGTCGAGTACACTGGCCAGATCGAGTGGAACAGCGTCTGCAATATTGTAGGGTATAATTACTGAACCAATCTTGTGAAATCGACGCCCCTATATTAAGTCAATGCTAATAGCGATGCTGACACATTAGTACAGCGTCTGTAAATTGCAACATTTTCAGATTTATAATGCTGAAGAGAACATTAGAGCTGCGTCTACTATTACGATGAATCCAACACGCACAGGTAGAATACATTTTTAATTATCAGACGATCAGCGATGAAATCACCGACCCCTTCACCTGCACTCTAATGGAGAAGGTGAAACACAATGCCTAAGATCTGTACCCTCCCAATCATCAACCATCCCCTCACCTGGTAATGCTCGATCACTCCCCGTCCCAACACGATGGCCGCCAGACGAGGCGCCGTGTACGTCGGCGTCACCGTGACGCGGGCGCGCGGCGTGCCAGAGGCGAACGCGCCGACGCTGTTGCCGCGTCCGGAGCGCAAGGCCGCGCCGCGCGCGGACGACACGGGCGTCGACGCGGACGAGGCGGATTCCTGCAAATGGGCACACGTTACGCGTTTCACTCGTACTAGAAGAATTTTCGATTTATCATCGCACTTGTTATAGGTAAAGGCTCACCTTCATGACGGCATCCACAGGCAGCTTGAAGGGGAAGGCGAGGGCGGCGGTCCGCGCGGCAGCGATGAACGCGAGCGACGCGGCGTGCTGTGTACGCGTCGCGGACACGGACTGCACGTCCCGACACATCATCCTGAGAAGGTTTGGGATGAAATTAGAGATCAAAGAACAATAGTTAATTGCAATAATTGGATATTGGCTATGAAGTAATGCGTTGAAATAGTTTTCTGTATTCCAGCCATACACGCCACTCACACTATCGTTATTTTGCCGTCCGATACAGTTCATCGCCTTTTCAAACACCAAATTGACTGATGTTCGATTCAATAATTGACAGGTAAATCGTTCTCAAACAAGCGTGTAATATTTTTATCCCTTTTTATGGCTTTTATGAGACTTGAACTTTTTCCGATTTCAACATTTCATAAAACACACATTCAACTTTCCATCTTCCTCTGCAGATCCAATCATTTCGTGAAAATTTTTTTCCTATGCTCAACTTCTATATTTGATCCCATTACGCAGACATGCCACCGGGTGCACCACAAATGATCCCCTCTCCTCTGAACCTCCCCTCTGGCCATACTCCCATCTTTTTCGACCACGTCTTGCATCCGATCTCCTTCCAGAAAATAAAAACCACTCCATCATCACCGTTTACCACCATCCGATCTCACCATACTGGCTGTTTCCAGACTCGCTCCCTACATAACCGCCCTTCTGTCCTACTCAACCTCTCCTCAGTTGCTTGTCATTAGAGAGTATTCTTGCTATCATGTACCCTTACAACATCACCGTGCCCCCACCCGTCAATGGTTCTTTCTACGGCCCGTCCCAGCCTTTTATGGCTCCACACCAACCCATGATGCCTATGCAGCCCGCCATGACACCGGTTAGTTATTTTATCATTTCGAAAAAAAGGATGCGTGGTCCATCGAACCATCGCGTATCACTCCCGAGATATCCCTCTGTTGAAGCACTGCTATTCCAGGCTCCCAATCCGGTGATGCTCCAGCCTCTAATGGCTCCACCACAGACCATGGTGCCGATGCAGCCTACCATGGCGCCGGTTAGTCATTTTTATCATGTATATACGGCTTCGTCTCATTAATCGAACCATCGATTTTCACTACCGAGTTATCCATATGTTAAAACACGAATATTCCAGGCTCCCTATTCGGCCATGCCCCAGCCTCACGACCACATGGGCTTCGTTCCTATGGTGAATCAGCCAATGATGGCTCCGATGCCTATGCAGCCCATGATGTGCCATCATCCAGTGCCTCTGGCTCCCATGTCCGCCCCTCAGCCTCCACAAATGGTAAGGTATTGATTGAACTATGCTCGATGTATTTCTCTCACTATCACCTTCGCTATCTCACTAAACTTGTTCGCCCTCAACTCGAATCTTCCAGGTGCCTCCTCATTGCCAGTACCAAGCGGCTCCTCAGCCAAATCCGGACTTCATTCCTGCGGTGTGCCAGCCCTTGATAGCACCGATGACCTTCCAGCAGCCTATCAACGGCATGATCTGTAATAATGCGGCACCCTTGCCCATGCCTCCTCCTCCCCAGATGGTCAGTAATAGATTTTATTGACAATGAGGACGTTATAACTATATCACAATCATCGGTACATCGCCACACTTATTCACGATCAATAACTCAAATCTTCCAGGTGCCCGTTCACTACCAACCACTGCCTCCGCCGCAGATGGTTATGGTTCCCATGGAAAACCACCCTATGATGGCTCCGATGCAGCAGCCCATGTCCTTCCCTCAGCCGCCTTTCATGCCCCTTGCTCCTCCTCAGATGGTAAGCTTCGGAACATCATGGCTATGTCTAAAGCAGTACTCTCCTAGTCATATTCTCATCATTATCTTGATCCTTCCAGGTCCCCGTTCAGTGCCAGTCCATGCCTCCTCCACACATTGCACCCATGGGTCACAACCAACAGATGGTGGCGCCCGATTCATTCGTGCCGCAGCAGGTTTATTTTTATTATCAAAACGCGCAACAACAAAAAATCTGTATTGTGAGACAATCACAGAGGAAATCAGTCTCACATTAATTCATTGATGACTTATTGAAATGAGCTGAAGCCAGATTGTCATCTGCCGAATGTTTCGAATTTACTTTCCCATTATAACTAAAATGTTACAGGTCCCTCTTCACCACAATACCATTTCTCCTCAGCCACTCTACATAGAGCCGTGCGCACAGCCAGTGATGGCACCGTACCCAGGAATGCACCAGCCACCCCCGATGAATTGCTTTATGGCAACCGCACAGGTAAACATTGTTCCCAACACAACTCACTTCCAGCATGACCCCATCCAACATTCCATCCAACAACACAACCATTTACAGGTGCCCACTCCGCGCCCGGACTCCATGTCCATGAATCACGGCTTCGTCACACTGCCTCCACTTCCCACTCATGAGCACGATGCCTTCCATCTTCAGGATGTATCTCAGCCGACCGATTTCGGGTCTCCGCCTCCTGCCTACGACACCTGTCCTCCATCTCCCATCCCTCCTCCTCCCGGCTTCACCTCTATGTCCTATCCTCCCCTCATCCGCCCTTACTCTCCCATCGCCGGTGCTGACGGCTCCTCAGACTACAGCGATGACCTCTACGAGGACCTCGAGTGTCCCATCTTCAATGATGAAGCGTCGGCCTCACCTCCTTCCTACTACTCCGATTTCACCGAGGATGGCGGTTAGTTTTTTGTTTCTTTATTCTTTATTGATTCATTCATCTTACACAAACACTCTACTACCATGGGGAAATATCACACCTGATACAGTGGTGTTGTATCACTGAGTCACCTTGAAATCACCACCATAAATCCATCTCTCATTCAGACACGGCGTTCCTCGAGCCTCCCTTCGACTCCGACTCCAACGACGCCTTGCTCTCCCCCTCCCCATCAAATCACTCCTCGGAAGACTTCACCGAGGATGCTGGTTAGTCTCAGTTATTTAATTATTCGTTCAGAACCACACGATACTGTCGCTAGAGAGATCGGTAGAACACATATCATCCCCGTAACACCAATGCACCAGGGCATTTGCTTATTTTAATGACCCCACAATCCAAATACCATCAGTGGACAGCAATCACATTGGATCATGTAAAATCCCCGTAGCACCAATGCACCAGGTCCATTTTCACATCGTCAATATCCTCCCTTTCAGACACGGCATTCCTCGCCCCTCCCTCCGACTCCTGCCCTGCCACTCCTCCTCTCTGCTCATCGCTCTTTTCCAACCTCACCACCGCCTCCTCTTCCACTCCCTCCTTCGTCAGTGGCGGCTGCACCTTTTATCTCCCTGGCTCGTCTATAGATTCCGAATCCTCTCCATCTACTCCTTCTTCAACATCAACGGCGTCCACTGCTCTGTCCCCTTACGCCCAGTCGAACTCGTCGTATGAGGAAGATGAAGACAAGTACGGCCACGACGCCAATGCGCTTGCCGGATATCTGGTCGCCTCCACAACATCATCTGTGTCACTAGCGACGTCTTCTTCTAACAACGAAGACAGCGAAGATCTAGGCTCCGACGATGCGCTGGAGAACATCGACAACGACGAATTCGCCTACGAAAGCGATCCCGATGCGCTTGCCGAATATCTCGGATGCAACCTCCAGCTTTCGGAGCAGGAGGAATTCGAACAAGGTGAGCCTTTTTTTAAATTGTCATAGACCCTTAGCCGTGAAACAATCGCGAAATGGCTGCATTACTAGAGTAAATAGTTCCGTCGAAACACCGATTCACCTACTACCCTAATCCATCTCTTTTCAGACGACCTCTCCGACGACTTTCCATCTGCTCGCGCCCCCTCCACCACATCCGTTGAGGACGACGGTCAGTTATTTGACCTTTCATCATCTTTGGTTCTCATCTAGGCACATCCTTGATTCATCCTCATTCATCCAATTCTCCCAATCACTCCCCCATCGTTACATTCCCGCTTCATCCTCACTATTCCTCCATCTACGCGCTTATCCCATACCACTCCACAGATAAGGAAAAAATTTCAATCCCCCTCATTCCAGACTCCTCTCTCGCCTCCTCCTTCTCCTCCTCGTCCATCGTCCGTCTCTCCAGTTCCGGGTCCGAGTCCGTCGACGAGGACGCCATCAGCATCTTCTCTTATGCCTCCTCTCACTCCTTCCAGCGGGGAGGATGCACCTTCTACCCTCCTCCACCTCCTCCCTCGACGTCGGATTCTGAATCCACCGTCGACGATGAGGTCGAGCCCCGTCCCCTCGACGACGTTCAGCAGCTGCTCCAGCCGGTTCGTTGCCTTTGTTATGGCCATACCCGATACACAACTTTGAAATGTCTTTTACTGCCGTTCGCTCAAACTATCACCTCTAGCCGCATCCATGCTTCACCCTCGTCATTAGCTCTCGCCGCGCAGATAGCTTTAATGGTTTCGCCTTCGGCTATGATAAAATATCACCAATTCTCCCAATCTCTCATCTCTAGTAACATTTACGCTTCACCCTCATTACTAGATCTCGCTGATAGCTTTCAATGTTCTCTCGTTCATCGTTTTCATAAAAAACAATCACGACTTCTAGCAATCTCCATCAAGGATTCCGAAACGCATCATCATCCCCCCCCCTTTCCAGTCCTCCGCCCACTCCATTCTCCGGCAGTTTCGCCCCGAATCTCAACGTGACATCGACGTCGCAGCTCTCAACGAAACGGAGGCCGCAGCGTACATCTACGCATCGTTCAATCGACCCGTCGGCCAGCCCCAATTCGCGTTCACCATGGAAGAGGTGGGCTACACATTACTTCACTCCTTGCCCTTACAATAGCGACTTCTATGCTTCTTCTCGAAGACATTAGCTCGGAATTCGCCTAGTAGGCAGTGCCTTGTCCTTGAATAAGTCAATATCACAGATCGACGACCTCGTCTCAAATCAGCTGCGCATGGCCCGCGAGCCAGTCGACTCCGCCGTCACGCCGCTCGTCTGACTCCGCTCACGGCAAAGATGGCAAAGCATTGCACTCCTGACCCCTCAGTCACCCCCACCCCAACTCAATTTCCACCTCGTTAATGTTACCGCGCTAATAAATGAATTCAAAACATCCACACTTGATCTATCCGCAGTCATCAGTAATGCTATTAAGCTAGGATACGCTGAAAGCATCAGCCTGACGCTTCCCCACAGACTTTGAATTGCATGTGAAGCATGAACTAGCATAGAAGCGAGAAAAGCTACAGTCGCGTTGTTTCATGGCAAAACTTTACCGATCAATTTAGAATTTTGCTAATAAACAATAATAATAACAAAAACTAACTCGATGGACTCGAAGAGGTGCGTGGCGTATCGCTCATCCAGACAGAGGAAGACGTGACGGATCGCCTGGAAGGGAGTGCAAAATGAGATTTTAAAGGACATGATGGTTCTATTGAGTGTCAACTATTGGTTACTAGTTCAGGCATGAACACCACCAAATCTGAGTCGCTCATTTCACGTTTCATCTGGTATTCAACTACTCAGTTCCTTGCGGCTGCTCAATAATCTGCGTTCGGATTCGTGCAACAACAAAATCCTTCATAGTTCCCCACCCCTCTTTAGTATCATGCCTAGTTGAGTATGCCAGTTCTGACCAGATCCTTCCTCTTCCTGTTCTTCGCCCCCCCCCCTCTACTTTTCTGCTTCATCTGATACTCAACTAATCCGATCAATGTTTTTGTTGATTGTTTTTCTGATCGATGCCACTCGCAACAACAAATCTCACATCGCCTAATCTTCAGGATGCTAGTAAGACCGAAAGCAAAGAACACCCCCCCCCCTCCCCCTCTCCCTCCCCTCCACTCACCCGCAGGTGCTCCTTCAGCTGGTCGCGCTGCAGCAGTCGCTCCACCACGAGGCCTGAGCAAATGATAATAGTAATAATAATATTATTATTAAAACATTTAAAAATATGCGAGAAGCAATTCCAAATCGACTATATCGACTTTTTTAAACAACTCTGTGCCTGGCAAAAATCATTTTCAAACCTTCTCCCTCAGGATAAGAGATACGCGTGAAGCAAAAATAAACCTATTCGTAAAAGTCTGGGTTTTTGTAATAAGTTTTCAGTGAGAGGAAACTATTGGTCCAATTTCAACACTAATTATCGTCTTCGGACATATTCCACTCACCACAGATGCTCTTCTCAATGGCCTGTAGTTCCTTGGCCACAGCCGTCCGTTCGTTGTAGTCCAGCTGGTAGAGACGGGACAGGTCGAGGGCTGCCACCTGAAGGAATAAACAATGGTAGAGGTAGAGATCATCCCGTTATTCGAGGAACACAATTTTTCGCAGCTCAATCAAGAACCCATCCACCAAAACCTAATCGTGCCACCTAGTGCACCCAAGTTTGACCGACTACTCAAACAGTTGAGTATGCTGTATTTTCCAATCCACGTGAAGTAACTGGTGCACCCAAAAATAAACAACTATTCCCCACCTTTGCTCTGTGGGCGGACAGCTCATCGTAGACGTTGTCCGTGGCCAGCAGACGGGCGCACTTTCCCACACTCAGAATCTGAATTTCACTTCTTAATGATCTGATCTGCGGAGATGCTGGGATTGTATGTCTCAGGGTAATTCTTTGAACAGCCTTGGACTGTCTGTCTCATTTCGAAATTCTTCTCGTTTATCTGATTACTGATTGCAGAGATCAGTTCTCCTCGAAATCAACTATCATAATATTAATAAAATCAAAATAGCTCACCATCTTGGGCAGATTCCGGTCGAGGAAGGCGGGCACGAGCGCCTTGTCGAGGTTGAATCTGAATGTGAAGACATACGTAGGAAACTCAAATTAGACTGGTGAATTTAAGCTGCACATTTAATTCGAAATAAACCTCGTCTGCCACGACTTGACCATGGCGGCCTCGCTCTGCTCCGCGCCGTGTCCCTCCCGCTCCTTGATCAGGAACTGCAAGGAGATCAAATATCAGAACACGAAAGATCAAAGATCGAAGATCAGACCAGGGCGCCCTGGTCCCCCCTACGCACGTCAGATCTCAAACCCGTTAAAGAACAGTTCACGTGATTGCGAATCACCGCTCCCGTGTTGCCGAAACATTATTTGAACCGACGTGGTGCTTTTGTGTTTCTGCCACACGATGAAACCAGGACTACTCCCACTGAACAATGTACGCCACCCCGTGAACAAAACAAAAAACCTCGACTTCATATTCACATAATTCCTGCCTCTTCTAGGCTGAGCCCCTTCTCAACCTTAGCTCCGCCCCTTTACCTCCTAACCCTCGACCCTTTATCTTCTAAGCTCTGTTTCTTCTCATCCTAAGCTCCGCCCCTTTTCCCTCCCTCAAGCCCCGCCCCCTCCTCCTAACCTCCGTATTGTGGACGTTGAGGGTGCCGTCGAGCAGCCACTGCTGCAGCAGATTCGCGAACACGAACATCACCGAGTCCAGCAGGGTGATGATACTGTAGAGTGAGTAGGCATTATTAATTAGTTGGACATTAATTAGTGAGTCTCGATGCTCACGAATCTACGGAAATGCATCTACGTGATATTGCGAGTATACCATTTATTCACATTTATGTGCAATTGTATTCTACGCAGATAACCAGACATCATGATACGTTTTTATTGTAAGGGGAATACTCACGTCGAACGGAACACTACGTCAAACCTAAAAGACTGTTGATAAGGAACAGGTGAAACGTAAAATTTGCAATGTTGTGAATTGAAATATATAAACGCACACTCGCTCCTCCATTCCGCCCGTGTTCTCCAGTCCCGTGTAGTGCATGTACAGCTCGTGCAGCAGCGTCATTCCTGACAATGAGCGGATTGAGATCGTAGACCTACCGTATCCCGCTGGTACTTCATTACCCTACCGCACTCCACATCGCTGGATACAGTACCCCCGCCGTACTTACGCACTTTTTACAACTGTAGCCTCTCGTGCCTCTCATCTGTAGCGTCCCTTCTCTTCCCATCTCTACCATACCCATCTACCGCAACCCCAATCATCCCTACCGTACCTTTCATCTATGTCCTTTAACCTGGCGCGTCTATAACATGCGTACCTCTCATCTGGGGTCCTCTCACGACTGCTGCGCCCCCTCCCTAACATCTCTGCCCTTACTCTTTCACTCTCGCTAACCCGGCGCATCTATAACACCCGTACCTCTCATCTGTGGTCTTCTTACGAGGGCGGCCAGTGCGGCCACCCTTGCCATTGCTGCCTCCCATCGAGAGCGAATGCGGAAGTCGAGCGCCCGAGTATCCAGGTAGCTGCCGCGCTGAAACCACATTTCAGACTAATCGTTTTGTTTGTGTGCACTGGAAACCCATACTGGCATTGATAAGTAACATATCAAGCACAGGTGATCTACTTCTGAAGCGCGTGCTAACCATGTACCAACCACAACGAACCCAACGCAAATTTCTGCATCAATCATTCATTCTCATGCATGCTATATTCAAAAATTCGACTACCGTAACCCATAGGTGCCCAAGCGGACCGCTGGGGGAGCCCACCCGGGAGGGCTCCCCCCCTTCAACGTACCCGGGTTCATGGTCCAAAATGGGTGGGTAGGTCATGGTGGAACTTGTATCTGAAACATATCCCAATGACTTCTACAGTATACCACTATCGATTTTTGGTTTATTTATTAGTAAAGTGCGCATCCTAGTATCACCGGGTTGGAGAAAACTTCGGTTACGCATGTTGTTTACTAGTAAAGAGCGCATCCTACAATCACCTGGTTTGAAAAAGCAACCGAAATCGATATTTTATCCAACCCGGCGATTCTAGGATGCGCTTTTTACTAGTAAACAACCTCCGTAATATCACCGGGTTAAATATAACTTCTATTACGGAGGTTGTTTATTAGTAAAGAGTGCATCCTAGTATCACCGGGTTAAATATAACTTCTATTACGGAGGTTGTTTATTAGTAAAGAGTGCATCCTAGTACCACCGGGTTGGAGAAAATATCGATTTCGGTTGCTTTTTCAAACCAGGTGATTGTAGGATGCGCTCTTTACTAGTAAACAACATGCGTAACCGAAGTTTTCTCCAACCCGGTGATCCTAGGATGCGCACTTTACTAATAAATAAACCAAAAATCGATAGTGGTATACTGTAGAAGTCATTGGGATATGTTTCAGATACAAATTCCACCATGACCTACCCACCCATTTTGGACCATGAACCCGGGTACGTTGGAGGGGGGGAGCCCTCCCCCCTGCGGACCGCCGTGGGCACCTATGCCGTAACCTATTCTACAGTAACCCCTCCCTACCGTACCTCTCGCTCCAACGTCATCACGTCCTGCGTGAACTCCCGGTGCACCTTCTGGAGGCCAACGATGAACGCCTGGAAGGGGGTAGCGATTGAGTACATTGAATACGATAAACTGACAGCAAGGAGAACAATGACAGAAGGAACCGTAAAAAAAAACGAATAATTATACCAACCGCAATATTTGAGTTTCCTGAAAATATTTTAAGCAGGAATTCTCTCGAGTATATAATACAAGTGAAACAGCCCGTCATGACGTTCATAAAACAGCGCCAATAAATGCACTCCCCACGCCCATACCCGTTTCTCACCTCGGTCATCAGATCGGCTCCCTGGGACGTGGCCATGTTGGCGGAGTGGGCGTGGCTGGCAGTCTGCAGCACGCGCAGCAGACGGCCGCGACGCGTGCCCGCAACCGCGCACCCGGCCGACATCCTGAGATGATAATACGGGTTACGGTAAGTGGCAAATCGATAATATGAAAGAGATGCATGTAAGTTTATGAGCATTGCACATTAATAATCGAGTAAAATCAATGGAGCCCGGTCTACATATATGTCTTTGTCAAGTTTGTGGAACACGAGTCAAACAGTTCCAAAATAAGACAATATCTAAGTGCTAACCGTACGACTCGCTCGTGTACTCAAAAACTTATTCGTTTGTCGCAATCACTTCCAAAATATTTCATGTTTCAACATCACCTCTTGTAAGCCACATTTACTTATGCCCAATATGCATCCGTTATCTTTAGGAACAAAAAAGTAAAAACATATCAGCAAATCACCTTGACCCTCAACATCCGAAAAAAAAGCAGAAAATTTTCAAAGAAACTTCCACAATTATCAATGCTTCAGCATCACATCACGTATCCCTCATCTACTTGAAGCCAATACGGCAGCGTTCTCTTATTCAACAATCCAATCATATTTGCAACAGTGATCTCTTTTTCGTCCACCACACCTCTCGCTAATCCTATCTCGCCTCTTACTTTTCTAACCCGGCGCGCCTATCACTCAATGTCTCCCCAAGTGCTTACCTGAATACTCCATCGGACAGGCGGAAGTAGCTGCTCTCGAAGCCTTTGAGGGCACGGGCCAGCCCCTGCGCAAGCACCTCGTCCGCAACCTCTGCAATGTATTTTAGTTGAGACCATGTATGTTTCGATGTCATGTTTCCTTTCACTCACCATTGGCGCCTGCCGCACGGCCGCAGACGCCGGCGACGGCGCGCAGCGCAGCCGTGGCGCGTTGCGGCTGTCCACCGTGGTGTTGCACGTGGACTACCGTGGACGGCGTGGCCGTCGAGAGCGAGACGGGCGAGGACGAGGCCGAGTGACGAAGTCTGACCAGGGGGGGATGAGGACGAATACAGCGAGAACACAGAAAAATACTAACTATAAGCATTTAGTGAATTATTTTTGCTAACGATGCTAACGCTCACGAATTGAAATTGTAAAGACATAGCCGTTATGCACCAATATTGAAACATACATTCACGGTTTTGTTTTTTTCTTATTTTTTCATCACACAATCGACGAGAGGGCTTCAATCGGATTTATAAATTGATACTAGAACCTCAAACTCGCTGCCTTTTGTACACAGTTCAACAAACTTTTGAAAGAGTATTCAACCCTCATTTTTGGCGTTTCACATCAAACACATAATCATTCGCTGCTTGCCGTACTCAATAATATGAGATTCTTCTATGTGTGCACAAGCAAATATCAAGCAGCCTGTTAGTACAAAATTACTGTCTACTTGGCCTTTTCTTCCTGACCCGGCGCTCCTAAGACACGCCGACTCCCTAAAGAGTTTCATAACTCACTGCTCATCGTACAGTCGATTCGTCGCCGACGACGGCGTGTCGTACACCGTCGGCGTTAGCGTCGTCGTCGCGGCACGCGCGCGAGGTCTGCAATTGATTTGGTCATAGTTCCTGGCTCCCAGTCCCAGATATCACTTATTGTTAGCATCCAGTAGGCTTGCCCGCCATCCAAAAGTCCCCAAACATTACGGGGCTCCGACAGGCCCTGATGATGCAAGGCATCGTTAGAGAACCGATGGCGCCCCGCTCCTTCCGTATCTCCCAATACCCCCCCCCCCGCTCCCTCTTTTAGGCGGGCAATCAGTGGATCACAATCATGTTCCATACCTCTCGACCATTGGCGGCGGCGAGGTCGTCGTCTCCGCTCCGCTCATGTCCAGACGCGGCCGAATGTTCATCTGAATTACTCCCATAATTGATCGAATAGAGATTTTTTTTCTGCACAGCTCGATGGCAGGATCAAACAATCAGCGATGTTTCAAGGTATAACGTATAGTTGAAACCGCAATTTCGAGGAAAAACATACTCTAATTCTCACGTAACTTCATTGCCATGACTACCCAGAGTTCCAAATTCGCTACCGTAACCTCTTATCATACAGGTTATTGTACTCCTAGCATACCTTAGACATCGCATCTCTCGCCATAACCACCGCTTTTACGAACTACACCCGATTCCCTAATCATTTCATCTTTATAATACCGGTTACCGTACCTTAGCCATGGCATCTCTGGCGGCCACTGCCGCGTTGAATGAGCTGCTTCCGAATGGCCGGGTCGAGGTGACCGTCGAGAGGGGCGACCCCGTCGAGTGCGTGTTCGCCGGCGTGTAGAAGGTCGACGGATTGTATGGTGTGTCTCCCTGAAAGAGTACGGTAGATGACGTCGACGATAATTGGACTAGCCCAAAATAAGCGAATCTTGCTATTTTACCCAACCCTACCAACACTATACCAACCCTGCACGGAATGCGCATGAATAAACTACACATGAAACGCCGATCGTGCGAGCAACACATTCCCATGATGCACAGTTCAACGACGTCTCCAAATGAAATGCATTCGATCAAACCCTGCGAAGCAAGATCGCCCAATCCCAACATACCGTAAGCTCGCTCCTGACCCTCGAGCGTGAGACGGATCGACGGTTGAAGTGAGGCGAGCGAGAGCCGCTCCCGAGCTGCTGCTGGAATTATGCGGCATTAAATAAGTCAATTATAATTGTAAATATAATATATTTTAAAAAACCATCTCATCTCCACTACTCAACTACCGGTTTACAGACCGAATATTTCACATTGAGAGTTCATTCATTTTACTTTCACCCCCGCCACTTCCGTGCTACTCCAATTTCCTATATTTCAAGGATACCTCGTTATCAATTCGACGACTCCTTGGGAAAAACAAAAATACAGTCAAAACACAGTTCTGTTTGCTCCGGAATATTTAGTATACCTCTTTACAATTAGTCTTGCACGCGTTAATTATGTGTACGCAATTCAATCGCTATCCCGCCCATCACTTCCGCGCTTCTGCAGTTGTCTATACCCATCGATAATTACTAACTTCGATGTTCGCTTCGCACAATTGACATTAGAAGATACTACCAATACTTTTAGCGCTTCACTGCTTATTCAAATACAACCAGAACCACAACTAACAGTGGACCTCAATAGAGTATTGAAGCTGAATCCCTTTACAAAATTTCTAATTTAATTAGTAATTCCAACGCACAGTGGATATGAATCCCCTCTTAGGCGGCAGAGGCGGTGCGTCCTTCTCCATCCCGAGAGACTGGCTCTGCTCACGA
Organism: Pristionchus exspectatus; assembly: GCA_911812115.1. Taxonomy (NCBI): domain Eukaryota; kingdom Metazoa; phylum Nematoda; class Chromadorea; order Rhabditida; family Neodiplogasteridae; genus Pristionchus; species Pristionchus exspectatus. The sequence goes on along the minus strand of OU461586.1, from coordinate 6,966,063 downwards.
CCGAGACCGTACTGCAATTATGAATGCGATTAACTAGTCTTGCACGCGGACCCCGTGTCTAATAAATGGTTAATAGATAATTAATAATAGACTTAATAGACTCAGAAAGTAAAGCAGCTCTCTCAAGATAGCAAGTTCCATGCTCGCACTTTGATTTGAAATTTTAAATTTGAGTCAAAATGAATTCGGTTTACCACTAAATAATTGTATCCCGGTGTATTGACGTTTCATCTAATCTACAAATATACAGTCAAACCTTCTTCGACAGCACGAATCCCTCTCCAATGTAGAGGCCTCGTCGCAGATCTGGGGCGGTCTAAAGCAACAATTTGCAAAAAATAAAATAACAAAACGACTTGTCACTTCCCTGCTCCAGCAATAAGATATCCCTTTGAACGCATTCTCGCAAACGATCACTCGTCAATTGTTGTCTTACAAACCAGTTCTTGCTCACTACTACTACAACAACTAGACACCACAAAGTACCGTATCTAGCGATAACATGTTAGTATACTGTAACTGCCGTATACCTCGAGTGCTTGGATGCCTGCAGCGATTGCTTGCACCCGCTCTGATCCCGACGATTTGTGCCGATCGAGAACTGAAATCAGGTTTCGATTCAGACAGATTGACCACGCTGATTGCTGTTTCACTGAACTAGCAAGAAAGGAATCGACGAGGTTTGGTAATAACGTTCACATAGTACAATCCAACTACATCCTTACAATCCAACTACTAGAACTATCTCAGTACAACCATAATCCTACCGTAATCCTACCGTACCTTTCCTGTAGTGTCTATCGATCTTTTCCCTTGTGGCCATCTCATCGTAGATTCCGTGCGCGTCGATCGCATCCGCCAACGAACGCGCATCAACTACAACATTTTCAATTATGAAACATAAAGTTAGGTGACAAAATCCTTCGAAAGCCGGGTACGTTTATGAAAAAAGACTTCGGAAACCGGCTAATTTTAGGTAGTTTTCGACTAGCTTTTTCATTTATGCTTTCAATCCAACGAAATCAGCCAAGTCTACTTATACAAGTCCCAAAACTCATAATGATTGCAACTTATTATTATCAACAAATTTCAAGGATTTGGGTATGCAATTTGGACTAATTAGAGTCTGAACTATACAAATCCGACAAGTAGTTTACGGTAAAATGATCGTGAATTTAAGTTTCTAATTGTTGATATTATGTAAACCATACCATCGATGGCGAAGCAGCGACGGACATCCGCACTCGCCTCCACCAGTGATGGCGGATGGCCGGATGACATTCTTAATTATTATTAGATTTAAATAATTAAATTGATAATAATGCATGCTTGTTTCAACGACCAGAATACTCGTACTCAAATTATAGACAGCTTGACTGACTTCTTATTACTTTGAAAGAAAACTAGCCAGCTACGCTGGCTAGGTGTCGCCGGGTCCGACCCAGTTGGCATCGTCGCTGTCGGAAGGCTCGTGAGGCCGAGAGCAAGCCGAAAAAAGATGGGATGGGGCCACTTCGTGGCCCCATCCCATCTTTTTTCGGCTTGCCCTCGGCCCCACGAGCCTTCCGACAGCGACTCGCAGACTCGCTTCGCTCGTAGGAGCGTGTGTCGCCGGGTTGTGATAGTCGTCTGCGAGTGCTTCGCGTCGCCGGGTTATGTATTTAAAACATTGATATAGAATAGTGTTGTATACTAGAATAGAATACTCGAGTAATGAGTATGACACAACTCTAACGTTATTTCAAATGCATAGAGTCCCGCACGGAATTCCCTGATTAGCAATATACCGTAATCCCGTGTTGTGCAATTATTGCCCTGGCCTAAAATGACTCGCTCTTCTCTCGCTTCTCGTTGCTAGTTCTTCCCAGGAGTTTCGTCTTATTTCTTCTGTTATCCCATCGCTTCGATAAACCGCTGCCACCACTCGTGAGGGGTCTTTCCGCACAGAAGACACGTACACAACATAATTGGCGTTCAGGAGTTCCCGGACTTACGTGAGTTAAATTTAGCAAATTTTACCTTCGTTTTTCCTTATTTTCCTGTGCTGGAATTTCCCTTTGTGCGCGGGAGCCTATGCCCAATTTTCGTTTGTGAGTAGAAAACTCTACTTTTCAACTAGAAAATACGGGATATTCGCTGGGATTTGACTAAGTTTGTGATCGTCGAGATTGCTGAGACTTAGTGAGTGTTTGTAACGATCGAAAGTTACTGAGACACTGAGTTACTGTGCACGAGTACACAGTTACAGAGTGAGAGAACAGCGAAATAGCCCGATATCTCGCCGGTTGTGATTCAAAGTAAAGCCGTCGAGGCTCGAATTTCATCATTTGCACGAAATTTTCTCAAGAGTTGTCTGTCTCGCCTGAAAAATGGAAGAAGCAACTGAGAAAATGGCAGAAGTGTTGCTGGCAATGCAACAGATGATGGCAGCACAACAGGCTGAGTTGAAAGCATTGAGAGACCATCAGGCACAGATTGCAACGAGCAGTGCAGATGACTCGAACAAGAGTCGCGGACCCTCAGTGGACTCCCTGGAGAAGCAAATCAGATTGTTCAGTTACAATGCTGATGAGGGATGGACATATGAGGCATGGTGGACTCGCCATGAGGGCCTGTTCAATTCTGTGAAAGTGGATGATAAAGAGAAGAATCTCATGCTATTGAGACACGTGGATGATTCTGTGGACAGACAATTTCGTGACCACATTAGACCAAAGAAACTGGAAGAGATGTCATTCTCTGAAGTTCAAGGGATCATGACGAAATTGTTTGGGGACAAGAAGACCATGTTCGAAAAGAGACTCGAGATGTTCAATCTCAAGATGTCAAAGGTTCATATTGACGATCTTCGAGAGTTTGCAACGAGAGTAAATCGAGTGGTCGAGGATGCTGATGTCACCCAGCTTACCCCGGATAAGATCAAGACGATGATCTTCTTGGCAGGTGTTGATCTACCGAGACACACCGGTGCCATGTTCCACATCATCAATGGCATGAAGAAGGAAGAGAATCCCACCCTCGAGAAGTTACTCGAGATAGCTGATAGCTTCAAGGAGGCTCAGCTAGACTCTCAGACAGTGACTGGCCAGAATCGATCTCAAGTTAATGCTGTGAGGCAGCATTATGGGAAGGGGAAGGAGAAGTCCCGCCGAGATCGAAGCTCTTCCACAGACTCTGAAAATGATGGATGTGAAAGATGTGGTCGAGATCACGATGATGGGAGGTGTCCATTTGTGAGTGCGATCTGTCACAAATGCAAAGAGACTGGTCACATAAGAGTGAAGTGTCCAGGGAAGAACAAGGGAGCGAAACCCAAGTTCAACAAGATCATGAGTGAGCAATCAGGGAACTCATCGGAGTTCGATGTTTCAATGAAAGTGAATGGAATGACTGTGGAAATGAGTGTTGACTCAGGTTCCGATCTGACATTCATCTCACAGCACACGTGGAAATTGGTTGGATCACCGAGAGCAAGGTGTACCAACGTCACTCCCGAGTGCCCTAATGGATCGATTTTCCTTGTGACTGGAAAATGCGATGTTCATTTGGAGATGAATGGTGTCATTACTTTCGGTCAGGTATACATCACTGAAGATGTGAACGTGCTGGGAAAAGATTACATGCAGTTCTTCTTCACACTGATCCCCAAGAGGGCGGAGGCTCAACTCAATCACTCGATCAGAAGTATCGAGGTTACAGAGACGGATGAAAGACTCCCCTCTGGTACTGGACTAGTCACGAACGAATCCAGGAATTACTCGATTGCTATCGAGGGCACAGCAATGGTGAAAGACCCATTGACTGGAAATGATGATCTGTCTCCTGGAATTGCTATTCTGGAGGGATCGGGGTCTTCTCCAAGGAGATCAAGTCTGAAAGATGACGAAATTCACTCGATTGCTATCGAGGAAGCCGCAGTTGCTTACTGTGCAGTGAAGAAGGATCGCGAGATTCTCACATCTGAGTCAATGACTGAAAGTCTGCTCGCGTATGAGCTGAAAGATGGAGTTCTGACCGGTTCAGACTCAGGACTTCGGGATCATGACCAGATGGATGTGAAGAGGGAACACGGATGGCCGACTTCGTCAAGCTGCGACGCGTTGAGAAGAACCGACTACCGTAACCCTTCGTGCGGAGATGAGCCCGCCGACTACAACTCATCACCAACGGAGACGTGCCCGGCAATGATGCCGATCGAGCGAGTGCAAGAGAAGAAGAGATAACTGTCGCGCAAAGCCAGTTCACTGTCGCGCAATGCCAGTCCTATTGCCCACATTTTGTTGATATCGTGGCCCATCTCATATTCTTTTCTTCGTTTCTGTTTTATCAGATACTCCCGAGTTCGTATCTTAGAAGGGAGGTGTTGTATACTAGAATAGAATACTCGAGTAATGAGTATGACACAACTCTAACGTTATTTCAAATGCATAGAGTCCCGCACGGAATTCCCTGATTAGCAATATACCGTAATCCCGTGTTGTGCAATTATTGCCCTGGCCTAAAATGACTCGCTCTTCTCTCGCTTCTCGTTGCTAGTTCTTCCCAGGAGTTTCGTCTTATTTCTTCTGTTATCCCATCGCTTCGATAAACCGCTGCCACCACTCGTGAGGGGTCTTTCCGCACAGAAGACACGTACACAACAAATAGTATAGAATATTAACAGTCGCGGACCGAGTTGGCATCGTCCCTTGCGAAAGGCTCGTGGGGCCTCGGGCGATCCGAAAAAAGATGGGATGGGGCTCCGCCCCATCCCATCTTTTTGTCGGATCGCCCTCGGCCCCACGAGCCTTCCGCCAGGGACTCGCAGGAAAGTGCGTCGCCGGGTTGTGATAGTCGTCAGCGAGTGCTTCGCGTCGCCGGGTTATGTATTTAAAACATTGATATAGAATAGTATAGAATATTAACAGTCGCGGACCGAGTTGGCATCGTCCCTCGCGAAAGGCTCGTGGGGCCTCGGGCGATCCGAAAAAAGATGGGATGGGGCTCCGCCCCATCCCATCTTTTTGTCGGATCGCCCTCGGCCCCACGAGCCTTCCGCCAGGGACTCGCAGGAAAGTGCGTCGCCGGGTTGTGATAGTCGTCAGCGAGTGCTTCGCGTCGCCGGGTTGTGTATTTAAAACATTGATATAGAATAGTATAGAATATTCTGAAAAACAAAAAAAAACAAGGAAAACATCAACACGCGAAAAAATATTCATTGCCTAAGGATTACGTCATATTACATAAGGATGATGAAATTCATTCAAAATTTAGTGGCGCTACACTTACAGGTTCGATTGAGCCTAAGCACGTCTCGATCGGTCGAGTTTGAGCTGATTTACGCGCGAAAAAATGAGTAGAAAAATGAGTATTGCCTAAGGATTACGTCATATTACGTAATGATGACGAAATTTGTGTGAAAAGTGAAAGTCCACTTCATGACGAGTCGTTTGGAATGTTGCATGCCTGATTCGGTTGAGTACCCAGCGAAAAAAGCGCAAAAAACGGTGCAGATGTGAATTTCGTCATATTACGTAATGATGACGAAATTTTTTTTGCAAAAAGTTTGCCTGTCCATGAGGAGTCCAATGGTACCGGAGATAGACGTGTACGATCAGTTTGAGCCGAGTTATGGGCAAAAAACGAAAGCGTGACACACGTTACAGACAGACAGACAGACAGACAGACAGACAGACAGACAGACAGACAGACAGACACTAAGATATGTGACTTATCAAGTAACACACTGAGATATCCCAAGCAAGAAACCCCAGTTGTGCGGGTCCCAATTTACTATTATTTGCTGTAGACTAGAATAACGAGGAAAGCAACAGTAAGCAGATATAACAATAACGACACGACGTGTTTTTTTTTGCCCTCCACTGCTCTCCGAATGCACGCAACATTTTATCAACGACGATTTCAAACCTTCAAACAACCATGATCGGAACATTAAAACTTCAGTATTACAAAACTTGAACAAGAATAATCATAAATGAGTATCTTGGACGGGTGGGGGATTTGCATAAATAATGAGTGTAATTGAATGGGAGAGGCGGGATGAGCCCAGGAGACGGAGACGACAACTGCGAGATAATGCAGAAGACGGCTCCCCGATGTCACCTGCAATCAAATCAATAAAGTATACACATCACACACTAGATTGGAATTTTTACACGGCAAATCAAGATCGCAACTCAAATACTATTTTCTATTGATTAAAAAGTAATGCTGAAACCAAAATGTACCTGGGCTAGTTCTTCTTGAATCCGAACTTCTTGCGCTCGTAGAAGAGATCCGTCTTCGCACTGCCCAGATTCACGATCTTTGGACAGCCATCGCGATCCTATTTTTGAATTTATTATTCAAATAAACAAATATTTTTTTTAAATTGTGGAATCTAATGCTAAATTGAACTACAAATTAAGAGAAACTTGGTGAACGTAAGTTTCAAACAAGAGCGGGGTTTCAAATAAGTAAAGTAATTCGTACCTTCTCCATGATGGTGCACTCCTTGCAGTAGTAGGCGTCGGACACGCCCGCGCCACCGCAGATTACGCATCTACAAATAGATACATCAAACTTTTTACATATTCTTCCAGAAACTGGTTTTCGAGAAATTCAGTACGTCCGATGTTGTGCATCTTCTGAGTAAGGATTGGGAAAGACAAGCTAGATTTTAACGGCACTGCTTTACATCCCCGAAAAAGCTAAAAATGGAATAATATTTACGACGACAAGCAGTCTGAGAACAGAACAAGTGAATATAGGTTGAACCAGTAAATGACGTACCTTCCCTGATACGATCCGTAGTTGCACTCGTCGCAGATGCGCACGAGTGTGCACGGACGCACGTACGAGTCGCACACCACGCAGCGACCATCGCCTAAAATAATAAAGTATACAAAATTATGTTATAGCCGACAAAAAATCGATCAGTTTTCTTAATAATAAGCTCTAGGAGTAACTGAGAATGCTCATTAATCTTTAAAAAAAAAAAGGTAACGGAAAAGGAAAGCAGTCAAACGCCTGAGAGACCGCAAGATTGGCGTTTCACAGTGCACGTTTTAATGTTTGATTCAACAAGAAGAATTGCTTACACTTGTCGCACAGCCTGCCAATGGCGACGCCCGGCTGCTTGCGGCAGAAGATGAGATCGGGATGGTGCTTGGCCATCCCTACCTTGAATTTGAAGATATTTCAGAGAAATGCTGTGCTTCAAAGCCAAACGAATTGAGTTGCACTCATAGTAGGACAAGTGCAACGAAAGATCGGCACGATAACAAAAACAACAACGCGCAAAAACGACTGAGAACGATGAAAGTAGTTTGAAAAGGAAGAGAGCTTTCGAAACGAATTTGAACCAAATTTCAAAATCCCACACAGAAGAACAATTTTTGCGGGATTATATACTGTAAGCTGAAATGTTCAAACTTTCCAACTTCATATTTCTAAATTATTGATTTTTAGGTTTCACATTGGGTATTTGATTTATTTGTCCTTGCTATCGTCGAGGTATCGCACCATCGCTTCTAAATTTGTTACTTTTGGGTGATATAGCCATGGCTCTCACCCGGGATGTGAAGATGCCGTCGGACGCCGAGCTCACGGTCCCTCAGGAGATCACCATCTCCACGCCCTACCTGAAGGCAGTCGGACCTTACATGCACATGCACTGCGAGGCCGAGATCAAGGTTAGCTTAAGTACTGTTTATGTTTGAATGGGCTATAGTCAGTGATTAGCTCAAATACAGCCTTTCGTATCCAGCACAATGAGACCATTCCTATGATTGTCAGTGAAAGTAGGGGATACGAACGTATACTATACATATTTTAGGAGTACATGCTCCGCCGTCGTGAGCTCGAGGATCCTCGCGCCACGCTCAAGGAGGGTACGTCTTTTTCCCATCGCACTTCAAATAGGATCGTCTCAACGAAGTCAAGTACTTCTGATCTTTAGTCCGCATTCTATAATCTTTAATGGACAAAGTTTGCGAAGATTGAGGAACTCTGGATAACGCTCATAATTCACAGATTGGTAAAAACCACTGAAGCGAACAACGTTGTCGCAATGTTATTACTTATTTAAAGCATCTAAACCTATTTAGGAGCCGCGGTGACCGCTTGCGGTGTGCGTTTCCTGCAGTCGCTCAAGAAGAACTGCGCTGATCAAACGAAGGCGTTCGCCGACTGCATCGACCACGGATCCTCCAAGCTATACGTGTCCAAGTGAGATATCATTATTTTTTTTTAAACGTAATTGCATCTTATACAAGTTGAGAAAGGGGAGATTATTGGAATTGTATGATTAGTCCATCAGACTATTGGTGTCGAAGTAAGATCAGATATGTGTAATGCTGGAAGACAATAATTTTCGTTTTGTCGTGGTTGCTGGTTCGTATTAGTTTACTGGTAAGGGTAATTTAATGCTATCAATGTTAAATATTGCAATTTTCAATAATGAATAATATAAATCTGCAGATGTCGTGCCGAGCAGGCGAAGATGGACCAGTGCGTCGAGGAGCAGCTTCACATCAAGGTTAGTATTTGATCTTTGATCTTTTGAATTTTATCTTTGATCTCCGTATTTTGATTCGTTAAACTGTGCCTGGCATGTATCACATCCATTCGAATGTAACAGACGTTGAGCGAGCTTCAGCGAACTTTGTGATGTTCGGTACTGATGAACCTTCTATGATTAAATTTAAAAAAAAACTTAATTAATTACATAAATTTCTCTAATTGCAGCGCCCTGCCCTCGGCTATTTCTCCAAGCCGATGGTGTACGAGTCCGCCAAGCCCAGACCCGGTATTTCATTGTTTTTCAATATTGTTTTTTTGGAATCGAAAGTTTCGATCAATTCACTTGTGGGTTAGGCGTTTCGGAAGATAATGTTGTCTCTGACACTTGATGTGCATTTGCTGATAGATTCATCGAAGTTCGCAATTGAAAATACATTGCATGCTATTCCAATTAGCTTCATTGGTCGAATATAGTAAATTAATATTTAATTCTTTTGCAGTCGTCGTCCAGCGCGACTACAAGGCCGAGGCTGCTAAGGTTCGTTCAATACAAATTTCATAGTTTATTTTAGAACCGTTAACTATAATTCTTACCGTTTTATTCTCATTTGCATGTGTTCGAAACTTCTCATTTATTTTGAGATTCTCATACAGAAGAAATCTGAAATTTGACTGTTTTGTAGGCTTAAAAAGATGTAGGTATTTCATTCTAGTCATTATTTCTTCAGGTGATCGCCGAGCTGCCCGAGGAGTACCATCTCCGCTCCGACTACCGTAACTACAGGGACTGGCGCTACAACGTGGCCGAGTCGTAAGCTCCTCCCCCTTCCTAGGCTTCGGCTCCCATGTTCCGTTCCCTTTAGAGGATCAACATGTCACCCGCTCCCCCTCCCACCGTTTTCGTCTGGTGTAGATGTAACTAGAGTTATTATGTTCGCGATCTGAGTGTTATGAGATAAAGACATGTATAAGAACCGAAATTGTTGTTGCCTTGATGATGAGTAACGAGTGGTTGCACTAACCCGACAGTATTTGCATGCATTGTAACGCTGTCGTGCTCGAGAATCCCCCCGCATGCACCTTATCCCGATTCTACCGTACTCAGTCAATCGATATTTAGTGGGCTAAATGGTCGTCCGTGAGGATCCAGTGATCGAGAGATGGCGACAGTTCGACTGGGAGTCACTGCAGGTCGGCTTGGTTGATTTAGGTTTCAGAGGTTGCTCAAAGTACCAGCAATCGTTGAATTCTCAATGATCGCAGATCGTACGGTCTACAATATTGATCAGATAGCAATATTATTAGCAGTAGCGATATCAATCGGTCATTGGTGGTTGATTTTTAGTTTCACGTTTACTTTAAGCTAGGACTGAGCATGAATTAAGAATAGCAATTTCACTTGATATGGAAATAGAACATTCTCATTTTCTCATTTACCGTTTCGAGTTGTTTTATCAACAGTTGTTGGACTAGAGCACTTACAATATCATATTTATCGATTGGCTACAGTATCCCCATTTCTCCCTGATTCAGGCGTATCTCGACGGGGAGATTCGCGCCCAGGAGAGTCGCCAATCCTCCGCCGAGGAGGGCAAGGCCCGACTGCTGAATGAGAGCACCAAGTACAGGGAGACGACCGATAAGGTGCGGTAGTTGAAGAGGGTACGGTAGACTCATGAGACTAGGCTACGGCGATTTAGAACGTGGGGAAGGATGCTACAGTAGTTTACGGCGGTCACGGTAGGTCAGTCGAGAAAAATAGTAAGAATAATTTATGTTGATCAAAGTGCTGTAGTGAAATGGGTTACTGTAGATCAGCAATATTGGTAGGAAGGTACTGTTTACTAGACGACCTACGATGAAGAAATAATAGTTAAATATTTGTTGAACATGTGACCGCATCAGGTATTGATCCGATGTATTGTGTGATGACATGTGTTTGAAACCTCAATGGTCCTTATGTTCTGTAAAAATAGAACTCAATTGGAAATGTTCGATTTCCAATTAACTTTGAATTAGGAAGGGCCGAATCATAGTCAAACATTTTCTCAATCTTGATTCGGTCACATATTTTTGCGCTCTCCGAATCCACCCCCTCTCTTTCCCTTTAAAGAGAGAGAGAGAGAGGGAGGCGTGGGAACCCCCTCAGGCACCGACAGGCACTACTGATTGGAGGAACGGAGGGTGGTGGGAACTCTCTCAATTTCACGTACAATCTCGCGCTGTCTGATAGGCGAGAGAGTATAAGGAATGGGGAGAGTATCACTCGATAGGGAAGGACGAATAACAAAGGACTGGGGACTGATTTGGTGCACTGCAAAGCACTGATTCCCACGGCGGTTAGGGAGTCTAGAGAGAAATATAATTGTTTCAAATGATTTTGTTCGATGAACGATGATGCGCACATTGTGGCTATAGCCATTTTCTCGATTATGATAAAATGATGAAACCGAATTGTAACTAGCTTATTTTGAAACTGCACTTTGACTTGATTGTGAAGATGATGGGTGGGGCATGATTTTTCATGCCGGTTAGAGAGTTCAGACAGAGCACTCTTCTTTCTTGAGGGAAGAATCGTTAAGAGAGTATTTTCCTTCCTTCGTCAAGCCTCGTCGCCTCGATTTAGTTATGGTGGATCAGACTCGATCTAATTAGTCCTCGAATGCCGTCTCGAATCGTATTCAGATTACCCCTTCCTCCTTCTCTTCTGCCTCTCTCATGCGATCATTTAGCGCATCTCCCCTCCTCTCCATCTATACCCCTTCCCTCCCTCTTTGCAGACCATCGAGAGAGGGGATTCATTAAGGGGGAGAAAGGGACGCGCGAATAGCAGACGGAAGAGATGGATGAAGCAGATTGATGGAGAGATTGAGACATAGAAGGGAGTATGGTAGCGACCTACCGGACGAACTGACGGAAGCTGCATGGGCTGGAAGGTCTGAATTCATGGTGGATGATGTTAATGACATGTTGAATGTTGAAAGTGCCCCCAAAAAGCTATCAGCGAATTCTCCCGTAAAATCAATCAAGCACTTCAAATGTCTTCTTACCACGAATCATTGAAGCACTTGCTTTCTCAGGCCTCAAATAGCCACTCAAACAATAATGAGCAAACTCGCCCGTGATCAAGTCCTACTTCCCTTCTTCCCCTCCTTTCTCATCCCCTTCGTCCTTCATTATTTGATATTCACCAGCACATCCTTCAGGAAGCAGGAAGAAAGTCTATGGAGGGGTGAATTTGATCTTCCACTTCCGATTTTGTGAAGGAAAAATGAAGCGTAGATCCCTGGAATCCGAGAGAAAAAAGGGTGGATTCACCTTTTCACCAGAAAAGTTGCCTATGATCGAGTGGAGGTTGAGTAGGCGAGGGATGTCACAAAGAGAGACCCGCCACTCGTCCTCAATAGCTGACAAGATCCCTCGCTTTTCTGCTCCATTCGATTCCCTTCTCCTCTCTTTTCCCCTTGTATGTCTCTGATGGGAGGAGGAGGGAAGATGGAAAGAGATCGAATGAGAGAGGAGATCTCGAGAGAAGAGAGGAGAGGGGGAAAGCCTTCCCCCGTTAGACCACAACTCACTACGGCTGATCGATTGGGAAGACTGAAGCGGGTGGAGAGAAAGAGGCAGAGAGGGGAAGAGTGATGGAGAAGAGATGGATCTCTCCCCATAAAGGAAATACTGAACGGAGATGATTCAGTGAGGGCAAGGAACTCTTGAAGTTGTGTGATTTGATTATGAATCGTGCAAAGATCAGAAATTGACGTCATCTGAAGGAGCGACCACTGTCAAAGAGTATGACTCATTATGAAATCAGGCTAATCGACCAGAAGGTCTCGTTGACTGATGTCCGAAGCGCCCCTCTTCCACTATTCTTCCCTCGATTCGAGCCCCATTTGATCCATCTCTCTGCTCCATTCATTGCCCTCCATCCCTTCATGTATCCCCTCTCTCTCTCGCTCAAGTCCAAATGTAGTCATAGGGACAGCTGGAAGTGAATGGGGACGTAAGAGGAAGAGGGAAGACTGATTGGTTTGGATCGCTCTGAGCCCCCCCCCCCTCCCCCTTGAGGGCAATAGAGAGGGGCAATATGCGAAATGGACAGTCAGATCCGGAAAGAGGATCCCGGAGATGGAACACTGCTCGAATTGTATTGACAGTTACACCTGGTGGATCCCTTTAGGGGGTACGGTGAAGTGGACGAAGAGTGGGTCTGATCGCGCATTCTAATTGTGACGTGATGTTATCTTGTCCTATCTCTATATCATTTTCAAATATCCCCGGTAATCTATTTGAGCTTGCCTTATCAGTTTTCCGATAGAGCAAGGTGCGACCGTGCGATTATTTGAGTAATCGCGGAGTACTTTGGCAGCGAGTAAACATAGAAGTCCCTATTGAAAGGTAAATCGCTTCACATGCCCTTGTCTTGATTCTCGATAAATAATTATTATTATGATTATGAAGGTGGGCGATGATCCAGATGGTAACACAGAGCGTGATCGGCCGGCGGCTGGTACGAGCTAATTTTGTTTGGATAGCGCCCCCCCCCTCTCTGCCCTCCGGGGCCTTTCAATGAGAGCCCTGATCCAGCATTCGTCCCAAGCTTGCAACCGTCTGTTAGGGTCACCATCCTGAGGTCAGCGTCAAACTCTCTCGGATCACCGTGCTATCTCGCCCGCCCTAGCTGTCACCACCCTCCCGGATCTGCCCACTCACTCGCCCTCGCCCGATTGACCGTACCATCTGCCGTGCCCCGTCTCGATTAGCATGAACTGACGCTCTGCGCCCTCTTCGTTCGCTCCACTCTTTCGGCTTCTCTGACCACCCGGAGCTACTGCAGAAAGACTAGGAGACAGCTGGACAGATTGGAATTGGAAGAAGGAGGAGGATCAAGAAAGGAGTGAGATCCCTCCTCTAAATGGGCACTCGGGCACTGCAAGCAAGAGCCCCGAGGCCTGATTGGATGTTGAATGATGTTTCACCGTCTGTTCACATACCAGTTTATCGCCAATCTCAAAGGCCTGACGTTATCCCGAACTTCTGATCGTGCTTATTTGTCACTCATGCGAAAACATTTTTGCATTGCGAAAGTGGAGTCGTTAGCCCCGCCCCCTTCCTTGCAGTACCACTCACTCCAAGGCCTTGATAGTAGTGCGTGAGAATCGTCCCCCGAAGCTACGGTAGCTAAGCGCTGATTATTGATTATCAGTCCACTCTGTGCGTGAGATAGTCTGCTAATTCGATCAATCGGCCTGGTTGAATCCTTTGTTGATCTGCCCGGCAGTATATTTTGTCGCGTCCGTCGATGGTTGGTAGTGTAGACCCGGAATGGTCGAGTGATTGTTTTTCTCCTTCTCCGTTCCTCTCTTCTTCCACCCTCCCATTCTCTCCCCCTCCTCTATTCTCTCACCATCGACGGTAGCGACGGTCTTCTTCGCACACAGCCGAGCAATCGAGGCACCCCCTCCCTTGAGGGGGCTCTTTTTTTCCCACCCGGTCTCTGCAATCGAGATGATCTTTGATCGTTCGTTGCTCAATCGTAATCAGTCTCTTGAACTCAAAGATACCCTGATATTTGTATAATCATGCGCGATTTGTATGCCGACTGTCCCTAGTTGTTTCGAGATTCGCCAAGTAATCATTAACTCCGGTTACTTAGTTTGTCTGATAGTTGGAATACTTGGATAATCTCTTACCGTACCCTCCTGATCGACCCGCCCCTTCTTGCCTCTCGCCTCTATTGGATCGCAGCGAGAGATCACTCTTTGTGTGTAACGCGAGAGTATGAGAGGGCCAAAGGGAGGGGAGAGGGTGCAAGAGGGCGATACGGTAGATTGGCATTTGCTTTGCAAATCGAGACCTAGTGATTGAGTGTCAATCCGTGAGCCTACGATGTAGATACAGTGGAAGGTCCGTGAAGGAACACTGATCTTTGATGTGTATTACTATTTTTTGCGGATGGGAGTCTAATCCATTTCGCCATTCACTCAATCCCCTCCCTCTCCTTACACCCCCTCCCCTCCCTTTCTCTCAGTAAGAAGCGGGTTTGTGTACGACAGCGACGTCTATCTGATTCAGTCCCTCTCTCCTCGCGCGCTCTCCTCCAATCCCACACTCTCTCGCCCCACTCTGTCCTCCCCCACTCCTTCTCGCGTTCCTCAATTCACGCACTGACTCGTCGCTCTCGTCGTCTGCGCTCTCTCCCGTTCGCCCACACTCTCACTCGCAGTCGTCGAGTAATCTAGAGAGATCCCCATACTCTAGCTTCTCTCTCTCCCTCTTGCCTGTTTTGGACCGTGGAGAGACGACGGGGAGGAAGGGAGATGGAAGATCGATTGTGAACAGAGGAGAGACCCCCACACCACCACACTCCCATTGAAGGAAGTCCCCCCTCTTACTCATACTCTGAGGGAGATGAAGTGATGGGAAGAAGGGGGAGGGAGATCATAGTTGAACCAAGACTGATAGTAGGGGATAGGTAGGAAGCCCTAGTGAGATGACGGGAGACAAAAGGTTATTTGACTTTAAGAGGGTTGATAATAGTGATAGACAAAGAAGAAGCAAACGAATCATTAATGAGTTAATTGGGAATGTAATCTAGAACGCGTGAAACAAGAATACGCGTGATTATGTATTTTATTCCTGAATATTCCTGGTCAATACTCAATCCGAATTTATCTGATCATAATTCAATTACAAGCTACAACCACTTCCTTTTGTTAGCTCAATATTTTGCCGACGTGTTTTCATGATCTCAAAGCGAATTAACGTGTATCATTCTTCCTTTGCCCTGTCACGCGTCTGGCTTTGACATTTACGATGAATAGAGTAGGACGGAAGACTTCGATTTCATCTACTATGACTTCGATAGTGGAGTTCACGTCGTTAACGATGTTGTCTTCCGAATTCTTGCATGATGGAGTGTCTGGAAAAAAGCCAACGGGATCATAAAACTCAACCTCGTTCCTCCTGAATCACTATCGCGTGATATTTTGTTGAGAGAACTGAGATCGATCAGGATGGTTTGCCTGGTTAATGAGGTTGCAAGCCTCCTCCCTTCACTCCCCACTTGCATCGTGTGCCCTATCATTGACATGCAAAAGACGCTGCTCATTTCACTTTCCCTCCTACTCGTCCCTCTTACTCCTCCCTCCCTCCCTACCCAATACTCAATACTGCCTATGGTGAGCGATGAGGAAAGAAGGGAGAGAGTACTAGTAATTACTGAAGAGGAGTCGAGGCAGAAGGAGAAGGAGAAGTGATGGCGCTGACCTATGAGGGAGTAATCATACGGACGATGATGATGGGATATCGGAGGGCAGGGCAAACGTTTGCGAAGGAAAGTAAACTGAAAATTCATCGGAGAATGGAGATTTCACAAAATATCTTGAGACGGTTCTTTAGATCATCATTGCAATATCTGTAGAATCATTGGGAGAAGATCGGAGAAAAGTGATCATCTCCAATTTTGGGAGTGATTAGCTAATCATCACGATTTGGTTCAATTTTTGGTAGTGTCTTTGTTGTTATCAAAACACATTCAGAATTGTTTTTCGAACTCGCTTAGATCTCTAGAGAATAACTATTGAAATCGGTCACTTCATTTCATTCATCGACGGATGTTCGTCGATGTTGCATCACTGATTCATCATCAATCTATGGTCCTTTGGCCCAGTTCAAAGGGACTTTTATCCTCAACTGGAGATCAATCAACTCGATTGCCGTCCCTCGTTGAGTGTCAGTCACGACCAGTCATGTGGGAAGGGAGGGGAGGGGAAGGAGAAGGAAAGGGAGGAAGGAGGACTCAAATCGATCGGAGAGTCCCCCTGTCTCCTCCCCCCTCTCCATCTCCATCTATGCTTCTCGCATGCACACACCCCCTGAGGGGGTGTATTCAGTCACTCTCATCGTCTACCCGACTCCTCTAATCGCCCGTTCTCTAGTAGGAGCTCTCTCGATTGCGCGCCGTCCTTCGCCCGCTCGAGCCGTCTGCCACTCTCCATGCCCACAACGCACTCTCGCACCCCTCCGATTTCTCTCTCTCTCTCGCCCGCTCAAGAAAGCTTCCCCCATCCATCCATCTAGGGGAAGGGAGAGAGAGAATCAGCCTCGATCTCTCTATTCGATAGAGAATTCTCCCCTTCCCCTTTCTCCTCCTTACTCCCCTCCCCTTTCGAGAGTCCCGAGACTCATTCATTCAGTCTTCCCCTTCGGCTATCTATTGAGATCTAGATTACGATATGTGACCCTCCCCCCCAATCTAAAGTGGTGACTGATCAGGAGTACGGTAGCGGGGTGTGATGACTAATCTTTGGCGCAACTATTAGTAGAGAAACATTACAGGGGATTACGGTAGCTGACCGGGGTTGATCAGTTACTGATTGCGCCACTGCTGTTTGATCGTTTCCGTGATTTGTTCGATCTAATTTCCGGATCGCGATATTTTTTTTGCAAATCCCGGCTCCGGCTATAACCAGCTGCTTCCAGGAGCAGCGAAAGACCGCTCTTCCGCTGATCAAGGCATTCCAGCGAGAAGTCGACGAGTGCAGGTACTGTTTGCCGGTGCGATATCCGGATCTCCGGGCCGGCTCTCTCGCTAATTTCCGGCTTTGCAGGGACCGCGAACGTGCGATCGGCGCAGCGCTCGTGCACATCTTCGGACAGATCGCTGATCTACCAGGTATACAACCGGGAAATAGGATCGGAACCGGAGATTAGAAATACACGGCCGGCTGATACACTAATTACCGGCTTCCGGCGCGCTTTGTCGGCGGCATTAACCAGATCAATGCGCGCTCGTGATTAGTAATTGCGGGGGACGGGGGATTACGGTAGCGAGTGATGGGTCGATCGCTGATTGCGGGTTCAGGTTTCATGTACGCCCGGATTACGGTAGTTCGCGTAATCTTTCATCCTTCATCTGTCTATCTCTTTTCTCTGTCTCGTTCCTAGCTATCTTTAGGAAGATTAGAGCTAACTTCAGACCTTGCAATTGACGCCGATGGATTACGGTAGAAGGATGCATTCATTGATCGGAGCATCAGGAGCAGGATTAGGAAAGCAGGGGATATTTTCTATAGCTTTTTATATTCGATTGTCGCCTCTCTCGTCTCGCCCTACCCTATCCCTCCTATCTCATTCCCGCCTCTTATTTACCTAATGGGATGAAAAGGGAGAGAAATGCTCGTCGAAGAAAGAGGAAGAAGATGTGAAATCGAAGATGGCGAATCCGCAGGGATGGGAAATGACTGGGCGATGACGCATGAATTATTCAAATAAGGCCGAATCAGGGGCGATTTGAGATGACATGATCACGTTTTGATCGTTCTTATTTTTAAGTAACCTGGTGATTTCGAAATGCAGCATAACTACTGAATATGGTATGAAATATTTTAACGATGCGAGATGTGTGTACATTGAAATCAATAATACTCGCTTGTTGAGCTAATCATCAATTCATCATATTCCTTCTTTTTTTCGCCCCTCGACTCACATTTCCTCTAATCACAGCATTCGCACTCGCACGTCTTTCCATTCTAATCTCCTAGCCTTGCATTAGTACAATTTAATCAATGAAAGTACTCGGGTTAGCTCCAATCATAACATGTCACTCTTATCCTAAAGTTTTGTGTTATCTCACATTAGTCAACTTCTGTCAGCGCAGTTTAATCAGTCAGGCATAGTTTATCCCTGTTCAGTTCTCCCATCACTTCTCCTCTCTATTCCCCATTCGCTCACTCCATCTCCATCTCCTTCCCCTTCCCCTCCCTTACTGCCGCTTCTTCCCCCCTTCCTCCCTTTCACTGCGATCGATATTCACTCGGGCCCGAGAGCTCTCTGTATGTGATGGGAGAGGAGGGGAGGGGAGGAAGACTCCATCTCCATTTTCTACCCCCTCCTCCCGCCCCTCTCCCCTCTCCCTCTCTCCCCTCCCCTCTCCATCCATAGGCCTCAACGATTGGTCAGACGACTATAGGAAGGGGAGAAGGAGTGATGGGGAAAGAAGAAGCGAGCAAGGGGGAAATGACCTCCCGAGGTCGACAGAGAGGGGAAAAGGAATTGATGGAATGAGGGAAGGGAAATGATCTTTGATTTTTGGGAGGAGTATGATTGACTATGACAGATCCATTGCCGATTAGCTAAAGTTACTGATGCGTATCAAATTTGGACTAGCAATCAGGACTGGCAGGATGAAGTCTCTTCATTCCGTATAAAAACTTGTGACTCTGATCGATGAGAAGTACGAGGAATTGAGAGACGGATTCTTCTCCCGGATAGCCCTGCTATCAATCTCCCACTTTGTTAGTCTGCTGAACACTTAACTTCCGTCTGGGGATCGGAATAATAATATGGCATATCAATCAGATGCTTGCGTGGATCGGCGAAGCTAGTCATTATCTAGGTGCGCGAAGCTCAGTTTGTTCCGTGGAAGATCTATTCCCGGGGAGGGTGGGGTTGAATAGGGAATGATCTTTGACCTCAACGTGGAAAATGAATTGATTTTATTTATAAATTGAATGCGAAGTACAACTAAAGTGGATAGGTTGATCCAAATACAAGGCCAGTGTTTGCGGCGCCAAACCACCGGTTGAAAACAAATGCATTTTCTGGGTTCAATGCGCCTTGGATATTCTTTATGAATAAGTATCTTGATGGTGAGTTGGTACGAAACTATATGATCTTTGATCTTCAGTATCTGATCTTTGATCTCTTGCAGACCCCCGCTCTTCGCTCTCTCTCGTCCCCTCCCTGTCGACAGCCGCAGCTCGCGCAGCCACAGCCGAGGAAGAGGCAGCCGCGCTCAAGGCGGAGATCGCATCGATAACTGAAGAATTCGCTGGTCTCAAGAACCAGGGTACGGTAGGGCACGGTGGGGATGTTTTTGGCATCGAGCCATCGGGGTCAGATGTGTTTTGGAGGCATTTATTTTCTGCGTTTAAATTAAAGAAGGGTACGGTAGCCGATCGCGAACTGATTTACGATATGATGGAGAAGCATTTCAGATGTCACAGTAAGGCAGCTTCGGGAGCAGATCAAGGAACTCGAGAGGGAAAAGATGTCCGCTATCGAGAGACTTCTTGCTGAGACCGAGAAGGCAATTCAGGTATGGTAGTTAGGAGATACCGTAATCTCAATATCGATTTATTGGCAAATTTGTTGGAAATAGTTTTAAAATAGTTTTTATATCGTATTGTATGAATTAGTACTGATACGCTTACCTTTCTGGTTTTGTTTCCACTGTGAAACGTGAAAGTGACAAGGTGTGATCAGACGCGAATTTATCTTTCTTTTAAATGGGGGCTGCATTATTCCCAATATTGGGATGAAATTATGTTTTTAGCAATCCAATCTGAGATGATAGTATTGCTACGCGCAGAGTGTGGTTTTGTCCACACGGTGAAACCGAAAAGGTGGAGAGGGAATCGGACTGTTTTATTTGTTCTAATAGAGATTTTTTCATCAATTTCATGTAGATGCCAAATAAATCACTATGAATGATCAGGCTCTCCTTTACCCACAATTCCACTCTATGATATTGATCTTTGATCTCTGTCCTCTCAGGATTCCTCAGTGGAGAAGGAGGAGCGACAGAGGGAGCTGCAGGAGAAGCACTCTGCCAGTGTGAACACCATGGAGAAACAGGTTAGTGTTATTGTTTTTTTATATTTATATTTATTGTTTGAAATATGTGTTTTATTTTGATCTGTTAGGTCAAAAATGGCATGGTGAATTTGTGCAGCATACAATCTATATTTCGAGCGAAACTTGCGCGCTGGAATAACATTGTTGTTCTTCTTGATACCATCAACATATACATGCAATCGACCTGTCCCCACCGTATACCTCCTTGAAACTACCGTAATCCCCGTTGAGACTATCGTATCCCCCTTCAAACTACCGTAACCTTCTCCCCATTCGCAGATAGTGGATCTGGAGGCTCGCCTCCGTGCGCAGCAGCGACAGCTGGACGGCGCCCTGGCGGATGCCGGCCACAAGGAGACTGTGGAGGGAGAGGAGAAGGAAGAGAGGGAGAGGGAAATGGATACAATGAGGAGGAAATTGGTATGATAGTACATTTTGGTAGGGTAGCATATGGTAGTTGATGAGAAAGCGGTGAATGGTAGTGGTGTACTGTAGCGAGAAGAGACGGAGAGGGAATTGGTACGGTAGCGATTACGGTGGGCGAGTTTAATTTTTAGAAAGGGACGGGGGATTTCCGAGCCATGATGTAGGGCCAGGGGTCAAATACTTAGGTAATGAAACCTAGGATGTGGTATGATATCACAAATTTTGAAGGCTATTGCAATTGCGGTGGTTAGGTTTCGGGCCATTTCCCTCGTTTTTGTCGATCGGTGGTATGCTTTTCTCAATATTTTCTTCAAATTGGCCTCAAAAAGAGGTATGCATAGGTCCTTTCGGGAGGGTATTTGATCTCTGTGTAGGGCATCTTGAATCGTAACAGTTCATGGTTGATGGGCACAGTAGTCAGACAATGCACGGTAGCGTGTGGTGCGGACTGCGGTAATCAGTTCGACGAATTGCAGAAGGTGGCGGAACGCGAGATCGCGGCGCTCACCGCGGAGTTGCGACACGCGAAGAGTGAGTTCAATTGTGCTTGAAAAAATATGAAATCTAATGGCATCACTTATCTTTACATAACATCTTGTTAGTTGTACATAGAACATCTGTGTTCCGTCCATCACTGAAATGCTGTGGCTCGAACGGGCTGCAATTGAGCAATAAACAACAAACATTCACGAACAGCGATTTTGGAGTTTCATCTTTTTTTTACATTTCTAAAAATAATTTTCTGTTAATGATATTTCCTCTGCTGCGTTGGAAAATCATTTTAAAAGGGGTAATTCAGCCAGGATGATTGTGAGCACGTTTCAGCTGTTAGATATGGGTTTCACCTATCTCTAAAATACTGTTGTTTGTACGAAATGCAATGCATTTCTGGTATTAGAGTGATCAAAGCTCTCCTTTCAGACTCCGCTCACTCGTCGGCCTCTCCGCCTTCCTCGCCCATCGAAGACATCGCCGCCCTCGGAGGACTGATGAAGGAGAAGGACGAACAGGTTCGTTGGTCTTTGATCTTTGATCTTTACCCTTTGATCTTTAACCGATCTATCGCCAAGACGTCCAGCGCTAAATGAAATATGGATCGGAAATGTAGATAGGAATGAAACACTTATTGAAAACGGGCAGAATTTAGAACTGTTTTACTCATTGTATTTTTGTCCAGCAGCTTCGATGTTTCACCCACCTGAGAAGCTTGGAGTTACTGATAATGAGAGGGTGATGATTAATTGGAGCGTGAGGGTGAATATATTCAACAAATGCAGTAAATAAAAATGAATACGATCACTTTTTTCCAGATCTCCAAGTTGGTCGAGGAGAATCGTCGTCTCGCCGCGAAGGCGTCGGCTGACGCGCGCGCCGCCGAACAGAAGATGGCCAAGATGCAGAACGAATTGAGCAAGCAGAGGTGAGGGTTGGAGAAAAGGGGCGGAGCTTAGGTGGGATTTTCGAAAATGGGCGGAGTCTTCTAGAAGCAATGAACGTAGTATGGCGCAACTGTGTTTCAGCCATCAGTGAAAGCCAGGTACTAGTGCGGATTGTAATTTTTTCCGCTCGGCGAGTTCATAAAAAAACTAATGACGATATTTAGCGGTGATTAGCAAGTAATTGCAGGGAGCTGATCATCCACATGCAAGCGGAGCTCGCGGGCAAGGGCGACTACGAGGCTGTCAAGCAGGAGTTGAGGTACGGTAGGAGTACGGTAGGGTACGGTTGAAATACGGTAGATTACGGATTACGGTAGCTTGCGGTAGATCACGGGTTACGATAGGGATATGGTATAGATCACGGAATACGGTAGCGTATGGATACGGTATATCGATCTAGAGCACGCAGAGCAGTAGTATGTAGTAGAGCACTGTAGGCTAGTGGATACGGTAGCGTATTGTGGATACGGTACATCGATCGATTGCAGGGCGTTGCGCGAGATGGAGCTGGGTCCCGAGGCGGCCGCCGCGCTGGATGACAACACGCCTCAGACTACGGTAAGCGTGGTTATTGATTAATGGCTATTGACCGAATATTGTGTAGTTGTGGCTGCCAATGTGGCATCCAGGAAGTGAGGACAGATTTGCTCCATTTGGAAAAGATTGGTTGTTTTTTGAAGTCACTATGAACATAGAATCAGCACCCTTCAATATCCCTTCTCATCTCAGGTGGGCGAAGCTCTGAAGAAGCTGGACAAGTACATGTCCGAGAAGAATAAGAAGCTGCAAAGCGAGAATGTCCAGCTGAGAAAGGCCAAGGAGGAGCTCAATGGTGAGTCTCAACTGGATTGTCTAGAGGGCCACGGTAGGTAATGGGAGTAGTGGAGCTTAAAGTTTTTCCTATTTTGCACGCAGTGTGCAGAATGGGGAGAATATGGTGCCACTGGGTGAAAAGATAGGTTGAGAGAGATGTGCGAGACTGGAACAGGCGTGGTGATTGTGAATATCAAGTGATGTGGTGATTGTGTTGTATCGTTCCCATCCCCAAGTGTGAAGAACGAAGAGATCGTGAAGACGGGCGTGCTATCGATGTTGTATTGTGATTATAATTTCCATTTCATAATGCGATTTTGCTCGCATCGCATGCCATTTTGGCCTATTTTTTTCTCGTGCATGTTTACAATTTATGAATATTGTTGTACAAGCATGCCGATATTGTGTCGTGAATATTGTCAGGTCGATTCAGCATGTAGTCAATCTGCGCATCTGGTGACGGAACGAGAGATCGCAGCTCCCGGAATGAATCAATGTCGTACGCTCGTTGTGGCTCTGTTGTAGAAGAGTGAAGGAGGAGGATGCGAAAAGTGAGCGAGCTTTAGACGCTTAGAGTGCATGGGGTAGTATCTAATAATGCTGATTCAAGGCACCTCGTCGAAGCCTAACGGAACCTCGACTACGACTACGCAGTCTACGTGCATGTCGACGATCGACGAGACGGTTGACGCCGTCGCCGCCCTCGACACCATCCCCGACGCGCTTCAGCCCGTGGTCCAAGCCATCGGCCTCATGGTCAACCCCGATGGCTCCTTCTCCGAGGCCTTTGCTGCAGCTGCGGCTGCTGCGGCAGCCGCGGCTGCAGAAGAGGAGCAGGAAGCCATGATGGGTGGCGAGGAGATGGGAGATGAGGATGAGGACGGACCGAGGTTGAATGAGCCCGATCCGGATGCGGCCCAGAACCTGTTCAATCTGCTGCTGGTGAGTTTCAAGCATTTTGGCATTGCGATTTGGGCCTTATGGACCAAAATATTGAAGAGTGGATAATTTAAGGAATCCTTGCAGCAAAGCATGAACTCGACAACGGAGGAAGAGCTAATGCTCGCGGAGCCATTGCCCACTAAGAGCAACAGTTCCAAGCACAGAAGCCACCACAGCAGCAGCAACTCTGCACGAACCCCGTTAGTTGATTGAGATTAATATAGCCAGGGGCACTGAAAGCTTCATTAGATCAGCCGAGATTAAATACGGAAGTATCTGTGAGGGACGTGAATGAAACTGACAGCTCGCCCCTTTTCACACTGCCCACTCGGAAGTTTGCAGGGACTAGAAAATAGTGTTCTGATTGACTATCATGGTATTTCAGCTACGTTCATGGCATCGAGAGCCGGCCGTTGCCCAGTAGCAGCACGCGCTACGATCGATCCGATCCACCATTCGTGCCCTCGCAGACTGCGACCATTGTGGGTAAGGCGGAACCGACGCCCGCCGAGCAGAAGGTTATCAAGGAGCTCCAGGTAAATGTTGTTTAGTCACTACTCGCAGGATTTCGAAATACAATCGAAATACAATCCAGAGATTTAAAAAAATATATGCAGGCGCGCGTCGCTGCTAACGTGCGCGGTCTCGGACAGACGGCCCTGAACACTGGGGAAATTGCTTCGCAGTGCAAGAAGCTAATGGTCGCCTACAATATTGGCCAGCGGCTCTTCGCCAAGTTTGTCATGAATCAGGTAAGAACTACTTCGCCGAAAAATCAGCAGCCAAAACTGATCGTATCTGCAGTCGCAAGGCTCGCTGTCCGAGTTGCTTTCGAAGCCGCGGCCGTGGTCCAAGTTGACGGACAAGGGCCGCGAGGCGTTCCGTCGCATCTACGGATGGATTTCGGACTCGACGGCTATCGATCTGTTGTGCTCACTCTCACCAAGAAGAGTTCACCCCGGAGGTAACGGTGCGTGATGTTGCAGTGTCTTGTCGATTTCCACTATCGATACACCGACTATATTTCATCAAATCAGATATTGCAGAGATCAAAGTGGAGCATCCGACGCCCGAGTCGCTGTGGGAGAGCAACCAGAACGCAACGCTCATGCTCACGGACAACCGATCGACTGACCTCATCAGAGAAGAAGCGCCCAGGAAGGTGGCGAGTGCGAAGGAAGATCAGGTAAACGGAAAATCAGCGGGTGGAAGATTAACTCGACGTGTTACAGTATCGCTCTGCTGGCACGCCTATGGCTTCGGCCGCCGTCTCTGTGCCTCGTCACGATCACTCGGCAAGCAACGGCGAGAGAAGGGCAACAAGAGCTGCGGCCGAGGTCGATTCGCCCGTTCATCATCATCCACAGCAGCATCAGCAACAGCAGCACTCCTCCTCGACGACCTCACCGTCGAAGGGCAGCTCCAGATGGCGTCACGATGATATTCCGAAGGAGAAGATCACCCAGATCTTCGAAAATGAGTTGGCCAAGCTGAGGGAGCAGGAGACTAATCTGGAAAGGGCGATCAACCATAGAGGTGAGAAAGGAGAGCTAGAAACCCATAGAATAATGAATAACTGTGCTGATTAAAGGATCGAACCACTCGTCCGCCGCCTCCTCGCATCAATCGGGCAGCAGTCTGCGCAAGTTGGAAGCCATGGCGATGGCTGAGAATAACGGCGAGCTACCGATCCAAGTGAACTACGCCCAGCAGGTGAGAGCTACACATGTGCTGAGATATTTTAACGACGAGACAGATAGTTCTTCAAATATCCAATCGAATAGGTGATGACGCTCAAGATCCGCGCCGGTCTTACGCCGATCACTCAGCAGCAGTTCGAGGAGTACCCCAATTTGGATACAGATGAACTTGTCAAGCAGGTATGGATGGACGCTCCCTGCATCAATGCATCTTTCTTTGGACTTTAAAGTTTCATTGGTCACTATTTCAGATCAAGGAGTTCCTCAGCGCGAACTCAATCTCGCAGAAGCAGTTTGGCGAGTTTGTGCTCGGCCTGAGTCAGGGCTCCGTGTCGGACCTACTAGCAAAGCCAAAGTCGTGGGACAACTGACGCAAAAGGGACGGGAGCCCTTCGTAAGGATGAAATTGTTCATGAGGGATGTCGATGCGGCGATTGAGAAGGACAAGAACAAGGGCCGTGCCAAGCGCCCATCGCAGCCACCGGTCATCCACATTGCCCACGAACTGCGAGGCAACAACCACAACGGCTATGATATCGAAGAGAAGACCTCTCCACTCTTCGCCAAGGTCAAGCTGGAGCCTGCAGAGGACGCCATTCAGTTGTTCTCCAAGGTCAAGCAGGAGCCGTCAGAGGATGATGTAAGTAATCGTCCATCGAGAAAATATTTTGATTCCACAGAACTCTGATTATCTGGTGCATTTTGAGGCACGAGCGGGAAGCATACTGGAAGAGGTGGATACGTGCACGCTTGTGCGAAAGGTCAAGGACAGGCTGCACATCAATAGCATCTCGCAGAGGGTACGGCATTATTATTTTGGCGATATTGTGACCACTAAATGCGGAACGGAATAAGCATCTGGAGCTTTCAGGACTTTGGCGAGCAAGTGCTCGGCTTTACTTCCGGCTCAACGTCGGACGTCTTCCTTCGACCGAAGAAGTGGTCGTTGCTGACGCTGCCGAAACAACGCGAGCCGTACGAGAAAATGCAGCAGTGGTTGGATGACCGCCTTGGCGTAGTGAAGCTCATGGCCAAACTGCATGAGGTGAGCGAGCAAGTCTCACTTTGGGTAATTGTGCGCACTCTTCTATCGTGAACATACGGCGAATCACTGATGCTAAGTTCACATGGATCACACAGTTGTACGGGGTTGTGCGGCACTCGTTCCTATCTTTCAGCCACGTAAACTGCTAGGATTGGGTTTCTTCGGTGGCACTGTTGAGTGAGATGTTCTCTTTCCTTTCCCCATCGTTCTCCCTGACCACCCCTTCCTTTCTCTCTCACTGGCAACCTATCGGAATGCGAACCTGATCGAGCTTTGCTTCAATAGGTGTACGATTATCCCGGCGATTTCGTAGCCGTAGCGGATAGTGACACAACCAATAGCGTACAAAGCGCACACCACCGTCGGCGGGTACAGGTGTGTTTCAAAGTTGAGCTAAGTATCAATATTTAAAGTCGAAATTTCAGCTGAAGGGTGGCTTCACCCCCACACCAGCCCCTACTGCTCCTGCTCCCCCTCCTCCACAACCGGCCCCTCCAACGGAAGCCTCGTCCAATGGCCGCACCATCAAGCGACCTGCGCCCTTCGACCCCTCTTCGTTTGACAACCAAAACGGAATGGGACCACCCAGAAAGGTGAGAAAATATCCATTCGTTCAGTCTACCAAACCCCCGCTAACCCTGCTAACGATTCTCCCGAACCCCTGCATATTGTAGTTCGAATGCTTACCCTAGATAGACGTTAATACTGCAACCCCATCCTTCTCATGCTTGCGTTGAGTGTGTCCAGTCAGTCCCTATCGAGTTTGCAGTACGAGTAATACTTGTTCACATCGTTCGGAGATTCACCGGAGAAAAATACATTACTCGGACTACACGCTGTCTTGTCCCCAGTTTACCCCAGCTACCAATGCCTGCGTTGCTTACATTGTGTCTGTTCCGCTCGCAGGTACGTCTGATGCCGCCTGCAGTGCCTCAACAACAGCAGCATGTGCAGCACAGACAGCTGCAACAGCAACCACAGCCGCAGCAGCCGCCGCCGCCACAGAATAAGCCGCAGAAGTTGCTGAACATGTCAACAAGGAGCAGCACCCGTGCGGCCAGCGGTACCGTGCAGTCAATGCTGCAGCTGTCGCCGCCCGCGCAGCCGGTCAAGCGAATCCTTCCGCCTGCGCCAGTGAAAACGGTATGACTGTGTTGACGCATGTCGTAAAGAGAAGAGACTAACCTCTCGCTAACTTCCGCTTATTAGTGCGTATGCATTAGGCATGTGAGTGTAACGATGTAACGATCAGTTTAAAACTTTCCATTCTAATTTGAACTTATTGTTTCGTTTCATTTGCTGCAGAAGCATTTATAATTTGGATATGAGATGATCGTAGCATGTCTTCTACTCTCGACTGTCCTATCTCTCGTTGAGTGTGCACCGAAGAGCAACCACTCGTCCTTGCAGCGCACGGTGATCACCGACCAGCAGAAGGACGCCCTCAAGTTCGTCTTCGCACACGAGCAGCACCCGAGTCTGGTGAGTGCGGTAGATGATCGCGAACTGATCGAGAACTGATACGGTTACAGACGACGATCGAACAGCTGGCAGAGAAGCTGGGCATGTCCGTGAAGACGGTCCAGAACTGGTTCCACAACCACAGGACGAGAGCAAAGGTATGGAATACTTCTTCATGAACGTTGTAATCATTCATCCGTAATGAATCTTGAATGTATTGAACGTCGTGTCGTGGACTTATCGTTTATCGTTCATTCTAATGGCCAATGCCCAATTTAGATCACCCTCCAATCGGTGGCTCTGAAGCGGGAGGAGATTGACCAATCGTCCTCTCTCTACACGAACGGCGGTGATTGGCTGGCGGCCCTCGAGGGCATCATCAAGGCGGCCAAGGCCGATGTCCTCATCGAGGAGGAGAAGGTCCTGCCGAGAAGCGAGATGACACTGATCACGGTTAAGAAGGTACGCCTGACCGAGAATCTATCTGATGTCTTCGCAATTCGAATCTTGATCTCAGCCGGATTACACATGTCGAATACCACCTGTTGGCGAATCAAATAAGTCTACTTACAGGAGCCGATCTCGCCCACTCACTCGTCTGCCTCGTCCACCTTCTCGACCACTCCCTCTAAGCCGCGTCCGGCAGTATCCATGCTGGACAAGGTTGTCGGACGCCTGAGCGCCCTGGCTGCTGGAGGCGCATCGTAATCTACCAGTATTAATTGCAATTTCCGCCTCATTTAGGGAGAGTTTCCATGACTGCATCCGCTGTTTGTATGTTGCCACTCATTTACTCCCCCGCCTTTGATATTCTCAGCAACGCTAATTATGTCCAAATTAACATTATAATCATGCATATGACTTCCCCTCTATTGATATCCTCTTGCTTTACCGACTGTGTTTCCATTCTGTTTTTCCCTGTCCGAATTCTAGTCCGTGAAGCGTTGCCATATTTCCGCCTTCGAACTCCCACCGAACGTTTGAAGTTTGCATTTATCCTTTCCTGTTCTTTGCTTGTATCGTACTGATGGATCGGTGTTTCTCCTTTCTATTACTCCAATGTTTCTCTTTCCTTGATGTAGACAGCTTTACTCCGTGAGGGGCAGGCACCCTCATTTGAGCCCACAACCGGTACCAAAGTAACTAATTTAAAGTATTATTTGTGCATTCTAATTTATTTCTAGTCCCCAATGTTCCATTCCCTGATCTGAATGTTAGCATTCCACCACATTTATCGATCTCTAATAATTGAAATACCTTCCTTTTTTCTGATCTCGAATCTCCTGTTTCTAGTCAACACTATTCACTCGGCCACGAATAAATGTTTTATGTATCCATGGTATAGTCATGCGCATAACAAGTGAAAAAATACAGAGATATGAGAGAGAGAGCGAGTGGGAATTTTAAAATTGATGAGCAAAATCGAAACTCGCAGAATTTTGCAAGAAGGATTAGGGAATTGTATCTCGAAATTCTAACCGAAAATGTTCACTTAGTTTTCTTAGCAGAACGATCTTGTGGCTGGTGAGAGACAAAAGTATTGTTCAGGTTCCGTCTCTTCCCTCACCGCCCAGTTGGAGTTTCTCTCTGCATCGGATCGAGAGAAGACGGGCGTGATCGAGAGACTGGAGAGGGACGTGGAGAGACTCACGAGGGGAAAGCAGAGTGGGGTGAGGATTCATTTGTCTTATATTTATACATTTAGGATTCTTCACCTTGACATTAATCAGCATGATCCCTTGCTGTATTTAGTTAACAGCAAAACAGGAAACATGCGGGTACTTCTGCATTTTTGTTGTACTTTCCGCAACTTGGACGAATCTAAATTAGATATTTCCTGATTTGAGAATTCCAAAAAAAAAGTGATATTCAGCCAGTGCCGGACGACCCCGAGCTGACGACGGACCAGCTGCTCGCGGCGTCGCTAGAGGCTGCTACTATTGGTGAGTATCAGCACAGAAATTACTATCCTCATTTCGCGTGCTGTCTCGGTTCTCTGACCGGTGAGAGAGTGTGTGGAATGAAGGTAATATTTTTTGCGAAGCCATCCCTAATCAGCAGTTTCATTACTAAAGATAGCGGGTTCAAAAAAGTAGTGTCATGATATCCGACCCGCTTGGTTCGATAAAATGTGTCAGTGAGCGTTTACTACGGTACCTAATATTGCATTCCAATCAATGAGTCGTTGCCGATAAATCGTTGTCTGAACAGATTGAATTTCCAACCCTAGCAACTGTTGAGTTTCATCTTTGCAGTAAAGTTGTGAGATGAGCTAGACTTATACTATACTGCTGCTGTCTATCTTTAAAAAAGGAATATTGTATACTAGAGTTCGAAATCGTCTCGTTCAATCACATTCTCTCTAATTGGTTCGAATTGCAAGTGAGTGTGTGAAAAGAATAGACGATTACTCAATTTTTTAAATTCCGAACTGTAATCTCTGCTGACCACAACTCTTTGTGTTTCATCTTTACTGTAAAATTATGGGGTGATCAAAATCTGCAATCATCCTAGAGGTAGAAGTTCAAAACAAATATCACAGACTACTCAACGGAGAGCAGCGAGCGGGACGCGGCAGCTGCTGCCTCCTCGTCCACTGCCGCAGCAGCTGCAGGAGGATCGCAGTCCATGGTCGAGATTGTCAAGGTTTGTTTTCTCTCCGTAACGATAAAGTATCGTATTTTCACTTACTACAGTGGTCTATAACAATATGAGAAAAAAAATAGAAAGTAAATGTACTCCCACTTCAAGTGATTTTATAGTCGTCATGTGACGATCACTCGTAGAAGGTTCGGTGTCGTGTAGTGTAGAGTAAGAGCGCACGATTCATTGCAGGCGCAGAGAGATCGGATGAAAGAGCGGCTGATCGAGGTGGAGGAGGCACTGGCCAAGGAAAAGGTCCTGATATTTGATGGTGCTATTTTCAAGGTTCTATGCCAGTTCGCCTCGCTAGTAGGAGAGTAGAATTGCGCATAGGATTGATGAAGGAGTTAGTTCATCAAGTGTGAGAGTGATGGGGGCCAAGGAGAAGGTGGGATTTGAATACTTGGAAAATTTCAGAAATACGATTATACGAAATTGGGCTAGATTGATATGCGTTTCAACTATAACATAAGGTGATATTCGTCTTTGATCGTGGATGCGAGCGCGAACTTTGGTCAAAAAATATTCAATATTCGAAATTTCCATGTGTGCTCAAGTATTTTCAATGTGAGTACGCCGTCATCTTATTAAACTTATTAAATGTTGGCATGAGCATACAGGAGGAAACATCTTGATGTTTCCACCTACACGCTCCTGATCGCAGGAGTCTAAAGTCTAAATTTTGAGATGGACGCGGCTCGTGCGAAGACGGAGACGGACAAACTGCGCGAGGACAACACTCAGCTGTACGGGAAAGTGCGATTCCTCCAGAGCTGTCGTGAGTGTCATTTTCCTTTTTTTGATCCATCTGTCGGTCTTTTTGTAGAATATAAGTTCCGTTTTTAATGAATAAGTGATCCCCCCCCTTGTTCTAGGTTTCATTGAGTCTTGATCTCGAGCACGAAAGAACGCTGTTTAGTGCCATGAAGGGTGATAGTTCATGAATTACAATAAATATTTTTCTTGGCAGACAATATTCTACAAAAATATTATGTTCCGGTCACTTCGCCCCCTCCTCTCATGTAATTCTGGATTTCAGAATATTTTTTTTGCAGGTTCCGGCTCGACGGCGGTGACGATCGATTCGGAGGGTGCGTACAAGCAGGAGTGGGAGCAGACGATGAGTCCATTTGCGAGGTGAGCGGAGGGAGATATCAAAGATCAAAGATCACCTTGCATTCACCCTTGTAACAAACAACTCCTAGCCGGATTAAGGGTGAAAAAGTATCAACTTTTCGCTTTTACATTAAAATGTGTCTTATTGAGCATGATGGATCAAACAGTTCACAGAGGTCAGAGATCAAAGATCAAATCGCAGGTTCACGTCGCAAGAGTCGCTTCGGCACGTGCAGAAGCTGCCCATGCATGACAAGGCCACGCTAAGCATCGTTTGTTTTATGATTTGATCTTTAATCTATGTTCTTTGATCCCTGATCCCTGATCTTTGATCTCACAGGCTCGCGCCGTCTTTTCGAACGCTTCCGCCCGCTTCACCTTCTTCTGCTACCTCATCGTCCTCCATCTGCTCGTATTCATGGTACGGTAGGGGTATGGTAGCCAGGGGTTACTGTAGAGCGATCGAAGTTCAAGTCGAATGCCGTAGTCGATGATGCAGTCATGACTTACTGTAGCTCGCCTGGATGCTGTAGTATCATCCCAGAACATGGGGATTAGGGCTATCATTGAGGGATTAGGGGTGAAGAATCTGTCTATTCATGATAAATGTCGTATGTATCTCGTATACTATACAATTATTTTGCTTGTTTCTGTTACAGTACCTATCCGTTACCGTAACCAACCCTTTCCAGGTACTGTACCACTCTGCCTGGTCATCGGCGTCGTCCCGTGACGATTGTGTGGAGCAATTCGCCAAGCACATGAAGGAACACCACCACTGATACCGTAATCCTCCGGTATCGATTGATTGATTGTTTATCGATTTATTTATTCCCGATTAGATTGTTGGTAGGACATGTAACTAGTGTTTTATATCGTGCATAGTGTGTAAATAACTACTCCCCTGCTTTACCTCTCACCCAGTCATGATAACCACGGTCAATGTGTGTGATAGTATTGTATAGTAGACTACAGTAATCCCGTGGGTGTACATTGTATCTGGTGAAATTCATTGTATTATTCGCATTAAAGCATGTATTAATTATTGCCCGATAAAGAGTGCTTTTGGAGAAACAATTGCTTAATTTTATCACACTAATGAAGAATGGTCTATTTTTATTGATGCATAGAAGAGAAAAATGAAAGAAAGTAGGAGTGGTTTAGGGCGCCAGGTCGGATGGTAACTATGCATAACGCTGTATCTCGCTCACAAAAAGTCTCATTCGACCTAGTGCCGATTAAAAAAAATATTCAGCGGGGCTCGATCTACTCATTCGGTTTCGGTTTCCTTGTCTTTCCTGGTCTTGTGGGTGGACGAACACGAGGAACGACGGGAGGAGCGATGCCTGGTCGACGAGCCATGTACGAGGGGACCTGAATTGCTCGTCGATGCATGCTTGATTGGAGTTGCGCGCATCGAAAAAGGAAGTGTAAACAATTCATATCCATGACATCCGTGACACTTGCAATGTAGCTTACCGTTTCCCTATTCAACAGTACAGCTCGAAATACGGATCGCCGTCTTCTCAGTTCACGCTACATTTGTGTCAAATGTGTGTGACATGAAGAGAATTTTCCCCATTCTATGAGAACCTCGTGGGTGTTCATTCCAACTCACCGTCGCTCTTCCGGCCACTTTCGCTGTCGTTGTCTTCGGTGTCGTTCTGACTGTCGTCCGCTTCGTCGTCGATTTGCGAGTGGGCAGGGGAGAAATGGAAGCCTGCGATCACTTGTTAGAAATTCATTAATATTTCACCAACTGCCAGAACAATAAAAGATATCTCACTTTTCCTGTCAGGAAATCTCGATATTTTGCGCGGAAGTTGCGCACGCAGGCAGCACGAAGGAACATTTGAAATCTGAAAAAATAAAAAAAAATAAAAACATGCTTATACCCTACCATTATATCTATCGTTTATGGTGCGAACAGTGTCACTGCCTAGTCTCATTTTCTAGGTAGAGAAATCGACTAGAGGGGTCGGACTAGTCGAGAATGAGGGGGAGACGATCCTCTCCCCTCTCTCCCTCCCTCTCCTCTCATTTCGAGAGAGACGAATGAAATTACAATGTAATTTTGTAAATAATCGAGTTAAATGAATCATTTGCATTATTATCGTGAACTTTGAATCGATTATTTACAAAATTTACATTGTAATTTCATTCGTCTCCCTCGATATGAGAGTAGAGAGAGGAAGAGGGGGAGAGAGTCGTCTACCCCTCATTCTCGACTAGTCCGACCCCTCTAGTCGATTTCTCTACCTAGAAAATGAGACTAGGCAGTGACACTGTTCGCACCATTAGTATTCCCTACATCTTATCTGAATAACTGATCCACAATTTTCTTTTCTCTGAACTCACTCTCGCTTGTACTCTCCCGTCACGGCGATCTGATCGTAGCGGGATCTGAAATATTCAATAGTCGATTGCCGCTTTACCGTGGTCTGAAAATCAGTTATCGATAGATCAACAGTATACCTCTGCTCACAGGTCCGCTCACACATGGAGATGTGCGGTCGCGGGACATCGCCGCACCTGCAGACTTACTGTGATTAGACGGAAAGCGGAATTGTGATATTCACGGAACGGAATAATAAATTAACAAACGTCCGCTGGCAGATCTTGCGGTGCACGAGAGGAATTGAGAAGTGGCCGGAGACGGAAGAGGCTGAAGAGAGACAATGTGAAGAATCGTATGAAAATCGGCGTCCGCGAAAATCCTCGCGCTCTCTCTCTCTCTCTTTTCATGCTCCATCGATCTTTCGAGATGAAGAGTGCGGGAACTTTTTCGAACACCCCTAATAGACTTCCGTGCAGTTTTAGAGAATGCGCATCTTGTTGATTACTACAGAATCCGAAATCGACACACCTGCAACGACCATCCTGCTGCCCAGCTGGATGATGTGAAGGAGATCCGTTGTCATCTCGTAATCTCCTGAGAAGATGAACATCACTCTATCAAAATCATGTTCAGGTTCTTTTGGCATAAGCGTATCATAATCGAATCACTTCTGCCGCATAACACCGGCCGAAAAGAGAGAATCGAGAGGGGAGCGGAGAGGAATGGGAATGTAAACTGCGACTCCCAGTTTGTCGTACCACTCGTCTTATTATAGATGGAGACCTCATCCATGAACAGCGAGCACTCGCCCTCATCACAGTACTTCCGAGACAGATTACCGTGTAGAGAAGGAGCATGAAGCATCTGGAAAGACTGAAGACTCTTTATTCTAGTCATTGTAGCTGGTCAGAGTCGCGAATGAATGTGATTATGAAGAAACGTTTACTCGTAAGCGATGAAGATATCGGCAAAGATGATTCTTCAATCATTTTGAGCTTCTTGTGAAACATATTCGGTAAAAACTCACACTCTGATTGGTCAGTTCATTCAGCATGATCGGCAGGAGTGAGGCATTCCCCACGAAGAGTGTCATCGTTTCATCAATGGATAGGGATTGATAGATGGTCTCGGGCAGTTCGGGTTCGTACTCGTAGTCACGCTGCAATGAGGAGGAGATTGTCATGTGATTGAACGTCAAATTCGAGTTCGCTTCTCAATTCAATAATGGTCGTAAGCGCAATTTACCTCCGATGGTATTCGAAAATCGAGTTTGTCTCGGAACAGTTGAGGGAACACGTATTGATCGAAGATTCTGGAATTTATTTCAATTTTTTCAGGACTGTGATTCTTGTTTCAATAATCTCTTATCGTAGCATCTGCCGATCAGTTACCGTAGTGGGAAGGCGTTTCCCATAATGATCATCACTACATCATCTCGGGAGGTATTTCGGAAATCTGCCGGCGTCGCTTGCAGGATACAAGTGCACCCGACCTGAATGATAAAAATATTCACTGAAAGCAAGGAAAATAAAAAAATAGATATTTTTTGTATAACGAAGTGAGTCGACGAAGTATCATAGCGCTAACGAGAATCAAGTCTTTGTGCGAATTATGAAACATAACTCATCCCCCCCCACTTATTCTGCAATTTACACTTTTGGAAATTAGATGGGAGGAAACAAAGATAGCTCACGTCAAATCATAGAACGGCACGCAGGCGCTTCTGTCGATCAAACACGGATTGAACTGAGCGATGATTACGGTAGGAAAGAGTACGGTAGAGAGGATTATCAATCGCCATCGAGGCATCGATCGATGGAAGAAGAGAGGGAAACAGAAGAGGAAAAGGGCCTGTGATTGCGTAAACTGACTGATCAGTGGAATCTAAACTGACATTGGGCGCACGCGGTATGGTAGCCAGGGGTTACTGTAGAGCGATCGAAGTTCAAGTCGAATGCCGTAGTCGATGATGCAGTCATGACTTACTGTAGCTCGCCTGGATGCTGTAGTATCATCCCAGAACATGGGGATTAGGGCTATCATTGAGGGATTAGGGGTGAAGAATCTGTCTATTCATGATAAATGTCGTATGTATCTCGTATACTATACAATTATTTTGCTTGTTTCTGTTACAGTACCTATCCGTTACCGTAACCAACCCTTTCCAGGTACTGTACCACTCTGCCTGGTCATCGGCGTCGTCCCGTGACGATTGTGTGGAGCAATTCGCCAAGCACATGAAGGAACACCACCACTGATACCGTAATCCTCCGGTATCGATTGATTGATTGTTTATCGATTTATTTATTCCCGATTAGATTGTTGGTAGGACATGTAACTAGTGTTTTATATCGTGCATAGTGTGTAAATAACTACTCCCCTGCTTTACCTCTCACCCAGTCATGATAACCACGGTCAATGTGTGTGATAGTATTGTATAGTAGACTACAGTAATCCCGTGGGTGTACATTGTATCTGGTGAAATTCATTGTATTATTCGCATTAAAGCATGTATTAATTATTGCCCGATAAAGAGTGCTTTTGGAGAAACAATTGCTTAATTTTATCACACTAATGAAGAATGGTCTATTTTTATTGATGCATAGAAGAGAAAAATGAAAGAAAGTAGGAGTGGTTTAGGGCGCCAGGTCGGATGGTAACTATGCATAACGCTGTATCTCGCTCACAAAAAGTCTCATTCGACCTAGTGCCGATTAAAAAAAATATTCAGCGGGGCTCGATCTACTCATTCGGTTTCGGTTTCCTTGTCTTTCCTGGTCTTGTGGGTGGACGAACACGAGGAACGACGGGAGGAGCGATGCCTGGTCGACGAGCCATGTACGAGGGGACCTGAATTGCTCGTCGATGCATGCTTGATTGGAGTTGCGCGCATCGAAAAAGGAAGTGTAAACAATTCATATCCATGACATCCGTGACACTTGCAATGTAGCTTACCGTTTCCCTATTCAACAGTACAGCTCGAAATACGGATCGCCGTCTTCTCAGTTCACGCTACATTTGTGTCAAATGTGTGTGACATGAAGAGAATTTTCCCCATTCTATGAGAACCTCGTGGGTGTTCATTCCAACTCACCGTCGCTCTTCCGGCCACTTTCGCTGTCGTTGTCTTCGGTGTCGTTCTGACTGTCGTCCGCTTCGTCGTCGATTTGCGAGTGGGCAGGGGAGAAATGGAAGCCTGCGATCACTTGTTAGAAATTCATTAATATTTCACCAACTGCCAGAACAATAAAAGATATCTCACTTTTCCTGTCAGGAAATCTCGATATTTTGCGCGGAAGTTGCGCACGCAGGCAGCACGAAGGAACATTTGAAATCTGAAAAAATAAAAAAAAAATAAAAACATGCTTATACCCTACCATTATATCTATCGTTTATGGTGCGAACAGTGTCACTGCCTAGTCTCATTTTCTAGGTAGAGAAATCGACTAGAGGGGTCGGACTAGTCGAGAATGAGGGGGAGACGATCCTCTCCCCTCTCTCCCTCCCTCTCCTCTCATTTCGAGAGAGACGAATGAAATTACAATGTAATTTTGTAAATAATCGAGTTAAATGAATCATTTGCATTATTATCGTGAACTTTGAATCGATTATTTACAAAATTTACATTGTAATTTCATTCGTCTCCCTCGATATGAGAGTAGAGAGAGGAAGAGGGGGAGAGAGTCGTCTACCCCTCATTCTCGACTAGTCCGACCCCTCTAGTCGATTTCTCTACCTAGAAAATGAGACTAGGCAGTGACACTGTTCGCACCATTAGTATTCCCTACATCTTATCTGAATAACTGATCCACAATTTTCTTTTCTCTGAACTCACTCTCGCTTGTACTCTCCCGTCACGGCGATCTGATCGTAGCGGGATCTGAAATATTCAATAGTCGATTGCCGCTTTACCGTGGTCTGAAAATCAGTTATCGATAGATCAACAGTATACCTCTGCTCACAGGTCCGCTCACACATGGAGATGTGCGGTCGCCGGACATCGCCGCACCTGCAAACTTACTGTCATTAGCCGGAAAGGGAGGAATTGTGATATTCACGGAACGAAATAAAGAATGAACGAACGTCCGCTGACAAATCTTGCGGTGCACCAGAGGGATGGAGAAGTGCCCGGAGACGGATGAGGCTGAAGAGAGAGAGAATGGACAAAAATATAGTACTCTTCCTTTTCATGTTCTATCGGTCTTGCTGATAGTATTCACCTGTCTTTAGATACTTTGTGTCATGATCATGCGAATTAATCATCAAAGCTGATTGACCAGTGCAGAATCCGAAACCGACTCACCAGCCACGACCATCCTACTTCCCAGCTGGATGATGTGAAGGAGATCCGTTGTCATCTCGTAATCTCCTGAGAAGATGAACATCTCTCTATCAAAATCATGTTCAGGTTCTTTTGGCATAAGCGTATCATAATCGAATCAATTCTGCCGCATAACACCGGCCGAAAAGAGAGAATTGAGAGGGGAGGGGAGAGGAATGGGAATGTAAACTGCGACGCCCAGTTTGACGCACCACTCGTCTTATTATAGATGAACACCTCATCCATGAACAGCGAGCACTCTCCCTCATCACAGTACTTCCGAGACAGATTACCGTGCAGGGAGGGAGCATGAAGCATCTGCAGTCATTTAGATTAGAGACGGTTTGGCCAGAATTCACTCTGTTCATTTCGCAGTGTAGAAATGAAGACACGACATTTATGCTTTTTTTTGAGACCCAAAGCTGAGAATCAATCAGCACTGACGATTCTACTATGGCTAAGAGCTTCTTGTGAAATATATTCGAACGCACACTCTGATTGGTCAGCTCATTCAGCATTGTAGGCAGGAGTGATGCATTGCCCACAAACAGCGTCATTGTCTCGTCGATGGAGAGGGATTGGTAGATCGTTTCGGGCAGTTCGGGTTCGTATTCGTAGTCACGCTGTGAAGGAGATCACATATTTTATGAAATTGAATATCACATATCAGTAAGCATTGAAATTTGAACTAAGTAATGGTAAGTGCGATCTACCTCTGACGGAATTCGAAAATCGAGTTTATCTCGGAACAGTTGAGGGAACACGTATTGATCGAAGATTCTGGAATTGAAGAAATCTTGTCAGAACCATTATTAAGGGCTTCTTCATTTGCGACTTACCGTAGTGGGAAAGCATTTCCCATAATGATCATAACTACATCATCACGGGAGGTATTTCGGAAATCTGCCGGCGTTGCTTGCAAGATGCAAGTGCAACCGACCTGAACGTAAAATACTTGATTGTATAAGGGGGAAGGGAAAACAGAATGTTTTATGTTGGAAAAGAGACGATAGTATCATTGTGGAAGCAAACGCCAAGACTATACGAGAGATTTGTGAAATATAATTTGAAGTCAAAATCAGGAAGATATAAAGCGCTCACGTCAAAATCATAGAACGGCACGCAGGCGCTTCTGTCGATAAGGCACGGATTGAACTGAGCGATGATTACGGTAGGAAGGAGTACGGTAGATAGGATTATCGATCGCCATCGAGGCATCGATCGATGGGAAGACAGAAGAGAAACAGAAGAGAAAGGAAAAGGGACTGTGATTGCGTAAACTGACTGATCAGCGGAATCTAAACTGACATTGTGCGCACGCGATTTTTGCGCTAAAAATCAGTTCAAAGAGGTGTGAATACGTAAACAAAAGTGTTGAAGTTGGGAAAATTAGGGATGCGACTGAATAAAGGGACAAAATGAGGTAAATAGGTCTCTTGATTGAAGAGAATGAAGAAATGGAAGAATCTTTTTTATCTGAAGTGAAGAATTGATCCCTTGCATACTCAAAGAGAGTCGGTGTAATTATTTCAAATTTATTGATATTAAAACAAGCAATATAATAAAAATTAGGTAAGAATAGGTGAGAATCGGGGCAAGTAGGTAAGAGTGAGATCAGCATAAATTTTCTAATACCCTACATAAATCAGCAAAAGCTACAAATGAATAACTAACAACTAAATTGTAAACTAAGAAGTGTAAATGCACCTACAAAACTAACCTAAAACTATCAAGTTCGCTAAAAACTAAAAGGGCGAGAAGGGAAAAGAAATATACAATCCGAATTCGAGTTATAACCTTCGAAATTCAGGTACTCAAGGGAACTCAATGACGAGAACTCCTCGGTTGCCTTTCATCGCACGGCAGGAGTAACCGAATAGCGGGGCCTTGTCCATGACGTCCCTCTTGATCACGGACTCGCCGGTAGGCGAATTGTTACCCTGACCGACGCAGAGGTAGAGCTTCTTCGGGCGGAGACCGTCTGGAAAACGAATAATTAATTAATTGTTTTTTCATGATTCAGTATCGAAAAAGTCATTTCGAAAAACTCACTCTGCACTTCACAAACAGTTTTCTTCAGGACGTCAGTGGCGAGTTTTCGCTGTAGTCCGTGCAATTCGAGGATGTCCTCGTCCAGAAACTGATTGCGGATGGCATTGAGATTGAGCAACGCGCGATCGAATTCGAAACCATTCTCATTGTTGATCTTACAGAGATAGTTCATCTTGTCCACGTATTCCGCATGCATCTACAAGTAAAAATATGAATATTTATTTATTGTTTGGGCTGTCAGGATGAAGAATCCGTCTCTTCATTCCTTATAATTGTCCACAGCTCAAATTGATGAGCGAGCACGTGGAATGAAGAAGCGAGTTCTTCATTATTTCTGTCCTAATTACTGTTGCTCAATCACAGTGTAAGAAACTCACAATCGTGCCTCCATTTCGTCTCGTCATGGCGTCGAGATCCATGTCGCGCTCCCATCTTCGCGTAGGCTTCGATTTGAAGGAGGCAACTGGAGGAGGAGGCGAGACGGACCGGGAAGAAGAGGCCGTGTGAGAGCAGGCAGTGGAGGGCGATGTAGAACGAGAAGACGATGAACTGGCCGAGTCCGATGAGTAACCGGTGTCAGGGAGAGGAGTCAGTTGAACTTGGTAGTCCGAGTGCGTCTGCAAGTGAATAGATTATATATTAGTCAGTTAGTTATTCAGTTCAGATATTATTCAGTTACACATCAGTCAGTTCAGTTAACTCAATTATTAATCAGTAAACAGCATTTTATTCTATTTTAAGCATTATTTACCGGAAGCGGCGCAGGAACGTAGACAAGGGGCTGCGGAGGAGGGAAGGCAGGCAACGAGTTGACGTAGACCAGTTGTTGATTGCCGAATTGGTCAACCATGAAGACGGGCTGAGGCATCGGAGGAGTGTAGACGAAGGCAGAAGGAACAGCGTACATTGTAGAGTTGATTGAACTGAAATGGCAATGATAAGAACGCGACAAGTAACTACAGTGAAGTTAGAAAAAGAATCCGTCTCTTCATCGGTCAGAATGATGAGTAGGGTTGATCGTTCGGAACGGAATGACGGAATTCCGAACTTTTGATCCTATTATCCCCTCATTTCGGAACGGCCGAGAGTCGAACAATGGCCGTTCCGGAACGAGAAATCCACTTTGTTCATTGTCCGAACTCATTCCGAGCGCTAATTGAATCAATTCCGGAACGAGGCAATTTTGATCACTCTCATTCGGCCGTTCCGAAAGCCGAACGATCAACCCTAATGATGAGAGAGCATGCAGAATGAAGAGCCAAATTTTTTATTCTGATAGCCCTAATTTAGATCAATATTAGAAATCAACTCACCCTTGGTCACCAGCAGGGATGTCGTAGCTTGATTAATTTCCCTAATATATAATCCAGATCGGACCACACGGAAGGCTACTTGGTCTTTCGACCGTACTTACACGTGCTAGCATAGCCAGAGGGCCTTAATCTGACTGATTCCGTGAGGAGCGGCTTGCGGTAGGTCGTAAAAGGTGGATCGGAAAGACCAAGTGCCAATGGGTGAATTAGATCGGAGAGGTCTTTCGACCGTAATTGAACGTCTACCGACTGATCACATCATTTCAGAAGATCATCGGCCTTTTTCGAAAGAGGCGAAACTCTGAAAAAAATTCCATTCTTCGTCACATTGAGAAAAACTCAATTATTGCAGATAATGGTCTTTCAGCAGATGCAAATTTTCAATTTCGAAATTCACGATCCTCCTTCTCCACCTCACTCTCTTCACACTTTGCCCTACTAACTGGTCGGCCTCTCGATTTACTCGTAAGCTCGCTTGATTTTCACCTTCAAAACAACCTGAAACTAATTTCAGATGGGATTCTTTCTCTTCCTTTTCGTCGCTATTCTTGTCTACATTGGCTATCGAGTCTATCGGGTATTTTTATAAATAACCACTTGTAGCCCCTTTTCGCCCCCATCCACATATTATCGAATGGTGATAAAGTATAAGTATAAGTATAAGTATAACTAACTAATCAATTACAAAAATATCCAGCACCCATACGATGCTCGGGCCGATCCCTCCGACCCCAATTACAAGGTACCGTATCTCGATCAATTATCGATTGGACGAATACCGTAT
The DNA here is from genome assembly GCA_911812115.1 of Pristionchus exspectatus. NCBI lineage: Eukaryota > Metazoa > Nematoda > Chromadorea > Rhabditida > Neodiplogasteridae > Pristionchus > Pristionchus exspectatus. Next base: position 6,923,528 of record OU461586.1, on the reverse strand, counting down.
CTCGATCAGTTATCGATTACATGAATACCGTATCCTGGATTGTTGTTGATTTTCCGTGCCAAGAGTTCGCGAGTCAAAACATGCGAAATTTCAGGATGAATTTCGCATGCTTTGCCGTGAACTCTTGACTGATTTCGTCCTTCCGGCAAGTTTCACCCAGTATAGCAGCAGTAACTTAGTGATACTTTATTCCTAGAACTTTCAAATGCAGAAAATCGATAAGTAGACTAATCTACCGTATTCCTTTCAGACAATCAGTGAATCGGGAGAGGATTCAAGTGTCTTCGAGGATAAATTAGCCAAGAGCGCCAAATTGGCCACTGCAAGATCGGCCAGCGTCAAATTGGTACCGTATCTCTATGCTATGCATTAGTCTGACGTCATTCACTTTAATCTGATACCGTACCCAATGGTGCTCACTCACAAACATAGCGTGTGCATTCATATTTTCTCCCAGTCTACCGTAACCCATCAGTTTCCCTGATTCAGGCCAGAACTCCTTCAACTTCGGCTTCGAGTACGACGAAATCGGGAAAAGTTCGCCGTAGATGAGAAGAAACGAAGAACAGAAACAATTCACTCGAATTTGATAATTCAAATTTTCTATGCTTTATCTTCACAAACAACTTCTTAACACACTTAAAACACGATTAAATCACTCGATAGCTTGCAATTAATATAATTAATGGAGAGTAAAATGAAGAGTATTAACCGGTATTATTCTAGTGAGGAAAAAGGGGCAGAACAGTAAAAATAAATATTTCACAAGAAAACTAGGAAAAAAGTCAGTTCAACAGTTACAATTTCACAGGAAACTGTGGGAGGGAGTGAGGGTACAGTATCCTAGTCTACCGTATTCCTATCTGCTACCGTATCACTCCATTTCGGTAGCCTCCTCTTCCTCAGTGTAGTCCAACTCTTCGGCTCCGTCGTTTTCGGGCGAGGGGGTCGCTTCGCCCTCTTCCGGAGATTCCTGACACGAAAACGATTGGATACGGTATCTACCGTAGTCCACAGTATGTCATCGTCTTCCTTGTAGCTTCTCAGTGTCCCAATCATTACAAGAATATGATCGGTTACGGTTTCAACCCTTGTTCACAGTATACAATGTCTTTTCTACAGTACCCACGCAAATACCGTATCCCCTACCGTACCGGCTTTCCCTCGGCGAGTTCCTTCTTCCTCGCATCCAACATGGCCTGCAGCTCGTCCAGACCCTTGCTTATGTCCTGCGGCGGCTGAACGAAGGGATTAAGGTAGATTCACACACAAAAGGGAACCGATAACTGGTTTAATTTTCGAGATTTTTTAAGACTGCATAAAAAATGAAACACAAATGCACCTTGTCGCCTCTCCTCTTCGCCTTGACGAACTTGCGCTGGATTGCCTTTGTCTCCTCGAAGATCGAACCCTGCAGTCAGTTAGTGATAACGGCAAACGTCTACCGTACCCCTCCGTTCCTTATGATCTACATCCAATGTTCCTATATCCACATACCTTTAGATCCATAAAATGGCACATTGCATTCCATACATGGATCATTATTAAATTCATTTATTGAATCCAGGGAAACCTGCACGATTATCTCAACCCAATTTTCTAAGTCTTGATATAATCAAGAAACACGAAAGTGACAAGAGTGCAAAGGATACCGCCCAGTACAATAACTAACGTATTCTTCATGTCGTGCTTCATCCGTGCCCAGATAGGCTACGGTATTCCCAATCCCCTAACAACAGTACTCGTACCGTACCTTCACTACCGGGTCGACGTCGACGTCCGTCTTGAAGAGGAGTATGAAGACGCCGCCGGGCGTGCGACGACGAGACCCGTCTGCCACCTGCAGTTTATTCGATATTGATAAGCTTAAAGTAATAATTATATTATTATTATTAATGTAGATATCCGTGTAGTATATTATCTTCCCTCAGCGGAGGATCAAGAATTGTTATTGAAACAATCCAACGGGTTTTGATATAACTTCGAAACACCAAAGCAACAAGAATACAACACATGCAAAATCGACATCTCCACAACCCCGCTTTGTCGAGATTTTTAACAATTTGCACACACCATACCAGTACTTTTCACTTCTCTACCGTACGCCCCCCTACCATACCTTGACACCTCCCGCCTGCTCGGCCTTCTTCGTCTCTTCGAATATCTCGAGTGCCTTCTTCTCTCCGACCGCCACGCAGATCTTCACCACCGTGTCCGAGTCGAGCTCGCCCAGCGCCTGCGAGAAGAATATCGATATTTGATACCGTCAGGTTAGAGAGGCACACATATTAGGATGCACTACCACGAACGGGAGCCACGTGGGGAGAAATGCACTGGGCTCCGAGGAATTAAGGGTTGCGTACAAGCGAGCCCTAAAGAAGGCGATCTCATCATTGTCAGTGCTATTTTTCAATTATTTTTTTACATACATTTGTTTCTAAAGTATGCCTCACCGCAGTATCGCAAGCCATCTATTGGCAAGAAACTCATAGATCCCTTGAAACAGGAAACAACGTGGTGCAAAAATCTTGATTTCTGGATGAGCATGCAAAACGAAGTAAAGTTTGGCCTACTTGTATCGCCTAACGAATTTGCAGAAACCCTATATCTATATTTGTGCATCTATTGCAATCTATTTTTGACATGAAGCATTTTCTATATGTTACGAATCACAGCAGGTATGAACAATCTAAAGCAGAACGAACGATAAGAAGCTTAAGAAAGCAATGAAACAGAGAAGAACATGGTAAAATTTCTAAATCCCTTTTCGAGTTTATATTTGATTCTCCCACAGCACAATTTCACTTGCAGTATCGCTACAGTGTTTCTCACTCCTATAATTCCCCATTCCATCTATCGTATACCTTGGAAATCTGCTCTCCCAGCTCCTTCGGCGAGAGGCCCTCCTGGAACTCTGTGGCCTGGAATGAAAAGTTAATTTACGATTAGCCTCATCGACAAAAGTCATTCCTCGATTGTCCCTTCCCCCTACCGTACTCTTTACCATCAGTCCGGCCAGGGAGTACTTCGTGTCCATCAACTCGGCGGGGTCCTTGGCCTTCGGCTGGCCGCACCCCTCGTTCCAGCGCCGCTTGCGATCGTCCACGCCGCCGCGCCACGGACCGCCTGATGGGGGAGGGGTTACGGTATGAATGGAGGTCTATCGTGAACTGACTGATTTTTCAGACGCCACGAACCGCCTGATGGGGGGAGGGGTTACTGTATGCGTATTGAGGTCTATCGAGGAATGATAGAACTACCAGGCTTCACTGGCCGCCTCAGGATGGACTAGTCTACGGATCAGGTTTAAACAAAAATCTGTATTCATCGTTTCTCCCCACGCTTATGAATTGTTCTACTATTAGAGCCAGCTCGCTACTCATTGACGACTCCGTGTAACCAACAGACCTTGTAACTTTCGTGAAACAGAAATCGGCACAGTGATGATGCGAAATGAAACTAGATTTACAGAACAACTTCTGAACCAAAATCATTCTCAATTTCCTCGCTGATTCACGCTTCATCCGTAGTGTATTCCTTTCCGCGGTGCAATCAAGCAGTACTCGAAGACGATGGAATTCAACAACAAAAAATCAAAAGCCAGCGCATGCATGCGATTGTAATCATTGGGTTAATCAGCCCTCACTTTGTTATTGCCACTTCACTTCCACTTGAGGGGATATACAACGAGTGAAACACTATTCACACGGGGAAGTTCATAACACATCCCTCCCCCCACTCACCCCTTCCTCTCGGGACGAATCCTCCCCTCTGCTGTCCGCCCCTCCATCCTCCTCCTCCTCCTCTGCCACGGTGGTGGTGGCCACCATTGTTGTGACTGCCGGCCTCGTTGCCTGCACAATTAATCTTATTATTACTCCAGCATTTAAAAGATCTGCATACAAAACGATGAGAAGACACACGCTTGAACCAACCTTATTTGAAAGGACTTTTCGTTTATTTTTTAACCGCGTTCAACTGACGAATCATTAACACTTGAAACGCTATTCACCCTCGCCATCATTGTCCGAAGAGGTATCGCTTTTTCATCTAGTTCAGGCAGCAAGAAACCAGATATTATCCCGCATTATATTAGTCTAACAAGTCCAACCGATGAAACTCCAGTTTACCCTCTTGATCATCAACTACTCGAACAATTTTGCTCCCAACCTTTTCCTCGACCCCTTCACCGGCCCATAATTGCACATCATCGTCGTTATCACATGTTTTCCAACAACCAGTGAATTCCAGCCATCCAGATCACTGTTTCACTAGTACTGCATCCAATCATCCACGCTCGACTTTACAATTCCGTTCCTACTTCAAAGATACAAAAATGCACTCATATACAGCGTTTTTTTACTCTTACAAGATTACTGTTTCACCCCCAAGATATGCACTCACCCTTAGCCAATCATATGTTCGTTTCAACTCTTCTAATTCTAAAAGAACCAATACTTTCGTAAAATTTTCTATGCTGTATTGTCATTCCTTTTTTTAAACTCTCACCATCCCTGTTTCACCCCTACCATATCCCCCCCCTCCACTCACCCTCTCCCATTTCCATGGCCGCGTCTCCTCCCTCGCCGTGGTGCGACTGGTGATCGCCGCCTCGCTGCTGCTGGTTCATCCATCTGCAATGATTCATTGAAATACAAATTAAAATTGTTTTAAAACCCTAAGGACCTCTCTGTTCTCTTGTCACAGGCAACATCCTTTCGGAATGTGAAGGCGGTGGGGAATGAGAATAGAAAGTGTGAATAGAAAGTGTGTGCAAGAAAAAGATGGTCCAAAACAGAAAAGTGCCAAAATCTAAACCTCCCGCTTCTGGTTTCACAGAACCCTAAACAATTCAAGCATGTTCAACTTCACAGTGTATCGGAGTTATTGTTTTACAAAATTCATATTCGAGAACCCGGCGCAATTAGACACCATCCTTCCTCCAAATCTCCGACTCACCCTCCCCTCACTCCCCTTCCCCTCGCTCCTCTCGACTGCCAGTTGCCTCCTCCTCCTCTGCCTCCTCGACCGCCCCTTCCTCCGCCGCCCGACGACGGACCCACGCCGAACGCCTCCACCTATAATTAGATTAATTAATTAATTAGATAATTAATTAAGAGACCTTTCACGAGAGAACGTACCTACCCGACGGATGACTTTTCTGCAACCAACCCCGATATTTTTTTGGTGAAGTAACCATACCAAATGCTGATTGCGAGCCCAATATGAGGAGTTTATATGCACTCTTCGAAAAGTTGCAGGCCCGGCAAAAAAAAGGTCGAAATTTTCATCGTCGAAAAATAGGTGTTTTGAAAACTTCATTTTACGTATTTTTGCTTGTAGATTCCAAAAAACATACTTTGGAAGACATCTGATATCGTTAAAAGGACGAAATCAAAGATTTTCATCGATTTTTGCTCCTCCTGGGAAATTTTTCTCCGTCTAGGATTTTCTAACCTCGATTTTCGAAATCTACGTGAAAAACTACTACGACTGTGAAAATTTCAAAAAAAATTATCGATGCGCTCGGGAGTTATTCATCTGTGAAGAAAGTCAACCACACTTTTTTCACAAAATGGCACACACCGAGAGGGCTCAGAATGTTCGGCCAACAGTTGTCTAAGCCTCAAATGATGTTTTTTCATCATTTTAAACCTTTTGACGATTTTTAGTCAGCTTTTTGACCTTATTTCTGGTCATGACTCACTTCGATTTTTTTCACATAAGGGTCCCCCCTTATGTCAAAATCAGGTTGGGGGTCATGTTGAAATTGCCCACAATAACATGTATTATTGAACTAAAAGTAACATAAAAACATTTTTTAAGCACCCTAACGTACTTTTTGTTGGGTCGGAGGTTCTATTTCAACATGACCCCCAACCTGATTTTTGACATAAGGGGGGACCCTTATGTGAAAAAAATCGAAGTGAGTCATGACCAGAAATAAGGTCAAAAAGCTGACTAAAAATCGTCAAAAGGATTAAAATGATGAAAAAACATCATTTGAGGCTTAGACAACTGTTGGCCGAACAAGCTGAGCCCTCTCGGTGTGTGCCATTTTGTGAAAAAAGTGTGGTTGGCTTTCTTCACAGATGAATAACTCCCGAGCGCATCGATAAATTTTTTTGAAATTTTCACAGTTGTAGTAGTTTTTTACGTAGATTTCGAAAATCGAGGTTAGAAAATCCTAGACGGAGAAAAATTTTCCAGGAGGAGCAAAAATCGATGAAAATCTTTGATTTCGTCCTTTTAACGATATCAGATGTCTTCCAAAGTATGTTTTTTTGGAATCTACAAGCAAAAATACGTATAATGAAGTTTTCAAAACACCTATTTTTCGACGATGAAAATTTCGACCTTTTTTTTGCCGGGCCTGCAACTTTTCGAAGAGTGCATATAAACTCCTCATATTGGGCCCGCAATCAGCATTTGGTATGGCAACTTCACCAAAAAAATATTGGGATAGGTTGCAGAAAAGTCATCCGTCGCCCCGCCTCAGAAGCTACGTTCTCTCGTGAAACGTCTCTTAAATTTAATTAACAACTAATAATTAGGAATAACTGTCAATAGATATGATCGGCTATTTTTACACATTTCACCGGCTGCAAGATCACTCTGTCCACTTCATCACGAATGTCTATACCCCGCGAAACTCAAAATATCCATGTAAAAATGCGCTGGACCACGAAATTTTGCCTTTGATAGCGGTGGATATTACTGCTTCTACAATACCAAAACCCCTCCTACCGTATTCCACTCAAAACAACTACCGTATTCACCACTCACCTCTCCGAGGTCGGCCGTGTCGCCGAACGGGTCGTCCGAGGACACTGCAGCAGTGGGCGGCGGCAGCTGCAACGGTGAATGATTAGAGTGACTAATGAAGTGACGATTGCAATGCGAGCAACCATTGCGCTGAAGGTGAAACCCAATTGTGATTAGACTCGTTAAGGTGCATTTTGGGTTTTTTTTAAACATCAGGCTGCTATCCGCATTATATGTTTAGAAATCTGTGTGATAAGTAAGGATCATGAAACTCAAAATGAAATGCTCAAGAAAAATACAGCGTGGAGTGCGAGCAATTATGAGTGGGAAAACAATCTTGCAGCCGGGAACATTCACGATCCTTCAGCATAATATACGCAGAAGTTGAAGCACGAACTGTGAGCCTACTACTACCTAAACAAACTATTTTTATCGAAGGTTACCGTGAAATCCGTGTCCGTGATCAAGATTATATTTTTTCGCAAAATCGAATCATGACAAGATTGCAATGCGGAGAGTCAGCAGAAGAAGTACTAAACGTGAAACACAACTATGATGAGTGCGAAATTTCGAAATAGGTGAAACCCTAATAAAAGAAGTAGTCACTGGCCTAGCAGTGGGCTCCCGCAGGACTTCGTGTACCTAGAGTACGGGGTGACCTTTACCTTTTACCTTTACCTAATAAAAGTTATAAAAGTAGTGAAATATTAACTGATTTTTCCCGTATACCGTAACCCTTCTACCTGGCTTTCTCAATATTCATCGCTACACCTTCCTATCTCCGTTATCCTAACTACCGTACCCATACCTGTGCTAAGTATGTACTTGGAATTTTTTGCTCCCTATAAGAACGGGTAGCCGCAAATAACTAGGAATTTTTTCTACGGGTAGCCGACCTATTCCTCTCGAAAACCATCATATTTTGAACAAAACGCTCAGAAAATTCAAAATTTTCTTACTGGGAGCAGACTTTTTTTCTAACATCAGAATTTTTTTACTGGTAGCCGCATACTTAAGTACTTCAAGTACGCAGGTGTGACCGTACCCCTCCTCTCCCGTCTACCGTACTCCACCCATCTACCGTACCTCTTCCATGTTCTTGCCCGCCTCGAGGGCTGCGGCGTTCTCCTCCAGCTGCGCCGACGGGACGACGTACGACTCAGCGCCACGACGGATCTGCAGCAAGGAGTACGGTATCATTACGGGATTACGGTATCGACAACATGAGGGAGATTGCGGTAGCCTACACCACACCAGTGCGTACAGTGCATGGCAAACTTTATGGTACTACCATGGTAAACAATTGTTATTTGAACACTAGACATGCTGTTATTAACAAATCAAAAGGTAAAAACCTAATAATGATTACCAAGCGAAACCGGAAATTTCATGTTCTAAAAATACACGAGTATTTCATGAACATGTCTTGCCGGAGCAAATCCTAAACCTGATTCACTCCTTTTCCTATAATCCTGCATGTCCACGCACACACAAATTTCATGTTGAACCTTTACCTACCGTAATCCCGCTACCGTACCCCCCTCCCCATCCTACAGTATACCTTGACGAATGCTCCTCCCTCTCCATTCCTCCGGTAGTCCTCCATGTCCATGACATTGCCCCGGATCGTCAGCTCCTCCTCCTGCACCACGTCCGTCCACACCGTGTTGCGCGCACCCGAGCCCGCTGCAATATATTTAATTAATTTAAGGGAGGGAATAAGGGTAAGCTTATCGAAAAAAAACGAGGATATCTATTGATCGATGACACTTGAATTGCTTAATTAGTTGGAGGGGTGTTTTGAATCAATGCGAATATTAAATTAATAGGCACGGCAAACACATAGATACGCTCGTGGAAACGTAAATATTCCCAGTGCTCAAACTCCCCTTTTGGGCCAGGGGATGCTATTTTATTAGATCTTCTAGTCTATAATAACGCTACTGTATCTTTCTTCGGCATCGGCATGGAGGGCAGTCCTCTACGGCACCCTTCCTCGGTAGAAGCTCACCATTCTCTTCCTTTACCGTATTCTTCCCAACCGTACACAGGCTATTGCTCAAAACTACCGTACCCTTCTTCGGCTGCGGCTGCATCGGACGGAGGATTCTTCCCTCGTCCTCATCGTCGTCATTCGCGTGCACGTGCTTCACGCGCTTCGTCGGACCCTCGTCATCCGACGAATCATCTGGAAAAGCTTTGGTTAATATTACTATTTTCCTCAACGTTATTGCTTCAGGAATAATTAGCGGTATGCAACCCAAGGAGACGACAGTGATCAAAAATGAGCAAATTAAGCATTGCTTTTTTTTACAAATTGTATGTTTTTCTCTAGCGTAATTCGTGACATAATCGCAGAGGTGTGCAAAACAAGCGAATGTATGATCAACGAAACCCAAATCCGGCCACTCATTGTCAGTGTCCGTCAAAGCCCATAGCAGACTTCGTTCAGAGGCATCTATTGATATTTTCATCCACTCATAATGCCGAAAAAATCAGAAACAACGAATAGCTAGCACAAATAACCGTACTCTGAAACCCCAATCTCCCCAATCGCTCACCTCTCCTCGCCTGCCGGTAGTTCGTCGACATTGTCGCTCTGCTTACCTTCTGCAAATGTAATTTCAAAACAATAACAACAACACCATTTCGAAAATCGTGGTTGCCCCACAATTCAGAGGTAGTGTCCATTCACCGCAAACTTGCAAGCGGTAGTTTCGATTTAAACTTATTTCACAATCACATAATATGACAATTTACTTTATATCTGTATTACAATCGGGCAACATGTGAACAATCTACTCGGGATTCGACGATATAACAGAGCAAATAGGGCATTATTTAGTACAGTAATAATAGGGGATACCCGTACGCGGCTACAGTACACATGCAAGTGAGGGGTGGGAAATGATCAGTTGTCGATCGTCGCTCGACGTGCGGCTACCGTACTCTCATCCCTTGTTGTGCGTGTTGCCCCAGCCTCGTCGGTGCGTGTCCTTGTACTCGTCCCATCGCAGCTTCGCCTCTCGTCTTAAAAAATGTTATTTTTATAATTTCGAAAAAATCGAAGAAAAATGAACTTTTTGCATAGAAACTTCAATTTATGGATAATTATTGGCGGGAATTCAAAAATTCAAATTCCACCATACCTCTCATCATCCCGTCCGTCGTCCTCGTTCTCGCTGTCCGACAGACGCGATTCGGGCTCCTTCGATGTGCCGGAACCGCCCGGACTGCAAATAGGAAAGTGTTTATTTTCAATCAGTTGACCAAATGTTTCAGAAAGCCTACATCTTGCGGCACAGCTTGATACTCCGATTAGTCGGAAATCATCTTTTAGAACAAAAGCTAAAAATGGAAAAACCATTAAAAGATATTTGCATTTTCAACCTGTCGCTCAAGTGTTGCATCGTCACTAAACCTTCCCACCTCATCTTTCCAACATGATACTTTGTAGCCACCCTTCTCCACTAACTCCTAGTCTGGCAAAACAGCAATAACAACAACAACACCACCACCATCAACTCACCCGCCCTCTCCCCAGGCGCCGCTGGCCATCTTCTGGTCGTACCACTCGTCCACGGACATCACCGGGATCGCCGGGTACCCGAGCCCGTACACTGCCTGACATTAGGCAATTAACAATTAGACATTATTTATTCAAGTCTCAGGTGGCCTGTTGAATGATTCTCTTAATGATGATGGATGATAGGCAATCAATGAGGATAAAAAGGACTCAATGATGGAAAATTTTCATAGTGCGGAAAAGTCCTTTTATGAGGTTTATATTTTTCAGAGGATGGTTCCCAGGTATCGCTATCACTCATTTTTCATTTCAACTAGAATTCAGCGCGAAACTCAAAAGACACTGATCGAACAGCCACGCAACTTTAACGTTCAAGTCCGAGACTCTCCTGATTTTGCCTACATTTTCGCGCGCGGAATCGAGAGAGTCAGACAATTTCTAATTACAATATAAACTCACCTTCTGGGCCTTGTCGCGCGTGATGATGAACGGCTTGCGGGACGGGCCGCGCTCTGCAATTATGGAATTCATTAAATAAATCTATTTTATTCCATTTTTCAAACACTACTTGAATCACGTCACGGTAAGACCCTTTATTATGTATGATTCATTAGTCATAAGAGATCGAGTATGGTAAAATCACATGTCACCCAAACTCCAGTACATGACCGATTACTGCAACCGCAATACCCATAGTTCAACAAGAGGCAGAACATTTACATCGAATCAGTTCCTGACTTGCTGTTCTGACATGGGAATGGTCTGAACTCACATTCTCCGATCCTAACCAAATTTTCAGGGTAGACTAATTCAGGGATGCTGATTTCAAATCTGTTTTCAAAAACTGCTTCAAAAAATTCTGAAACCCGGTTACGATTGTTCAAAGTTTTACACACAAAATCTGCTGCGCCATTCGCATGAGCTATCACCCACATCTTGAGAGAAGAGAACATGAGCAGCGGTGGTGTAGTGGGGTAAGGCGCTTTGTAGGGGTGACTGTGGTTCGACTCCCTGCTGGTGCTACTTTTTTTTGCTCATTTTTTGCAATGTCCGGACAAAGTTTTTTTGAATCGAAAATGTCATCATATGCTTTTCAGCTAATTGAAATTGACAAGAACTCAAGAAAACCAAATTTTGAAAAAATTGGAAAAAAATTAACATGGGCAAGTAGATAGTCAAAGCATGAAAAAATCTGTAATAAAAAACAGTCAAATTCGCGAAGAGAACGTTCATTATCACTCATCAATGCCTATTATGACATTTACTATTGAAAAAAAACATTGTCCGGACATTGCAAAAAATGAGCAAAAAAAGTAGCACCAGCAGGGAGTCGAACCACAGTCACCCCTACAAAGCGCCTTACCCCACTACACCACCGCTGCTCATGTTCTCTTCTCTCAAGATGTGGGTGACAGCTCATGCGAATGGCGCAGCAGATTTTGTGTGTAAAACTTTGAACAATCGTAACCGGGTTTCAGAATTTTTTGAAGCAGTTTTTGAAAACAGATTTGAAATCAGCATCCCTGAATTAGTCTACCCTGAAAATTTGGTTAGGATCGGAGAATGTGAGTTCAGACCATTCCCATGTGAGAAGTAAGCATAGTTCACCCCACCTATTCACTCTACTAGATTTCAAAACCCCTTTCCTTGTTCATCTGGCACTGCGACCCCAATTCACCTGGTTTAATAGTTTCAGTATAAAAAATATGTTTCCATCCTGAATCACTTATCAGTGTCGCCCTCACGATACCTAGTATGACTGCAACCCCCCACTCGCCTGGTTTGATCGGTTCCGTGATTCCGGCTCGAGCGCGTGCCGCCATCATCTCGAGCATCGGCAGCTCGGCTGTGATTGAGATTTATTTATTTATTTAAATAAAAAAATTTCATCAAACTCCTAGTTCAAGCTAATTAACATAATACGAGTATTAAGTAGTAGCTCAATTAAGTTAATTATCATAATTACCTTCGATCGACTCCAGCTCGGAGAGCGCGCGGTACGCGTAGTAGCGCAGCTGTGCGAGTAGCAGGTCGCGCTGAATAACATTTGATTTAACTCACTCCCATAACTGTTGTCGTATCTGCCACACTATTTTTTTCTAAAAAAAACACAAGTATAATTCTTAGTAGGGTTGGCTTAACGGTAACGGGGTTAAAGGGGGAGGGGCACGAATCAAAATTGGTGGGTCCCACCACGACATGCCTGCACCCCAGCTGTAACATACGGTAATCAGCACTCAGGTTGACTCGGTCCTCTCCCTAACATAGCCAACTAGGCATAGCTCACATCATGGCCCGTAGCCAAGTGGTTTAAGCTTTTGCCTGTCTATACAGCACCGCTGGTTCGACTCCCGCCCAGTGCATTTTCACTATTGCTGCTATTTTCGACAGAAAATCCAATGAAATCAATTCGAAAGTACAGTACCCTAAATTGTGCCTGCACAATCAATGTAACTTCAAAAATCCGTAGCGAGGTTCAGAGGCATTTCTAGCACTTGGGATAAAGTGATCTGTGATCGAGTACAGGATCCCTATCACTCCACAGGCTCAGTTTATGTGCGAAAATATTCGTGCCCCTCCCCCTTTAACGGACCGCTACGAGGGAGGGAGAGGTAGCGGACCGCTACGTGGAGAGGAATGCGAAGCTCCGCCCCTTTCTCTCCTCTCCGCCTGCTCTTCCCAACCCGTCTAAACTAGTGCGCGCGCTTTATTGAAGACTGCGTGGAAAAGCTCCCTTCCCCGAAACGTAGCGGTCCGCTACCCTCTCCCTCCCCCGTAGCGGACCGTCACCCCCGAAATGCCAACCCTAATTCTTAGCAAACTTTATTCCATTTGGTTGGTGATGTACCCACCGCGAAAAGCGAATGCACCACGTCAAGTTCAAACTTCTTTCATTATTTCATTTTTTTACAGAGCCAACGGCCACGTCAATTAGAATCTTCCCTTTCCTGCATTCTATGACATACCACTGCAGCAGCAACTCACCCAGGTGAAATAAGCCTCGCATTCACTTATACTTTGAATTATACTATTTTAAATAAATAAAACCACACCTGCGCCGAGTCGTCTTCCGGGTTGATCGCCCGCTGCCGGGACAGCTCGAGGAATCGATCGTGCTGCTCCTTCTGGTTCCTGCACGGAAAACCGTAATCAACGACTGATTCAGGAGTACTGTGTAGTTATCGATTTTTCAAACCCTAGCTTGAACTTCCCTCGTCTACCGTTATCCTTGCTATCATGTCTGTGTCACCATCGACCCACGGTACATCGCCTACCGTACCCTTAGCTACCGTACTCCCCCTTGTCCTACCGAACCCATGGCTACCGTAATCCCCCTGACCAACCGGAATCGATCGATCTTCTCCTTGCGCTTCGTCTCCGCCTCGGCCATCACCACCGCCGGGCTCTTCACTGCAATGATATTATTGAGATCTGAATTGAGAGACGTTCATAACACAAATGCACTGCGATCACGTCCAACTATTACGAGACAGTGAAACACGAACTCGCCAAGTGTTTCGTGCCAATAATAGTATTATTTTATTGTCAAAGAAGCTCTACGTCCATCGATTTGTTCTAATCCAAACAATCTTTGTCGAAACAGGAGATCACGAAACCGCCTAGTTTCCTATATCATCAAAATAGCGTACTGAACCCACTTTCACAAGTAATTTTTATTTTAACCCGTCAAGTTCAAGCAGCTACCAATGACTTGTGAGTGATCTACACCAGCTTTCACCACACTGGAAAACTCCAAATCATCTAGCATCCTAGAGAACGGAATTATCGCATTATCGCGTCGCACCTATGACTCACCCGATGCATCCACCTTCTTCCGCTCCTCCTCCTCCTCTCCCTCGTCCTTCTCCCACGGGAACTCGCCCAACTCCGCCACACCGTACTCGCGCAGTCGTCGCAGGAAGTCACGATAGTAGACCTAGGCATTCAAAGTTAGCAAACAGTTTACAGTTTTATCCTGACATCAGGCAATGGGCCTGCAGGAGGAAACATCTTTAGGGAGGGGATTGGGATCTTCATACTCAGGGATTAGCAAAATCATGAATGAAAAACAAGAGAGTAGGTAATAAAAAGGGACGGCGTAGCAGCGATAGAATAATAAAGCAAAATGATCATGACTAATAGACCACTTGCTACAACAGACTTGGTTATTACTGGTTTCACGCTTATCCCAAATGTGCTAGAACCGAACAATAACAATGAATAGAGCCGATTAAGATATACCTTTGCCATTCGCAGCTCCTCGCTTTTGGCCTCGGGATTGCAGTTCATCAGGTTCTGATGGGCGATGCCCAGATAGCATGGAATGAGCATGCAGTGAAGGGATCCTGATGAGTAATCATTGAAACAGTAATAATGAAGGTGCATAGATGTACGAATTTCGAAAGCGTTCGAAATCTGGCCATTTGTGAAACATAGTAACCGTTGCTTTACTCAGCACTTCTAGAGAACCACGACCATGGACACAGAATGAGCAGAAAAAACACTAACCACTGATCCTAAGGAGCCTAAGCGAAATAACAATAGAGCTTACAACTAGCACGAGTTTCAGGCAGGCCCCCGTTCATGAGTACTTTACTCACCATTGGGCAGTTCCTCGATGTTTTCATTCGACGAGAAAAGGGCGAGCGCGTTCACCGTCATCGTCATCGACTGCAGCTCCGCGATCGCCGCCTTCAGAGGCTCCTGCAATTAAATATTTAAAAATAAAAATAAATATTCAATAATTGAAGAGCAATTTGATGCTTCAACGAGTTCATAAAGTATGCGAGTGGCTCAGGGAATTGATTCCATGAAGAAATAGGATGGTAAAAGAACGACATGCGCGACTCGCCTGTATGTCTTTCGTGCTCATCGTGCCGTTCTCGAGTGCGTCCATCGTCTGCTCGCACGCGATGAAGCGCTGCTGCAACGACTCCTCGCTGTGCTCCGCCATTCTGAATACTTAATTAGGAATAATATGCGAAATATCGATACACAACGCGTTTGAACGCGAAAGAACACCACAAAAAAACTTGACGAAGTAACACGATGTAATTCGCCATGATGATACCAAAGGGTTCGCGAATGTAGCCAATGGAAAGACGAGATGAGTAAACAATGGGAAGACGTCATGCACAAACAATAAAACAAGAAGCAATTTCGAAAACAAAAACAAAAACAATTTCGAAAATTAACGGTCATGGAAGACCGGAGAAAGGACTTTTCGCTACCGTACTTTTACAAATATTTTGAACTGACTAATGACTTTAAAAAAATAAAAAAAATCACACGGCATTTGGGGTCCACGCAAAAGCAAGACTCCGCCCACTTTTTGCTGATTGGCTGCTGCGTAGCGCCCACCAATCAATATGGATCAACCACCGTAATTACTGCGTAGCAGCCCCGCTCAAAACACCGGCCCCGGTCAGCTGAGTATCCACTCAGACTGACAGTCAACACGCTTAACAACTGCCCGCCAATTCAAATTTGATTTAATTTGAAAAGTAAATATTCGCTCCAAGGTTCCGTGTGTACGACGACTAATCCGACACCAAATTACTGTAATTTTTCGCATCAACCTGTAAATCGTGCTTTGAAATGGCGTGAATCATGCACTTTTGTTATCTCTGTTTTCACTCTCATCGTCCGATCTGTAGATCATTACAATATTATCATGCGCAAAATATTCGAACTATAACAAATGTACAGAAACGACGGGAGAATTTGGAAACGATTCAGCTTCTTGTATGCACCGTCGTGCTCTACCAACACTCGGGGGTATAGCTCAGTGGCAGAGCATTCGACTGCAGATCGAGAGGTCCCCGGTTCAACTCCGGGTGCCCCCTATGTTCTTTTGTTGTTTTTGTGGCATATTTTCCATAATTGATTAATATTTTTAATTCAAGCCAGTTCCTCAAAAATCATGTCAGTTCCTTTTGCGATTTACAACTCCATCCATTTACAACTTTATCTCGATTAGCTGATGATGAGATAAGTTTACAGTAAAATACAAGTGATGGGTCATAATTAATTATGTTGTACATGAATGCAAAATAATGATTCATTCGACAGCTACTAGTGCGGGACAGGAATAAGGGGGACTTAAAAAAAGAGTGCATAGTTAGATCCTATTAGTCTACGATAAATAGCAAGAAAAAGGCAGGAAATAAGAGGAAATAAGTGCGAACTAATGATAATAGATAGAAGGACAATGGAAGAAATTAGAGGGGGGGGGGCAGTGGTGGGGGAGGGGATGAGATAAAATATACATGGCTACTTTACTAATAAATGACAAATGCTTCGAAAACAACAAATAATCACTGGTACGAATTCGGTTATCGGGTTCAGTCAGTACAATTCACCAGTTATTTGTTAACATTTAGGAGGAAACTAGCGATTTCTGGATAAAACCGGGAAATAAGAGATCTCTTGATTACAACATACGGAAGTGAGGGGGGGGGAATGTGCAATATTGAGTATATGTGCAATATTCTACAATGAGTGGTGGGGGCTTAGCGTGCCTAAGAGGGGGGGGGGTGAGGAGCTACCGTACACCTACAGTACCAGGTCCATCAGAGCGGGAAGGGCGGCGACGTCGGCTACCGTATCCTCGCCGACGAGGTCTTCGGGAAGCGGCGCGATGCCCGGGTACTGTATCTTCCCTGCAATCGATTCCATCAAGACAATTGGGTCATGTGGAAGTACACATGACTAGAGTGGCTGAAGGAAGAGGTGAGGGAAGAGTTTGCCGCTCTCTTGCAGCGAGGAATGAGAATGAAGGAAGAGGAGGGATAAAAGGCCGACCTCTTGCGCAAGAGTTTGGAGAATGAGAAAACTCTTGCGCAAGAGGTGAGGTAGGAATGAGCTGTTTTAGGCCGTTTATGGTCGATCTTTCTAAAGTTTTGTAGGATGGTTAACTAATTTGGATATCAGAGCATATTTACAATGATTTCTTGAAGTTTGTACAAGAGGTTATTGATGTTGGACGGGAGTCTTGTTTCTTTGAAGATAGCGCGCCGTTAAAGGTAATTTGTCACACAAAGAAGTCAGAAGTATATTAAAACAGTCTCTAGTGGAGCCATAGTGATCATACTCTTCGAAGTTTGTCGATATGTCACCTCTGAGCCGCGATAGAGCTCGAGAAGTACGCGAGCAACGCACAGTGGGAGAGGAGTGAAAGACGAAAAGGGAGTCTATAGAGCGTCACCTCTCTTGAGACTCTATGTAAATCTTCCAAATGTGGTCTGATATCCTCCTATGCACGTACTAAGCTATCAGAACACATAACAATTGAAAGAACGAGCATAAACGATCTAAAACGGCCCATTCCTGCCTCACCTCTCGCGCAAGAGTTTTCTCATTCTCCAAACTCTTGCGCAAGAGTTTTCTCATTCTCCAAACTCTTGCGCAAGAGGTCGGCCTTTTATCCCTCCTCTTCCTCTCCCTCTCATTCCTCGCCTCACCTCTTCCCTCTTCCTTGAGCTTCTCTACACATGACCCACTTGTCCACCGTATCCCTGCTACCAAACCCACAAAAAATAAACTGAAAGATCGAGAAGCATTACTTAACATAAAATGAAGAATTTTTTTTTTGAACAGCCTGCTAATGAGACAAAATCGCACATCCTGCATCACTCCACATTTTCGTGCAAACCCCTTGAAACGTAACCAACTCACGGCACATCTCTGTTTTTTTTGGCCCAGCCTTTACTCGCAGAGTATTACCTCCCTATCATTCTCATTCCCTATCCCCTTCACATTGAGAGCTGTGGTAGCTCGGGCCAACAGAGAAGCGCACTTCGCAACTCACTTCTCTGTAGTGACTTCTGGACGGCCCTCCTCGTCGCTGACGTCGTCTCATCGCCCATCGACGACGTGGACGACGACACTCTCGCTGCCGCCTGGGTGGGGAAAGGTAATGCTGATTCTCACATTTATCGATTTCAACCATTTTGATTAGCGCATGACAGCTGGCCTCACCAGTGGGTCCCACCTACCGCTATCGTACGACTGTAAAATCCCTTGGATACACCTTTACCTTTACCTGGCAGTTGCAAAGCATTAAAATGATCAACTTGCGAAACAAACTTGAAACAAACGTAGTCTTAAAAAAATTTCCCAGTCGATTAAGAAGATCAATCAGAAACCCGCAATCAACAGAATATACAAGTTGGCGCGGAAACCTCGATCACCCGAGTCAGCAAAACCGCAACTTGCATGGACTTTTTCGGATTTTCGGTGGTCCCCAACGACATCTTTCTACCCTGAATGGCATGCTTATCAATGGTTTACCTGAATGGCGGCCCGACCGGTGGCCGCCTTGAACAACGCCCGCACGTCCTTGTTCCGCATGTACTTCCTGCAATATTTATTTATTTTATTTTATTCATTATAAAAATGCCTCATCATTTGCAAGAAGTCTTACAATCATCAAAATTCACCATTAACTTCTTCTCGCATTATGGCCTCACTACCGTACTCACACTGATTAACGCGAGGATTCACTAGCGATTTTAGCACGACTGACAGCACTACCGTATCCCAGCGTATCTACCGTACCCCTCTGCCTACCGTACTCACTGTGTTCTATTCGGGTCGAAGATCGGCTCGGCGGGTACGAACGACGACGACGACGACGTCTCACGGCACTCCGACGGCGAACGAATCGTCGTCTCCGCGTCGCTCTGAGAAAAATCGATAACTGTCGACTACCGTACCCTTTCCTGACACTTCTGACACTCTTTCGTATTCAAACTATTAAATTGTCAAACGTCACATTTTCAAATATTGCAAATTACGCTACCGTAACGCAACCTGGTAGCTTTATGGAGTACCGTATACACCGCTACTGTAGCCCAACCTACCGTACCTCGCTCTCGAAGAGCAGGGAGAGGTTTTTGCGGGCGCGCGTGCCCGCAGCCCGCTGCCGCTTCTTGGTGCCTCCACTGCGATCGGAGGACGAGCCGGAAGAAGTGGACAGGATCAGAGGACTGCCAAGGGGATTTATTATTGTTATTATTATTATTATTTCAGTATAATGTTTAGATGAGATACAGCTCAGAAATCGACGAAAACACATACGTTTCAAGGTCACCTGCCGTCAAAACTTCCATGCTCCTAATCAAAAAAAATTTAACACCTTAGAAAATAATAAAAATACTCACGATCCCGTAACGAGCGAGTGATCGAGTCGAGGCGTGCCAGCGGTTGAGGAGGGACTGAAATGGCTCCACTTGCTTTTATATAAAGATATCCTATGAAATAGTACCGTAACCCTAAACATAAGAATGCTAATAATAAGCTCTGATTGTCAGACACTAGTCGAATCGAAAGGTGACCATGTGGGAGCAGACGCAACCGCTCTAATACGACCTTATTGAAAGTGATAGATCTACTGGCTACTAGGGTTAACCGTTCGGAAATCGGATAGGCCGAAACTCAACTGGCAAAATCACTCTCTTTCCGGAATGAGAGTCGAACAATGGACAATGGAGTTTCGGACAAAGGAATAGTTTCGGAAGAGTTTAGGAAAGTTCATTGTTCGACTCTCATTCCGGAAAGAGAGTGATTTTGCCAGTTGAGTTTCGGCCTTTCCGATTTCCGAACGGTTAACCCTACTGGCTACTAGAGTTCTCTTGTTGGAACTGAGCGCTATTGGAAAGTGATTTCTTATTGAAATTCCAATAACTATTGGAATTCAATTAGAGAGAACAAAGGACCACTCTCGCCAATTCGCTTTGTTCGAATGACCAATTTGCTTATTGGAATTCCAATAACTATTGGAATTCCGGAATTGATTCCAACAAGAGAACCATACTGGCTACCGTAACCCCACCTGAACAGTTCCCTCATCCATCGATCGTCGGGGGCCAAATCCTCCAGTGCGAGGGTGCCCGACTCGATTCCGGCCGCGATCGATATCGACCGGTCCAACTCGCCCGATCCCTGATATTAGTACGATCGCCCACCGTTTTGTAATTGCAAAAGTACGGTTCATACGAGATACATATTGACCAAGCAACAGAAACGAACCAGGTTGTTTTTCTTGTGACACGAAACAACGAACTGCGAAAGTACCGAGAGAGCCATTTCCAATCAACTCCCCACTCTGGCTCAGGGGTTTGATGAGTATGTCAAACAGCCTAATCGATATTCGAGCTACCGTATCCTTCTCCACCATAACCCCTGTCTTACCGTAATCCAACCTCGCACTCACCTCGTTGATCTGGTTTGCGAAGGCGTCGTCGCGCTGCAAAGAAGAAGATAGAAGATAGATCAGCCGTGATACTACGAGAACAGAGCTACGGTACTACCTCTAAGACTCGCGCATACAAAGGACCATCAAGGCGAAAATCGATTAAAGCTACCGTACCGCCGACTACCGTAATCTTCCGTACCCCTCCAAACTACCGTAATTTACCGTACCCCCTCGAAACTACAGTAATCTCGACCGTACCGGATTCCTCTCGACTTCTCTCCTCGCGACATCCTCACTCTTCACCGTTCGTTCCATAAATAAGACGACGTTGCCGCCGCCGCGACCAGTCTGCAATTAAATTATTGATTAATTGACAACTTGCGTGTTCCATGCTCCGCATCTTAATGTTAGCGAGACGTCCCTTTGGAAAGGGGTTCGGCTCTCGAGGGAGGGATGCAGGTTCCTGCGAAGCAGGGGTGAATTGCCTAGGTCAACCATATTTTTTTTAAAGACATATTTCAGTATTTCAGTGTTTTTCTTGAAATTTAACTATTTGTTCCAATGAAGGATTTCAGGTAGCGTCGATTGAACTTTTTTTGTAACAACAAATTATAAAATCCTCCACATCTCCTCACCTTGCTCGGCGCCTGCCCCGCAGAAAGGCGACTCTGGAAATATTTTTAATTAAATATTAATATTTAATTTCCAAAATACAACCACAACAAACACACACCTTCTTCTTGGCAGCCGGGCCCTGGAGCGGCTGGCCGATCTTGATTACCGTATCCTTGGTATCCTGGGTACGGTAATGGCTACCATACTCTCCCCTTTTCTCTTCTTCTTCTCGGGAACCACAGCCGTCTCGGGCCAGTCGGCGTCCGCCAACAGCGGGTCGTTCTGCAAAATAAACTAAATTTAAAAATATATCTTTATATTTTAAAAATTCATCCTTCATTAACCCGGCAAAGTGCAGTTTCTCTTGCAGTTCATAGGATATTGAATCGAATAGGCATTGATGTTATCAATTTGCTCTGGATAAAAATGTTATTGAACAATTCAACCTCAGGGAACGCGCGTTTCACATTTTGCACATATCATCGACCGTGGTGCAAGTAGCCGATTCGAGGAACGAACTCTAGCCGAAATTCCAATTTTATTATGAACCAGCTCCATTAGCCTATTGAACATTCTAGTCATGGCTGATTCGTGCACTATCTCGATGCCAATGTACGGGTTACCAATAACATCTCACATTCACGAGTCGCCAATTTGAATCTCGCATCGAACAATAAATAAATATAACCCTGAGCAACACTTGGCCATTGTGAAAAAACGAAAATCCTTATACAAATTTCACCCACTCATTGCGGTTGCACATTGTTCTCAAAACCCTTATCGACATCACATCCATCTTCTACTTCTCCCAATTTTTCCCCAAAAGTGCGCCGACTCACCATCGCCTCCCGCATCGTGTCATCTGCTGCAGCAGCTGCAGCTGCACTCTCCTCCTCCTCCTCATCCCTGAACAGGGTCGTGCCGCGCGGCTGCACGCGGCCGCCCATCCGACCAGTCGGGCTGCAATTATTGTAAAATGTTAAAACAATAACTTTAAATTAATTCTCAATAAAGTTCAGGATTGGTTGACTTGGTAAGTGACAGTTCTACAGACGATCGTAAACTTGTTTTCAAATGCCACTTAAGGTATCGTTGAAACACCAACTCTGCCAATGAATCAACATCTGAAAACATGAGCCGAATCAAACGAACCAGCTAACGCACCTCTCGCTCCTTTCCTTCATCGTCTGCTTCTTCGTGGGACGCTGCCTGAGCGTCTCCTGATCGAGCGCCATGAGACTCGTGTCTGCAATCAATTAGTCTTAGTGATACTTTAGGGTTGCGCGTTCGGGATCGGTATTCCCGAGAATGTCGGCATTAGTAGCGACACATGTCGAGAATACTTACCCCCTTTTGCGCTAGACTCCTGCGCTAACGCGCGTGCTATTTTACATCACTGCTGCACCGCGCTCCAAGATCAAACACATATCTCCCGGTGGTTCTCTGTTTTCACGAGTACCCTTTACCAACATACATGTTCAATGCCAATATCGAAGTGAAACGCGCTCCCAAACAAAATAATCAATCACATTCACACGCGATACCCAATTCCGGCCGAAAAATTCAGCTACCGTACTCCATGGCTAACAGCCGGCTTTACCGTACACCTTTACTTTTTTACATTCAGCTATGTCAATCTTATTCTTGGATTAACGTGAGCAAAAATTATAGTTTATTTTTAAAAATCAATCTGAACTACGGTATCCCGATCCTGCCGTAACCCCTGCTACCGTACCTGGCGTGATCGTGGAGGGAGCACGGGCGCGCTTGAGGGCGGACCTCGGCGACGGCATGGTCAGAGGCACGTCTGAAATTATATTTTCCATTTTAGGGCGATTATCGATTTTTAATACAATTACAATTGAACAAATCAGTAGTTTTTCCCAATAATGCAGCGACATGGGAAGCACCAAAGGGCTAAAAGCAATTGCCAAAGGAGCTAACGGAGAATCATAGCAAATATGATTGGGTGGCGCGACGTAGCATCGTAATATTCCCCCCCTCTCCCATACATCTCGTCCCATCCAGCACCATCCGTATAATGGGCCATTTCCCCTCTTCTGATACTTGCGCTGTCACAACCATTCCAGTCACATTTCTTTCTCATCCTTTTCTCTCCTGTTCTCTTTTCATCTGCGTCACATTATCACGTATACATCTTACGGATAAAGGTCTCTCAATTCGCAAGTGTCTCGTTACGCTAATTGTACAAGGAGAGATAAGGCAAACCGAAGAGACAAGAAGAATATAGCTCATTATTACTAAAGGTGTGTTCTTTGATGCTCTTTCAAGCCAAGCAGAAGCCCAAACCTCAAGGGTGTTCTGGCAAAAAAAGCCAAACAAGTTACCGAATCGCCCCAACTACCGTACCTTCCTCTACCGTAGCTAGTGTGCTAGCAACACGACCGCGCGCCGGCTGCTTTCTCGCGTGCTTTCGCGACGAGACCGGCGTCGTCGAGGATACTGTAATTATCGATTATTTTCTCTCGTCATTTCTAGCAGAGACGAGCGAGAGAGCATGTGAAAGTGAGAGAGCAGTACCTCATACATTTGTGTACTTACCAGTCGAGCAATCAGAGCAAACTACTGTGTTCAACTGTGGTTATCGGTGTCAGACCACTATTTTTTGTAGTCCCCGGTTGATAATGAAAATGTATGTCGTACCTCCAATCGATTGCTGCACTGCCGAGGAGGCTACCGTAATCATCGAGAAGGACGGAGCATCCGAGCGGGAGGAGGTGGCATACTGTAAAATAGATTATGAACATTTCCTAATCGCAACAATCTCAAAACCCTTAGGAGAATTTTTTTTGTTTTAGTTGATGTTACAACCGCGGATGTCACAAGTGTACAAGTTATCTTCGCGAAATGAAGTGCTCAATCAGGAACCCGAATCTCACGGGTACTCCTAAACATTGAACCTCATTCAAATATCTGGAAGATCATCTCCGACCTCTCTGATTTATCAAAGATCAATCATGGAAGATCCCGAGCTTCCAGTTTCGGGTTTCACGCCCTTCGCACCCCCCCCCCCCTTCCACTCACCGCAGACGACGTCGTCGTCGTTCTCGTAGTCGTAGTGGAGACGCTCGTCGACGTCACTTCGTTCACTGCAATTAGAACACAAATCAGTAAATACGTTCTAGACACAATGGCTAGTAGTAAGGTGGATTGGGAATATTGCCAGTGCGAAAATCATCCGAAGCCTAGATGTTGTTTGAAAATCAAAGACCATCTGAAGCCTAGATCCCGCATGTTCCTTTCGGACCCTTCGTTGGTTTTCCCTAATTGCAACAGTACCCTCCCCCCATTTGATCTCATGTTCTTCATCTAAAGCAGACATTATCCAACCCCCCCCCTCCCCCCCCATCCACTCACTTATTCTGACGGCGATGGCTCCACCCTTGCACAGTTTGTCCTTCGACTTGGCCGTCTTGCGCGGCTCAGCACTCTTCTTCGGCTTCTTCGGCACTGAAATACTGCATGAACTCAGCGAAGTTATCCGTACTTGCACCGCACTCGGAAAACACGCTTGATTTTTGTTTCTCATGTGTGCTTCGAGCATTGGGCTTTGGGTAATTTCAACGATTATTGTGAGCGGGTGAAACACAAAATCTCGTGGCTTCTTCGCCACTGAAATACTGCATGCATATCGCATTGTAACTGTAGATTTACCGCACTACCGTGTCCAAATCGGTTTTTATTCGACGAAAGATCACGACAACATTACGCTTGGTGCCATTTCAATCATCTTGATGAGTGGGTGAAACACAAAATTAATACACAAAAATGCAATCTTTAATTCCATGCTTCGCTAATTAATTTGATTCTAGTTATTCCGATTCCACTGCCACATAAAGCCCAGCGATAATGGCCAACCACACGGACATTACAACAGTTGAAGAGCACATCATGGACCACACTCAGGTCAAAACACTAAATCACCTGTTTTCGGGGCATCCTCGAGGATCTTCTTGAATATTCGCACCTCGTTGTAGTCGACGCGATCCTCAAATATAAATATACTTAATTAATTAATTATTAAATTTCGAACTCCAGTCTTCCATTCAAGTTTTTGTCCGCAGTTTCTTAGTTAACAAAACATGATCGTTCTTATCAACTTCCTCATGATATCTCCCCTTTCATCATCGAAACAGCGATAAAATGGTAACGACGCGCGATTCTTTGATCCCTCATGGCACCTCCCTTTCCACGCTTCAGTCTCTTCATTTTGCATGCAATCTCGCCTTCTCTGATAGTCGACGCAGCCGCAGAACAAAGAAAACTCCGGCGCATATGCCAAATGTGTGCACTCACACAACCCATCACGCCTTGAGGGCAGAACCCGGAGACACTACGCTATCGTTGTAGTTTGACGTCGTCGGAGGATTGTCGAAGGCAGACTGCCGATTCCTGTCAAACACCTTCCCTATCACTCCCGCAGCGTCCCGTCATGCTGACAATTCTTCCCCTTTGAAAGGAAGGAAGGAAGAGGGGAAAGGCGAGAGAGCAGGGGTCGGGCCAAACAACTTTTCCGCGTCGGCCGGAAACAGGCTAGCGAGCGCAAACGTTGTGACGCCATCACTTCCGATTCGTATGATCACAAAAGCATGTGAATGGAGCGGCTTGAGCACTAACAAGCACTTGTAAGTTCACCGCTGCGAACTCATGGAATAGCATAACGCTAAGGAACCAGTGCGTGGGCAACCCTAAATAACGTGGACAGGCTAGCCTACTTTGGGCTAGCTCGCCCAAGAGTTTGGACAGGCCTGCCCGATTAGGGCCAGCTGGCCCAAGAGTATGGGCTAGCTCGCCCAAGAGTTTGGGCAGACCTGCCCGATTAGGGCCAGCTGGCCCAAGAGTTTGGGCATGCCTGCCCGATTAGGGCCAGCTGGCCCAAGAGTTTAGGCTAGCTCGCTCAAGAGTTTGGGCAGACCTGCCCGATTAGGGCCAGCTGGCCCAAGAGTTGGGTCAGGCGTGCCCATTGCTTGAATTTGGGTGTCAAATAGAATTTTTTCCTTTCCTTTGTTTGTTATCAGAGCTCCTGCCCAGAATCCCAGCTGACATTGCGAAAGGGTCATGTGCGGAATGTGAAACTGATGTACCCCGCCGGCAATACCATCCGAAGACCAAGAAACAGAAGGAGAAACGACGATAAGGACACCACACCTTAACTGCTAATCTGGAGCTGCGGCGTGCGACGGGCGGCTCTGCGGGCGGGGACGCGTCCTCTGGCGACGCGGCTCCAGCACGGCGCCGACCCATTCTCAACTAATTAATCCAATTAACGTAATTTAACAAATAAAACAATCACGTTTTATGAAACGTTCTAAAACGGTACCGTTTTATAAATCGTTCTAAAACGGTACCGTTTTATAAAACATGAAAAACGCGCTCAAAGTCCTCAAAACGCGTTCGAATCGATACTCGATAATTTCATTAGGGTTACAGTAGACTAGCGCAAATTCAAATCCATACCGTACTGTGATTGATAACTGAGTTATTTATATTTTTTAAAATTGCATTATTTTGTATGACTATTTTGCAAGTTTGCCCGGTCACGTTCGTTATTGTTTGCGGAGACACCCCGCAGAGACACAGAGGGGAGGAGTGCAGAGGGCGTTTCTCTCCCCCCTCCTCCCTCACTCTATCACCAATCTATCACTATCACACACAAACTCTCCCTCTACTTCCCTCGTTTTTTCCGCCTCTTCTCCTTTTGCATAGAAAATGCACGTTCGCGCTCCTTTCGAATCAATAAATGTTCTCCCCGAATACCTCCAATTTTATCGTCTACCTTGATCTTCACATCACGTTCCCACAAGTATTCCCACGATTGCATCATTGTTTGACGATTCTATCCCATCTTTTCCCTCCCTTCACCACTAAAGAATGCGCCTTTACCGGCACTAAACCGCCTTTGCAAGCTGTAAAAGCGATCTTATCCGTAGAGCAAACCTCGATGTCCGACATTTTTTAAAAGTATCCATATTGAAGTTTGTCGTCTCAGCTGCCATGAGTCAATTGTGACTCACAAATGAGTGGCCGAGTTATGAATTGATATTATGGTCTCGGTCGGTCGATTCGTCATACTTCAGTATCCATTCCGATCTTAGACACATCACTCTCCATTCCCTGTTAGACCCCTGCTGCATACCCATTCGAATCCCCTTCACCCTCTCGTCGCCTACCGTACTCTCACTCTACCGTACTATTTCTCTGTAAAATGTGTGAAGCGTCGGCGGCGGCGCTCGATAGCCCCACTCTTATCACTCTCACCCCTCCATTCTTTCCATGTTGTGCGAGCGACCTCTCCGCACAAACGATCGATTTTCCCGCTTGCTACAGTACATGAGCGCGATCGATAACTGATTTTATTTGCCCAAACCTACCGTATTCAGGGAACAAAATGAAAGAGACCAAGGTCCACAAGAAGAAGATGCCTGAGATCACGCCTCCGGCCAATTTCACGTGAGTTTTCGAAATAAATCAGTCGCCGATCAACATCGGAGGTGTGCTCGGGTACGGTAGTCTATTGTTCAGGGTCATCTCACACGTCGATCGTCGAGACACCGTGGACAGTCTGGTGAACGCTCTACAGACGCCCGTCGTTCCACTGAGCTCACATGGTACAGTATCAGGAGCTACCGTAACCACCAGCTCAATCGATAATACCGCATCATCAGGCTACTTCCCCGAGTCTCTGCCGCTGCCGCGCAAGGCTACGGGTGGCTCGTACGCGTCCGGAGCGTCGCCAGGGTGCGGAGGTACGCTCGGGCGCGGATCGGCCCCACGCGGACAGACCCCGCGTACGCCCCTCACGCCCAGTCTGTTCTCATCGTCCACGTCCAATCTCCACCGGGACACGGTATCGTCCGGGTACGGCACCTGGAACGCCGGAGCCAAGGGCAAGATCAAGAGGTCGGTAGCCGGATACGGTAGTTCGACGGGTCAGATCCCATATGTTTGAAGGGGAATGCTGAGCACGGCCGATTTTCTGGTGCCCAAGAGCCAGGCCCCGCAGGTCCCATCGCCCTCGTCACCGGCCTCGTCGGACGGACGGTACCTGAGCGCCGGAGCCAGACATGCGAGATCCGGTGAGTAGGCTGGATACGGTACCTCCAGATTACAATAGTGCGCTTTTCTGCTCGAATGCACCTTGAAATTAGTACTAAATTTAGATAGAAATTCACTATTTGCTCTCCATCTGATCTCTCTTGTCGCCTATCGAAATATTGGCCTCTTCTCTGTCTCTCTCAATTTCCCACGATCACTCGCCCTGTCTGACCGGCGAAATGGCAAAAATCAAATCATTCTTTCGCGGGTATCGTGATCGGAATGCAATGCACGAGGGGCTAAACGAGGAAAAAATAATGTTGTGAAATCTGGGAATGCCGCCTTTATCTTTCCCATTCTTGCTCTTTTGCTGTCGAAAATGAAATTTCTACATCCAATCAAAATCCTTGTCTTGGAGCATTCTTGTCTCTGAAATATGCTTCAACTTGTTGGTAAAAAGACATTCTGGATCTGCAGTCCAGTATGTCCATCATATATAATGAATCTTCTCCAAACGGTTCCCCTGACACCATCCAGCGGTAATCTCTGACGAATTCACGGGTCACGTCACCTGAATCCAGCTCAAGGGATCGGCTCGGAAGTATCAGTTCAATCCGCGGGTCGAGCATTAGGTGGCTAATCCCTATTTGTGACCCGGCTCTGCCCGGGTCTAGATCACTGACCACTTCTTCCTGCTTTTACGATTCGAATTGGCTCTTCAATTGTCCGGAATCTTGTAGGCTAGGTACCTCTAGGGAACGTTCAAAATCGATAGAGCGTCCCATCCATCCATTCACTTGAGCTCGAAAGATGAACCGTCGTCTCTTCATGTCGCACACTCTCTCGCCTGCTCGATTGACGAGAGGGTGTGTGAAATGAAGAGACGGCTCATATGTCAAGCTCTACTCTTCACACCTAAACGGCGCCTCTCTCAGTAAGCCGCTTAGGCAACCATCATTTGCATCACTTCCAACCCGATTCTTCCTCCTCTTCCAAAGCAGGGATCGGGTCGGGCTGACCGCTACAATGTATCGGGGATGTGTGATCGCAAACGTATCCACAACAAAAATGGAAAAGTGGTACAACCCTGGTCTTAGGCCTGCAAAATTTGGGACGAACCGTATGCAAAACAACCACACCCTTCTGTTTATTTTCGAATCGTTTGCCTAGTGATGACGCAAACACCGGTCTGACAAGAGACCCTTTCCGACAATTAGCTATTTGCCGAGAATGATAAAGCAATCAACAGTGCGTTCGCGCCCTTAGGCAATATTGAGTCAAGTCAAATAGAATGAAGAGTGATTGAAGAGAGATTGAAGAGACCGCGGCAGGAACAATACTCAAACAAATCAATTCGCGAGAGCAATTCCTGACATTCTTCTGACAGTGATTGCACTTGTGGCACTTCTTTATCCTATCGTTAGCCGCATTCTTTTCGTGCATCAGCCATTAGATATGGATCGTTTCTTATCAAAACATGAGCAATAGATCTTTACCAAACGTCTCGTGCTTGCTAAGAATAGAAGCTTGTAGAATGGATACTTGTGCTAGTGCAGTACTCTTCACTTTTTCGTATCGTAGGAACCCATGTTGTGCGCTTCTTTGTTTGATGAACATCACACTTTTCTCCGCCAGGCACAAGGCATTGGCGTTGCTCATGTGATGAAATTAGGGAAGCAATTTCGAAATTCATTTCGAAAATGGGAGAATCAATAATACATGTATTTTCCGAAGATGTCCAAAATACGAATATACTGTCCAATAACCAATACTCATTCATGACGATCAATTTCCGATTTCAGTTTCAGCCTCGAATGACGACGTCTCGTTGCACACGCTTGGATACGTGAACGTGAAGCCGTTCGGTGAGATGTCTCTTCGATCTTTGATCTTTGGTCTCTGAGACCTACTTTGAAATATGTTTTCATGTGTTCACCGAGAAATGCTAGGGAACAAAAAGTTTTCTTTTGAAAGAGATCAAGTCCGAACCTGGGAAACAGACGGAAGGTGATCGATCAGTACTTCAGAAGTATTCAAGTAATCAGTAATGTCAAGATAATATTTCATCAACTCTTAGTAGCTATCTGAAATCTGACCAATCAATAAATCGATAATCGCAGGTCAACCATACATCGATCCTCACGCGACTTACACGCACGCCGAGAACGACGGATACCTCAAACCGTACACTGTGCTGAAACCGTGAGTATCGCAATTTATTAGCCTCTCGATCGATGCCGTTTTGCCACTTACAATTAGATAGAAATCGTGATCCATAAAATGAGAAGTTTCAAGTGTTTTGAGAAATCGTGATCCTTTAAATTAGAAGTTTCAAATGTATTGCAAGAAATTGAAGAGGCTTCATTGAAAAAAAATGCTAGAATAAACGAATTATGCATTTCCAGTGTTCCAGTAAATAATCTTTTTCAGTAATCCTCCCCCTCACCGTCCCACTTCTTCCTCGCCGAAGGGCCGATCCTCAACGGTGCACGTCCATCAGGAGATCGACGTCATCTTCAGGTATTTGTTTACTAAAATTACTATATTTTATGTATTCTTGATCTTCCTGAAGTCATCCACGATTCGATTCTCTTGCAGCAAATTTCTTTCAGATTACTTTTGTTATTCTGTGCATTTGCAACACCTTTGCCTTGCATGCCCCAGTAATTAGGTCGAATTACCTGCAAGTGTTGCCACACTTCTCAAGGATGCGCCATTCTTTGCTTCTTGGCCAATGGTGTCATTGTGTTCAGTCTATACCAAACAGAAAAGTGATGTTTCTCATTTATATCAACGTCGCGTAGTGTAGATAGCTCCACTACACGTTCTGATCAATTTTTGGTCCTGGTTTTATCACATGACTACTTGTGATCAGTACACCAAATTTGCAATCTTTATTCGTCTCTTTATTACATCACCATTTCCAAGTCGCTTCCTTATAAATTTATGACTTCTTGCAACGTTATCCATCAAGAGTACAGCATTTTAGATGGATCCATGCTAACTTTATAAAGTTTATAACGGAGAAATGCGCTAATTACAGTTAAATGTGAATGTGAATTACATCACCAATCTTCGATTCTCGTCGTTTCCTGATCGATAGACGTCTCTCTTTCCGTCTTATCTCCTTCATGTTTTATCGCGATTTCCTCTCCTTTCTTCGATACTCATCGTGGTTTCTACTCTTTCGTCTTTTCAACGCGACGCGCATACTTCGGCTTGACAAGAAATCACTCTCTTCACTTCGCGCGATCTCTGCTTTCTCTAACGGGTAGAGTTTCAGCGCAGGCTAACAAACCATAAACATTTTTTCACACCTAGTCTGGTCAGTGAAGTTTGATGTCATCTATAACTTTTATACTAAGCTATGATTTTCAAGACTTTCGTGGTCAAGTCGTATTCTTTATCGCCTTCCGGTTTGCAATCTGAAACTGATGTTTTATTTCTGATTCTGATCATTGATTGCAAATATTTGTGCCATAAGTAAGGGTTCATGGGTGTATGCAATCATCATTGGACAATATCTTCACATAAAGGGCATGTTGACGCGAACCTTATCATCAATTCGCAAGTTCACCAAGTTCACTAGCACTTTTGTAGAAAAAAAACAGTGGCCTTCATTTGTTCAAACGTATTCAATTCTAATGAGGGGGTTCCGGAACATTTGTCATCGCTTTTCCGAGAATCTTGCGTATACTTTGACCTACTGATTATGACTCATAGAATTGCCGCTCCCTTCTTGTATTATTTCGCCGGTCAGACAGAGTGAGGGATCAAGCGTATTCGAGAGACTCTGATCATTCCTGTATCACTGACTCATCGATCAATTCGCCGTTGCCTCCTTCCTCCCCACATTTCTTGCTGATTGACCGACCGCGCCTTGTTTCCCCTCGCTTCTGTCGATATTCTGTTACCGTACCCTACCGTACTCCTTGCAGGCCGCCTCGTGAGGTCGCACCGCCCCCGCCCCGCGACTCTCGCCACGAAACCGACTCGACTACGGTAAAATCAGTTTTCGAAATGACTTTATCCTTTTGTAAAATTCGGATAAGTTTCAAGAACTGACCAAATCACAGAAACATTTTTCAATTCAGTAAAAGTTGCTCTGATTTTACAACATTCTTAATAAAAATGCATCCTATTCTCTGAATGTGAGAATAGACAACTAAATGATGAACCGTCCAGATGAATAGAATTATTTGGTCTGAATTGACAAATTGATTTGATTGACATCCCTCTTCAGTTCATCGCTGGGCCCGGTCGTTAAGTTTCAACGCTTTTACAAATGATTGGATCTGTTTTATTCAGTGATAGTTGTTCCGAGTTAACTGAAAATAGAAGTTTCCGAGAAAGGAAATATAAATGGAACGATAGAAAGCTCTTCAGTTCATTGCTGCGCCCGATCGCATCACAATCCAACTCGCTCGTCCGACTGACCTTTTCGGACCCGGACCCGGCCTCGGATTGGGACTGGGCGCGCTTGGCTCCGGTTCCGGCACCATCGGCATCGACGACGTTAGTTATCTATCATTAACTTTAATCTTTCAATTTCCGTTAGGTATTATGAGAAAATAATCACATAATTAGAGTAGAAATGGCGCACATACCATTTATTCTATGATCAAGCGAGATCATGCTACAGTTGACCACGTGTTGAGCACGCACATGAGAGTTTCGTTCAGAAGAGTTTCGAAAAAAAACGCCAAACGAGTGATTGCGCGAGAGAGAGAGAGTGTTCAGGAATCTTCCAAATATCACAACATCCCCAAGCCTTGCCCACTGCAGGTCGTGCCCCTACCGTGCCCCGGTTCCCTCGACAGCGGCGTCTCCGAGCCGCCCTTCCCCGCGCCCGCCCCGCAACCCGGTGAGTACAAGTATTTTGTGATCGACAAAAAAATTAATCCTTTCCAATCATTCTGTACCTCTTGATGATCTCTTGATGTGGGTACATTCGAATACGTTTCACACACTGAATAATTTCTGAAAGCTCACAGAGATCTCGATTTTCGACTTTCGTTTTTGGAAAAAATAAATGATGATGGAACAAATTCTCCTTTCACACTGCGTACAGTTTTGAAATTGATCTCACAAATCAGATGAGTTTCACGCCGCTTGGATAAGATCTACTTGTGCGTCGGCATTGATAGTTTCATTTTCTCAGTCATACCAGGAAAAAAAGTAATACAATAACCTGAAACCGTACCCCATTTGCAGACCCCGCTCCGCACAAGTCAATCTCGCCCGAGGAAGTGAAGGAGTATCTGCACAAGCTGAGAGATTACTACACCGATCTCAAGGACAGAGACCAACTCGACAGCGAGGGATACATACTGAGGGAGAACCTGCTCAAACCAGGTATGGGATTGAGCTAAAGACGACTGGGATACGGGGTTAACCTTCCAAAACTGGAATCAATGTACATATGAAGATGGGGCATGATCCTGTGGAACCTGGATACTGTGTGCTCGGTTCCGAAGAACATTCATGTTTACAAACGTTTGTTGGGTGGGCGAATTGATGTGGAATTAGCAGATACGAACTGGATGTGTTCCTGACAATAGAACGTGGGGTTAAACTAGAGGAATTTTGCTCACACCAGAACCGATTCTCATACGGGATCCTATAGACAATATAAGAAATAGATAAATAGAAAAAGATAGATAAAAGTCGATCCGGTGCAAATATTTCGAATGCGTTTCACTGTGAGTACAATTCACCTGACCTCTGAATAATACAATAACTCGTTGGAACAATCGAAATATTAAAATGGTCCTATTACAGCCGCTGAGCAGATCCTGGCCGACTTGCAAGGCATGGAATCGAGCAAGAAGCGACCGGCGCCCGCGCCTCCCGTCAATGGGGGCGCGCCTCACGCGCCATTTGGCGCGTCCCCCGCGCCCAGCGAGGACGCGGTCACGCCGACAGCATCGACGCGGCCAGTGCCGAAGCCGAGAACGACCAAGGTGAGAGGGCGCCCGTGGTTTATGATGAACACATCATCACCAAGATGAACTGTCGATATATTTTCTAATATTTTTACAAAGAAGTCTCGTGACCAACATCTTAGGTCGAGATCGAAAATTGAAAGTCACTACCATTATTTCGAATGAGTTTCACGATGAGTACCACAGCATTCTTCTCCGACAGAGAAGGGGGAGATCTTTACATATGTACTAGCGCACTTTGCATGAATCGAACTACAAGGCCTGGGCGGAGGGAGCGGCCGCTCTCCCCGCTCATTTTGAATTTTTGCAGTCCAATTACGGTGTGGCGGGAAAATTCAAAAGTTAATCCCTTGTTCACCCTTTTCTGGAGAGAACAATGAGGGTCAGAATGCTGTGGTACATATTGCGAGGCTTCTGATTATTTCAATTTCTTTTTCCCACTGGCCGAAAACTGAAAAAATAGCTTCGGAACAAATCATTAACTGATGCTTCTTGCAGCCGTCCTCTGGCGCTTCAGCCTCCTCCTCCGGTGCGGCCACTCCCGTCGGCGATGCTGCAGCAGCTCCTCCCTTTGCTGCAGCACCTGCAGCACCCGCAGCCCTGCCCGAAGCAGCGGTGCAGCTGAATCCGGCCACGCTGGTGAGTAGTGAGGTTTAGTGAATTCGAAAACTTGTACAAATAATATTCCGCAAATGCCTTCCAAAAAGACAAAAAATGTGAATTGTTCTTGGAATAGCGGCAATGATTCTTCCATTTCCAGAAACTCGCCCCGGCGCACTCTCAACTCGCCAAAGTCCTTCCTTCAGATGACGATGACGATGAGGAAATGACCCGATTGTAAACTTCATCCCGCCCCAATTTTTTAAAAATTTGTACTTTGTAACCAATTGAATTTATCTGGTACGCAATCGAATATTCTCCGCAACTCTCCTCGGAGAGCAAATCGTCGCTTATCAAGTGCTAGTTTATCCGAAAGACAGTGAGTAGCAACGTCCTTAGTCTAAGTATCCTCCTTAGTCCTCGTCCTTAGTATCAACTGTCATTATTCATCATATTTGAACTACAGTAGCCAATCGCAAACTAGTTGCCCCTCGCATTATTCATCATCATCAATATTCATTATCTTTCCACTTCGTCCCTCTAGTTACGCCCACCCTCGGCAAGTCTTCCAATATTTTGCAATTACCTTTTAATTTTTTACCTGGAATGTCAGTCGAAGATTGATTCTTCATTGACCATTCTTCCCTACTAGCTACCCGGTGATCAAAGTATCCCTCTAGAGGCGCATATCATGCCAATAGTCTACCCTGTGACTACCGTATCCTTAGATCAATTATTCCATATCACAACCTTCGCTCTGTACATTCCAGTAGTTGACATACCAATACTTACAGGTTCTGCCTCGTTCATGAAATTTGATTTGTACGATAAAGTGTCACTCTTTTTTCAAATGGTTCTTCAAGCATGGTACGCATGGTACAGAAGACCAAAGACAAAATAAAAATCACAATAAACTTCATGTAAGGAACTGTTCGGCAAGATAGACTAAAAGGCGATTGGTGAAGCTGTCTAATTGGCGATGACATGGGCTAGCTCACATGCAAATGATCTATACCCTTTTAGACAACCTTCCTGACACCCGCCATTTACCGAGCAGCAAATTCTCTCCTATGCTACGCAGGACAGATTCGCCGAATCAAAGAAATTCGGGAGAATTTCACTGTGGAAGCGAAGAAACCCGCCCCGATCGAGATATAACTGTGCCAAGAAATTGCGAGGGAGAAACTGATCCTGCAAGCAAACCCACGCAAATTGCATGTTGTAATGATACATTTCCTTTTCAAAATGATAAAATTGCAATGACATCTTATCGAAAGAAACAGTACGACAGAGTAAACAAAATGGAGCATCAATAATTCCCTGTAAATGGTTAGGATTCTTCCTGAACCTTCGCCTCTGGCGTGGACGCTACCGATTCACTCACCGATTACTGTCATTTCCCGCGCATTTTCGCGTCTCTCACCTAGCTAAACCACTTGTTCATTCACTGCTTTGTCTCGCTGCTTCCGTCGGTTCGAAATGTCTTCCTGCTCCGACTCCGAGGACGCTTTCGATATCATCGGTGAGTGTTCCTCCTGGGATTTCCTTACCCTTACTCATTTACTGATTGATTCTGCTAGTAATTGTGAACAGGAATGCGTTTGTCGATTTACAAAAATGGTCAAACTTGGCATGCATTGCAGACACAGCGAAATGCCGCGAGCTCGAATTTCTCGTCAAGGAACAGGCCGCGAAGGTACGAATGAAGCATGATCAGATACTGGCTACATGCCGCGATGTAGCCACCTTACAATTAGTGCATGTAGTCATAAATGCCTAATAGGGTTGCAAGTTCGAGACCGATATCGAGAGTATCTCGAATTTGCAAATGCCTACGATACAGATCGAGCTGCTCCACATTCAAGCAATGGCTGACGGTGTACGGATGAGAAAGGAGAAGGAAAAGGAGAAGCAGTTCGAGAAGAGACTGAAAGAGCTGAAGGAGCTGCAGAAGGATGGGATCCATGGATTTGACGCCTTCGTAAGTTTAAAGGACAACACGATATCGTAGCGAGAAATGCGTGTAATCGAGCACAATTAAACATGATCACGTGATTTTATAATTCTCCCACAATATTTGCTCATGCAATGAATTAAACAGAATACAAATGACAAGATACAAATGGGAGCAGACAACTTCAAGTTTTCTTTAACAATTGCATTTCTCAGATCTCCTGCAAAATCGCCATCTTTCTGGATGTCGCTGTTTCCCTCTTCTGCGCCGGTTATTTCGCTGCAGGCTCAACCTCGCTATTTTTCCTTTTTGTTCGTGTCGATCTTTTTAATGTTTCCCTACTTGATTTAGACTAACAAATTACGTAAGCGCGGAAAAATATCTATTATTTTCAGGTAGGAAGCGTTGTCATGGACTCTGTAGTTCTCAACGAATTCAAGCGTCGAAATATCGCTGCTCTCAAAGTATATTCATGTTTATGTGTAAGTCTCAATCTGTATTACCAAATAAAAAGAAAAACAAAAATATATCGAAATGCCAAGATGCTTCTTCGATGTACATCTTGTCAAACCATTTCAGCTCTCATTCAGAAAAAATAAAGTAGTAGAAAGAGGCAATTTCAGTACATTCGCGTGGTGTTCATTTTTGCAATGATCATGGTTCCCATCATGAAAAGTGATCGGTCCTTGCCGCGCCTTGGACTTTGCTTGCTCTACATGGTCATGAATCTTGCACTCGCTA
Organism: Pristionchus exspectatus; assembly: GCA_911812115.1. Taxonomy (NCBI): domain Eukaryota; kingdom Metazoa; phylum Nematoda; class Chromadorea; order Rhabditida; family Neodiplogasteridae; genus Pristionchus; species Pristionchus exspectatus. The sequence continues at coordinate 6,886,128 of OU461586.1, read as the reverse complement.
AAGCCGTGGAGGAATGCACCCGGGCTCTGTGCAGGTTCGTTCATCCATTACCGATACACCACTTTTGAACGAATTCATAAATCTGAAAATTCGCGTTTTTTTTTTAAAAAAAAGTAACATCCAGATCTCAGAAACGTTCATTTTTTTTCTTTAATTTCTCAAACAATTCGTTTAGGGTAGCGATCCAGATCCGTTGGTACACCATCCAGGACAAATACGCCGGGTCGAAGAAATTCGCGAGAAACCCGCTTTGGGAGAGAAGAAACGCTTTCTACGATGAGGCGAGATACAACTGCGCAAAGAAACTGTGTGGAAGAAAGTAAATCCACAATCACAAATCCTCGCTTATCTCTGTTCTGGATTGTGATGATAAATTGCCTCAAAATTCTACCAGAAAAGTGAAAAAACAAAATGGAACGGTGTCAGTAGAAACCATGTGTTCTCGCTCACAACCAATCAGATGGGTAAACGGCGGATATGGTCAATCATCATTACGTTCGGCAAACAGAATTGCAGAGGGCGGGAGTCGAACCGGAGGCGCTCGCGAGTGGGGCGTGGAAGCTAACCACTCGGCCAGGGAGAGAGTTCCGGTTAGGGCGGAGGGAGCAGCTATGCCTCGAGAAGGGCGCGATAGATTTGATCTGTTCATTCCGCACACATTATCGTGCTCTCTAACAATAAGGTTGGAGAGATTATGGAGAATAGAGAGAAATAAGTTTGACTTGAAAAGGAGAGATAACGTATCGCCGACCATAAAATGAGCGCCGTGTATTCCAGAAGGTAATACTGTGTGCAGTTGAAGACAAATAAGTTTATTCAAGGGGGAAAACCTAGGTACAAACAAATGAAAACGACTCGTATTTTGGACCAATAATAAGTTCTGCACATATTCATGTCACTTCACATTCCTCTGACACACTGATCCATCACAGGCACTGCTTGATATTGCGAGAACCTGCAAAGGGAATGTTGACCAATTTCTCAGAATTCGCCAACAATCCACCACTTGGTCAACGTGCTTCCGGGGGGACAATCGCTTTGTTAAACGAGTTCAGAGAAATTCTTTCTGAGAGGCTCACAATAGTGGATTGTATCCGTAAATGGAGTTGAACTTCTGCACACATCCGTCCCTTTCCCTGTAGTGATCGCCCTGTCCGGAGAGACCAGGGTGTGACTTCGAATTCCTGAGAGGGACTTTTGAAAGGTTGAGATTTGCAGTCACAGGGGACCATTTCGGTAAAACAAATCGAATCATGTGAGAGAAAACATGGTCATAAGCAAAAAATGTTTTCTCTGATACGGCAAAAAGATTTGCCGCCAGCAGGGGTCGAACCTGCGACCTTGGGCTTATTAGACCCACGCTCTAACCGACTGAGCTATGGCGGCTGATGGCGTTGTACCCATTCCTGTCCCTGATAATCGCATCTTTGAGAAAGCATCACAGACAACTGCAAACTTCAACCACAACAACCTCTGCTTTCTCTTGTTTCATACTCATCCCAATCAATCAAGAGGCATTAAACTCACCACAATCCTACGATCTTCTTCACTTTCAACGGCGGTTTTCTCGTCAAATGAGAGACGAGGTAGTTGAATGCGATGTCCTGTAATTTTATAGTACTAGATATGTGTTGCATTTTTTTAAATGCTACTAAAATATATGATGTTTTGCATGCTTCACTTTTTTCTCAACATCAAAGCAATTGTTTTGAGCAACGGAGAACAGGGGCACAATACTAGTTCAACATTCATTTGACGGATTGTGAACCATCTCTGAAACATATCTGCGCATAGATAGATCAGCACACAATCATCGTTTCTTTTAAAGTTCCACAACTGCTCTCAGAAAGCATTTCGTGCAATAAATACGCAGAAATTTTATCTATTATCTACATAGCTCGAAAGTGCCATCATCTAAATCCATCACCTAGAGGATTTTAGGTATCAAATGAAACGACGGTCGTATTTGATATCTCCAACTCACTCCACAATTCACAGTGTCGTCCACGTGCTGTCTGATCGCCGGATGCATGTTGTTCGTGTACTCGTACAAGAATTCCTGCAATTATTTTTATTTATTTTTTAAATCGCAAATTGCATTCAATCGCATGATAGTATTTCTACTGTAATTTCCGAAAAGATACAAATTCGTAGACATTTTCAGCTGATTTAGGATAAAAATTCTTGTCAAAGCGAGTTGAGTTGAGTAGCGTTCTAGAAGAAAAATATGTGATTCCCTGACCAACCTTATGCGCTACAAAGTACGAATCGAGCAGCAAACTGTACTCGCACGAGCCCACGTTTCCGTACCGTGAGGTGTCCTCCCACCACGAATGGAACCTTGAAACAAGTGTTCTGACCCGGAAGACGGAAAGAAACGGTCACGTGAACAGGTTCCCTAGTCGTCATAACGAGCCAGTGATAACAGCATCAATAGTTGCTCTGGTTTATATTAGATTGGAATCTATTAATAAACAAAAAAAAGTAACTGACCGATCAACGAAGCCCACTATCCGATCTCTATTCTGCCTCCACACCTGCAAATCAGCAGTCTTTAAAAAAAATTCAGAATTTAGTTTGACAAGGTCAGGTTCCAGCTATCAAATAATAGTTATTTCACGTCGATGAGGACCACTAATCATTTGAGTGCAATTGCATTGAACTACAAACGGATAGTGAAACATAGCAGAATATTGCATTTTTCGATATTTTTCGAACAACAGACAGGCACGAATTTCGAGCAGTAGATTTTTTCGAACAAGGTGAACCCGATCATCTGATTCCAGAGCGGGAGCAGTTTGAAAAACAAAACAGCGTCGAAAACAGCAGTTGCACCAACCTTGAAGGCGTAAATCAGCTCTTCATGTGCCACGTCCATGTCGTCATCGATGGAGAAGACGGCCTAAAGATAGTTTTGATCTTTGATCTTTAGTTTTTGGTCTTTGATCTTTGGTCTCTGATCTCTGCTCTTTGATCTCTGCTCCCACCTCCGTCTCTATCCTATCGTACGGCATGAATCGATTGTTCAGGCTGTTGCGAGTTGATCGGACGAATCTGTGTAAAATATAATTTAGAACAAATCATTGCATGATCACATTTTGATGCAGAAGATATTGTTTTCTTTTTCAAAGAAAAACGAAATTGCAATATTAGAAAAGAGTGACTGAGAATACATTATCACTGTGAAACATACTCTTTTGATATATTGTATTCTCGAGTCATTTAGATTTCATGAAAGAACGTACTCGACGGGGACGTGAATCTTCGGCCATGCCCCAGGCGGATCACGTCCGACATTGTTCCACACTACGAGAACCTGCAAATGTTCTGTATCATGAGATTTCAGTGCCTCATTATCAATCTCTACCTAATTCATCTTTGCAAACACATTGTGCTCGATGCCAGGAATATTTACATCATTGAAATACGATTCTAATCTTAGCCGACATTCAAAATCAGAACGATGTGTCTAAAAACAAAGAATGTTTGAGTTAAGTTTCACGACCCATTAAAAAGTAATTCCGGTGTATCTTGGATGATTTGCAGAAGAAAATCGATCTAATTAATTTATTAATACTTTCGACCTTATTCAGATGGGGGCAGTTGTTGAGGCGTTTGATGATCTCCTTGACGCCCTCATCGCGATGATATGTCATTAGAAGGACTGAAATAAACATTATGAAATACTCGTCTCTTCATTTTACACACTCTCTCACCATTCTGACCGACGAGAAAGCATGTGATATGAAGTGAGGACTATTCGAATTTATCTCAACTCACCAGTAAACTGTTCCGGTTCCCGGTTGATGCCCAACCCTCTCGCGAATGCTCCGTAGTTCTGGCTGCCAGCCGTTCGAATTATCTTCAATTTCGCAATTTGCTCATGTTTCACGATGCATGCATATCTCAATTCGTTCACTTTTCCACAATTCCTGCTAGTGAAATTTTTCCAAAAAAACACCAGAACGTCACTCAGATTTTTATTTCATTCTAACGACTCTCTTACGACTCGACGACGACTAAGGCAAACAGAACGTCAAAATGCACAGTTACCTCACTATCATCATAATACTCGGCCTCGGCCGGTAGTCCGTGCACATCGTGCAGTGTCCGTGGAGTAAAGGTGAGATCCCTGCCCGAGTTCCAGCGTGACGGCGAATACTCAAGTAGGACTGTCATCGATTTATTCACCGTATTTGATTTTTATTACGTCGCGAACTCAATAAACGGCCGAAAGAATTTCCTCGTGGTATTCCTCGGCCAGTATTCAGCATTAATATGTTTTCCTTACCAATCTATGCGAGCTATATCGATGGTGATCAAAGGTCGAGGCGATTCTTCGATAATGTTTGTCCTTCAGCTCCATTTGGTACGAGTTGTTGTTCTCGTACGTGGCGAAAACGGACTTCGTTGGTGACTGCAACCAACTCTATCTTGTATCTCTTTTGCTGTGTAGTTTATTCTCCAAAAGTCTTAGAAAGAAAAGAACATCAGTTAAAATATAGATCCGCGGCACATGCATTTGTCTTATTATCTATATTCGTTTTATTTTATTCGAAGCTCCTAGGGTTGCGCGTTCGGGATCGGCGATCCCGTGTTCACCGAGTCCCTTCCCTTCTCTTTCGAGCACGTGCTCTTGGGGGAGGGATTACCCTCTTCCCTTCGTCGGTAATACCGACGAAAAGGGAAGAGGAGTCGGCAATACCGACATTGTCGGAATCTCTGTCGGGATTTGACCTATTTCCCCTCCCCCTCTTCCCATCTCCTCCCTCTCCTCCCCCTCCCCTGCCTCTATTTACAATATAGATCGGGAATAGAGGGAGGGAGAGGGGAAGGAGGAGATGGGAAGAGAGGAGAGGGAGTAAGTCAAATCCCGACAGAGATCCCGACAATGTCGGTATTGCCGACTCTCTTCCATTCCGCTCCCCTTTCGAATCGCTCAAGCGATAGAGAGGGGCGAGGAAGGGAAGAGGGGGTCGGCAATCCCGATACCGATCCCGAACGTGCAACCCTAGAAGCTCCTATTTTTCCCACCGTTGAAACTGTAGGCAGCTGCAGCTGCATCTTCTCCGCTACTGCGGCAAGGAGAGAGCGAGCGAGGGCTGCAATGATCTTTGATCTTTGATCTTTGGTCTTTGGTCTTTGATCTTTTCAAGACACTCACCCTCAGCATTATCCAGCCTCCTGCTGAAGACGGTTCCCTGCCTCCGCATTTCGAGAATGTCCTCTGCAATTTGTCAATTGTAGAATCATTGATAGCAGAATGATTGACAATTGCTGTCAGGATGAAGAACTCGTCCCTGGCTACATGGAAAAGTGCTTATGAATTTTAACCGACCTTTAGCCAGTGCCTCCAGCACCTGTCTCGCTTGGCCAATGGCAGCGTGCGGGAAGCGAAGCGCGGCATGCTTCCAATCGAGGTGGTCTGAGATGAATTCACCAATAAATATTTCCCTTTCATTCCACTTCTCAGGCGGATGCGATCGAATAGGAACGAAATGATGGAAATTATTGCATAAAGATCAGAAAGGAAAAAAGGTTGACCTTGAAACGGAAGTGGTTGCGTGAGAGACATTACTACAGGAATGCAGGCGGAATGGAGGGCGAGCAGGAGGTGGGCCTGACAAATATGAAATGACGGTGAAATCGTGGCTAATGTATGTATCTCTGTTCTAGTCTCATGCGTATTTCTTGAGAATATTGAAAGAATGTTGAGGATCACCTGGAACTGTGGCGAGGGCGACAGAAGGCAGAATGAAACGAGCGAGAGATCCACAGCTGATATTATTTTAATTATTTATTTTTTTACGACTATCAACCCCCGTGAAACTAATCACAATTCAATATCGCGCAGAAAAGGAACGCCTGAAACGTAATTGCGAAACGTTGTCTCCTCAATTAAAAAAAGCAGTAAAAAAGTATCAATATTCACCGCATTTGCTCTGGGTGCATGAAATCCTCTGAATCGCACTTGAGCTGTTCACTAATTGTGTCGGATCGGGGGAGTCGGAGACGTAGGCTGCGAAAATCTGAAATACAATTCTTATCACTTCTGCCAGTTGAAACCGAAAAACATCTTCTAGATATTTCAAACTCGGAGGATAACAACGTATTCATATTTAAATGAAGTTGACTGACCTGTCTCTTAGTAGGTAGAATGCTCGGTTTCTGCTTCCACTCGTTCACATCGAAGGTCGGGACGGAAGGATACAGGGCAAAGTCGAGCGAGGGACGGAAAGCCCTGACAAATATGATGATAATCGATTGTAAAAATATTTAGCAATTTGTTCACAAGTTTATGCAGGGTACACATTTTGTGAAAAATTTTTTTTCGAAAGTGTGATTTGAGCTTTGGTGTCTCAAAAAAGGACAAATCCGGCGAGGAACGCGAGATTAGAATCATTTTTATGCGCTCGGTCGGGGCGAGATGAAATCTGCTAGACAACTGGGAGCTCACTAACAAAAACCTATACAGCCCTAATTTAGGCTATACTATAATTTCATGTTTTCATTTGAAAAATAAGAAGAACTTCACCAATAATAACTTTTCCCGGGCCGTATCGTCGTGGCGATTATTACTGAGTCCTTCCTACTGTCTGTTAGCACATATGAACATATCAATCCCATTCAAATCCACCCCTGGAGCGATCGGTATTGATTTTATAAAATTAAAATGGCCTACCCCGGTCCGTATCTCGATTGGGCGATCATCACTGAGCCCGTGGCTGCAACTGTAGTGGACGAATCAAGGTTGACGACGAGTAGGTTGGAATTGGGCCGAGGAAGGGAGTAGAGAGGCTTCTCTGCATAGGGGCCACAAGGCAGATATTCGAATTCAAGAGTTAGTGCTAAAAGTAGGTTCAAAGATCCCTCGTGGTCCCAATAACATCATACTTTTCGCCGTTTGTTGATATCTTGCCTCTGAGCCGCGCTAGAGCCCGAGAAGTACGCGCGTGACTCACTGGGGAAGAGGAGGGAAAGGCGAGACGAGAGGGAAGGGGGCGGAGCCTTATTTGCGTGTCTCTCTCTCCCTCCCCCGCCCTCTCGCTCGCCTCTCCCCGCGCTTCTTCAAACCAAATCCGCAAGCTTCTGACGCACGATAAAAATCTAATTTCTTCTCTAAAATTCCTAAAATATTCGTATTAGTCAGAAAATTTATGCCCAACCAAAGCTTTCACACTGCAACCCGACAAAACAGCCTCTTCCATCGTTCAAGTTCAATTATGAACTACTTAGTGAAGATGTGCACAATTTGGGCAGTGCTCAATCGATTAGTAATGCCAGTAGCTATCCAGCGCACTTTAGAATGAGCGATTTGGTTTAGAATGAAGCTTGCGGATTTGATTCTCGCTTTTAGGCGAAATCGTGTCGCACCAAAGTGGGCGGAGCTTGTGGCCCCTATCTCTGCAAAATGTATATGTTTTTCGATTCATCAATAACTTTTTGGAAACGGTTATCAGCATCCTATCAAATACGATGTGATTGCAATATGTTTAGTCAAAGAATGAAACACATACGCGCATCAGCAAATTCGATCTCCACACAGGCACCGTGCTGCGAGGAGGTGGCTGCGGGGTGCTGGGCTAGGGCCTGACATCAAAAATCGCGATCACGGTTGTTGTTGTTTACCTTTTTTCATTCAGAAATCGCCCTGGTTTGAATCTTTCCGTACACGTTCGTTCTTTTTTGTGTCTCACAACACATTTTGTTGGATAACAATCTAAGCGGAAAGATGGCACTTTTGCGGATCGAAAATTAAATATTTTTTCGATGCTTGCTGCATGGATAAATTGCCCACCTTCGCCAGAGGATGGTCCACTTTGGGCACGAAGACTTTGAAGGTGGAGAAAGACGGACAGTGACTGGAATGAAGGACGTTGCTGATATTTCGTGTTATTGGCCATAGTAAAATATACTTTGTATGTGGAGAAGTATGATTGGAATGAAAGTGAACAATATCGGTCAAACACAATATGAAATGAGTGAAGCTGCTCTAACCTGTAGTCAAAATCCTCCGAGGAAAAGTCGAAGTCGCTAGAGGCAAAGGCGATTTCGGCATCTTTGTCTGAAAAAAAGATAAATGGGAACTGCTCGTACCAAAATTTCAACGTGATGGAGGCACTTTAATCGTGACCCTAATGCGAATGGTGCGGTTCTTAGTAGATTTACATCTAGGTAATTGGAATGGTGCATTTTTCGTGTGCAAACGAGAAATGACTCCCATGTCTATGTACATCTACTGTCGCTCAGCGATTCTGTAGTACAGTTGGGAGTTTGAAAAGAGATTTTTTTGAGTTTTTTTATATTTCTCAACCTATGTTTCAAAGACAATTGATAAGGCTGGAAATGCGCATGGCAAAATAATGAGTGTAAATTATGTTCCTTCGACATCTTACATTTTGCACATATAATATTTGTTCATATTTTTCTATCGATTACAAAACACAGGGATGCCAAGTCACACTTACTCGAGAGCTGTTGACCATCCTTTTTTGTTCTAATCTTTGGTATCTCATCGCAGTTTCCGTCAGAAAGTCCATGAACGAGGTCATTGTTGAGGTAGCCACAGCTGGAAAGTACATTATTATGGAGCCAATGAAGTTAAATTTGCATGAGAGCTTGGAAGAACAATAAAAATATGATCACATGAGCACATGATCAAAATGAAAAAAAGACGGTATACTCGCCCGCTTGTCGTCCATTTCTCGTCACTCAGTGAGGACGACCACGCTTCGACCTGCAACAGTTTCACACGTTAATTTCTTTCTTGGAAAAAAGTATCTGTTAGAGGTGATCATGCAACTTAGAAGAGCTAATAATGATGTTTGATAGATGGAGCTCGTTAGTTGAGAGTAAACTTTGGACTTACTCCGTAAACTATCAAGGCGCCGAGAAGAAGCACGCAACATAAGATGATTAACTGAAATTATCAATCAAATAATTTGCTTATTTTAGAAAATTTAAAAAAAAAAGATCATGCCTGGAGAATTCGGTGCCTGAAGTTCGACTGTGGAGCTTGAGTATCTCCAAGTAGCGCATACGTTGCTGTGTCTTCTCGCATAAGGAAATACTGCGATTTCTTATTTTTATTCTCAAATTTGAGTAGATAAGTTGAACAATAAAGAAAAAAGCCTCATTCAATTGATCATGATAGATAGATCCAAATGTGATTGCACGTTGTCAAAAAGTAATCAAACAGCTGAAATAACGGAAACATTCGCGCGGCCGGAAAGAGTAGGCGGGGACGAAGCACAATACGAAATGAGGTTGCCGAATTGAGATGTCGACTGTCGATTATTCCCCCTTCCCCCTTGTTAGGGGTGACTGGGCAATACTCTCTTCACTTCTCGTGCTCTAGCGCCCTGTCTGACTGTCTAGAGACCAAGTCGAATTGACAGACAGAGAATATCCCTGGCGATTAGCATCTCCGAATTGGGCAATGCTCCTGATCCATTCATTCTCTTTTCGTTCTCGATCTTCAATCCATTGAGGAGACGGACGGGCTAGTCATCCCTGATCGGGATCTATTTCTGGATGATTTTTTTGGCCGTTCCAATAGGATAATAGCGCTCGTGTTCACAGACACTTCTTTAGCTATACCGTCCGTGGAAAATATTAGCGATGAGCGAGAAATCAAATAATTTCTGCTCGATTTGGGTTTGCATTGGTATAGCATTGAAGTGAATCGAGTGCTAACAAGAATATGTGATAGCCAAAAGTGAAATCCAAAATGGAAAGTGACGGGATTTGCCCAAGCCGTGAATGCTTCATTATTGTAAGGCTCTCGTCTTCGTTATCGAGAATGTGATCTCCGGGAGAAGATTTAAATTGAGACAATGAGAGTTTCGGAGGGATGACTAGGAAAGAATATGTTCATGTGATCTGCTCATCAGTAGTTTTTTTTCTCAGCGATTATTCTTGTTTAAAATGCTCTTTTTTCAACCTCACACGAACTCGCTCTGAACCCGGGCTGTACTATTGTTTCGATGATTGAACTTGTCGGATTACTGTCAACCGATTATCACGGGACAGAAAAGAACCAATCGTTGGTTTCCGGCTCTGAAAACAAGCATTCGGATTATGACGCTTGGTGAAATTTACGCATCAGCAAAACGATCCTCTCGATGCAAGAATTGGTCACGTTCACAACCTGTCAGAGTTCGTTGAAGGTTTGTCCCTCAGCCGCATGCAATGCGTTCTCTTCTCGGCTCCAGAAGCGTCCAGGTAAACGCAATGTTCAACTCATTAACAACCTGTTATTGAGGGCGATGATTCCCTAATGATGATTCCTCCTGCGGTCTTGATGTCATGATAACGTATTTACTTTTTAATTAATTCCACTCAGGTTATCTTCTGCATTCTTGGAGTTGCAATACTGTTCGTCATTTTCACTCCATCGAGACCGAACAACGGCATTCGGATGAGGAGACTCTACCACTAGTGCGGTTTATTTGTTTTTATTTACCAATAGTGTCCATTCAGTAAACACGAATCAGCTGCTCCCTCGCCAATCACAGACCAAATGCAATCATCGATGAGCCCTTCATCTTCATCCGGAGAGATAATCGATTACAGGTTTCATTAGTAACAAATGAGAACGCAAATTGTGCAATTGCAGTCGGTGTTCTCCTCATCAACCACTGCGCATCTTTGTGCACCCGTTCAACCATCCCCTAGCGAAGGTTTGTTTTTTTATTATTTAAAAAAATATTTGGTACGTTACTGGTGAAAATACGGTGATTACGGTAGTAAAATGAAGAAATAATTAATTAATAATCAGGCCCTGGCCGCCCATCCAACAGCAACGAAAAATCAACAGAAGGCGTGCCTATTTATCGCCTTTACTAATGAAGGTATGCACATAAAAAAAATTTTTATGTTTCCCTGAAATTCCCGAGATATATCAATGAAATGTGAAAATAACATTTTTTTTAAAGTGCTGTGAAACATATCCCGACAATGACAATGGCAGTGTAGAATTATTGACTCGTCCCAATCCCAACTTTCCAGTGCCCCTCCCGTCTTCCTGGAACTCACTTGAGGAGCCCGGCCTCAACCACGTTCTTATCAACCTCAACGGCAACGTCTCCATTTGTTCAAAAAGGAGAGAAATAATAGTTCAGGCGCGATGGGAGGAGGGGTAAGTGGAGCCCAGATTGTGTACAATAGTACTGTGATTGGAAAGTAGGCGGCTAGCAGGCAGTACATTCGCGCATGCTAGCTACAATTGATTGTTTGATCGTTCGATATATTTTCTTTTTATTAATTCCAGGGCATATCGTCCACTCCTCGACTACTCGTTATCTCCAGACGTCCCTGCCTTCGACAACTTTACATGGCAACTCCGTCCGGAATAATGCCCCTCCAGCGGAAAGTGAGGATAATTTCGAAGTGGATTTTTATGAGCCATATTTGACAATGATTTCGAGCAAATAGTTTGTTTTCCCTTCAGATAGACTGCATTCTCGTTGTGGATGACGAGATGAGGATAACTTCGCTCATTCGTCAAATCATGTGTGTCAGAGACTGCTGTGAGTTGAGTTTCACTTACGGTTAATCAGTTCTTCACGTTGTTTGCTGCTCAATATATGGAACTTGGGCTGGTGCTAAATTTATAAATGATTACTCTATTCAGATCAATCTCTGCTCTCCTCCTCATTCTGTCTCCTTCCTCCATCGCACTCGTTCCACACTCGACTGCTTTCGTCGTTGAGGGCAGGATGCATTCCAGTCATTCTCTCGAACAGTCAAACCCTGCCGTTCCAAGGTTGTTCCGATCTCCATTCTTCGAAGTTCCAAATCCATCTATCAATGTGTATTGCGTGTTACGGCTTCCATAGTGGAAGAAACGTAGAGCAAGGGTTGTATTTACGATTTCGGCAGTAGAGATTTCCCTATTTATTCAGACCACCTTGACTGGCGACTGGCTTCGCTCCGTTTCCCTCTGGCCCTGATCGATTCCATCCCCGAGATACTCGAGGAACTCTCCAAGGAAGACGTAATCGAGTTGAGAAGACGAGGAAGAGTGTTCCTGCAGAGGATTGATGATGCTGATGGTAAGTAGTTCGTGAAATTAGCAGCATCATTAGAGTTGTCAGGATGAAGGGTCAGGATGATCAGCTCTAATAACAAACCACTTCACTTCAAAAAATTAATTTTTAATCGATCTGAAATAAACATTCAGCTCTCGCCCAATCACTAGTGGCTGCTCTGGCCGAGCGAGTTCACATCGATCTTCCGCTGCATCCTGAGGTACCTACTTTTAAAATAAAGTAAATGCATAATAAAATAATATTATTCAGACAGCAAGCCATCTCATTGCTCCAAATGGAAAATTCAACAACAAAAAATCCAAGAGCCAGAGAATTTCCTCGAAATTCGGATCACAGAAGGTTGCAGCGTCGAGAATGGTGCGTTCCTTTTCACTGTTTCTTATTAAACAAATATTATTGTTTTCACGAATCCTTTTTGATCGCCAAATATGAGGAGGGTCACCAGCGGCCGGATGGTCTAGGGGTATGATTCTCGCTTCGGGTGCGAGAGGTCCCGGGTTCGAATCCCGGTTCGGCCCAGATCTTTTGCAATTTTACCCGATTCTTTTCGTCTTTTCTTGATTTAGTTTTGACTATGATCATTATACTCGTGTAAGTGAGGACCGATACACAGGGGTCGTTGAGGTACGATCGGTCTAATAAGTTCTAAGAAGTGTCAATTCCAGTACTCGAGTGCCCGATGGAACAGTGGACGGGATCTCACGTACACTCCTCGTACCCTTTACGATACTCCGATGATGCCCGGAGATGCGGCTTTTCATGAGGGGACACAGGTAGTCACTTATTCAATATATTGGGCAATTTGTTTCAACGAACGACTCTTTATCTTTTGAATCAGTTACGTTTCAACGAGTATTCTTCATTCTTCTACTTTGATGGTTGTAATTATATCGCCCTGGACACTCAATGAAAAAAAAATCTTCTAGGAAAACCTCGGCCGTTTCCTATACGGCGGGCGACAGTTGGGCCTCACGCGGGATGAGGAACAGTTCACAGGTGTCATACAATTTTTGATGATCAATTTCGCAATGTCTCTTTCTTCACCTTCTCGTAGTGTTTTAAGTGAGAGAAAAAATTGAATTTCGAAACTCTTCAGCGATCATCCTCACGTACGATCGCGACGAGGGCGTGAAAGAGATTATCGAGAAGCTAAGGGATTGTCCGTTTCTTAATAAGGTGAGTACAGAATGAACTTCTTTCCCCTATCTGTACAACAGTACAGTCATCTAGAGGTTGATCGGGAACTGAAAATATTCTCGAACAAGAGTTGCTTCTTTGCAGGTCATCATCGTCTGGAACAATCGCGAGCGACGACCGAGCGGGAGCTGGCCGGAGATCCACGTCCCCGTCGAGTAGGGCATTTGCTATCATTGGAATACGTTTCAATAGCTATACAAATGGACAATGATAAGATCGGTCGTGATCAGTGTGAATTGGACCAACTTTACTAATTCATTATAGATTCATCCTAGCAGAGAAGAACAGTCTGAACAGCCGATTTCTGCCGTACGATCGAATCGAAACCGAGGTTAGAGCCGGAGAGCTGAAACCGTGAATTAGTAAATACAAAATCCGGATATTAGTTTCCAAACAACGGCTCCGATTGCAGGCCGTCGTCTCCATCGATGACGACATGGACGTCGGGCAGCCGGAGCTTACGTTCGGCTTCCGAATGTGGAGGGAAAACCGGGACCGGGTTGTGGGATATCCGGAGAGGTACGGACTAGGGTTCACGAGTTGGGCCATTCCGCCTATTCAGGCTTTTGCTTGCCGGTCGAGAAGCCTAGTTGGGCGCCGGAATGAAGGACGCCTGATAGGCTTTTTTTCCTTTGTTCACGCCTGCTAGGCTTTTCTTATGCGCATAGTTCGAAACCTATTTGAAAATCAACCAATTCTTCGATCATTTTCTACCGCGTCGACCAGTCGATCCAAAGTGAAAGAGGAGAATGAATGGCAGGCGGCCTATAGGCGCCTGCGAGAAATCCTTTGTTCTCAGTCAGGCGAGTTGGGCTTTATTCATCGTGAACAAAAATGAGTTGGGCGGCCTAGGCGCCTCCCAACTCGTGAACCCTAGTACGGACCGTACTTGGTTCAGGGATGAGATATTAACAATCGGTGAAAAGTATGGTCTTATTCACACAAAGACAAGAGGGTTACTTTGTGCTCTCAAACTTGTCATCACGATCGATTCGGTATCTTTACTCGGCTCTCGCCAACGCATGAGAGATGAGACGTTGTGGTCTCTAGGTACGGTTGTGAAAAAGGTTTTCTTTGTTTTATCAATAATGAGAGCCATTTCGAGCAAAATCGCTCCGCTAGATTGAATAACACCTCGAACTTGGGTGATTAAACCATTTTGAAATTACGAATACTATTCAGATTCCATCGCTTCAAAGACGGTCAGCCCATGTACGGGCTGAGTCTGTCCTGCGAGCACAGTATGATACTCACTTCGTTTGCTTTCGTTCACAAGGTAGGAACCTTTTATTCCTATTCGAAGATGTTCATTATCTCATCATGGCATGGTAGAAGGGACTAAGAGAATGACGAGAAATTAGGAGCAAACGTTGGATGAACTTCAGGAGTTTCTCTTCGAGTACTCTCACAACCAACATCCCGCCATCCTCGCTTACGTTGATAAGCATCGGAATTGCGAGGTTTCTTAAAAATATTATTAAACGAAGGAATGAACTCTCTATCAAAGGTTTTGGTGTTCGCTATCCTTCGTAAAATGTGTGAAACGTATTCCAGTTATTCTATTCTCGGTTTCTTTGAATACGTTAAAATCATAAATTGGTTGAGGACATCGCTATGAACTTTCTCGTCTCACACCTCACGAGAAGGCCGCCATTGAAGGTGACGAAGAAGACTCATTGGAGGTGAGATGCGGTCAACGAAAATGTGAACGCACATCATAAATTATTCAACAAAAAAATTAAACTATTTGCAATTTTTTTGAAGATGACTTCCACTGTTTTAATTTTTAAATGCGTCAGAAAGACACGACAGATTTGTCCTCCCACTAATCGCCACCTCAGCACGGGCACTCCCTCCGGTCTCTCCTCACGCGGTTTTC
Organism: Pristionchus exspectatus; assembly: GCA_911812115.1. Taxonomy (NCBI): domain Eukaryota; kingdom Metazoa; phylum Nematoda; class Chromadorea; order Rhabditida; family Neodiplogasteridae; genus Pristionchus; species Pristionchus exspectatus. The sequence continues at coordinate 6,870,999 of OU461586.1, read as the reverse complement.
ACTACAGAGAGCGGGATGAGTGCATACGGATGTTCAGTCAGGTCTACGGGTACAACCCGCTGTTGTCAGTATGCATACGATTATACGTCTGTTTTTTACACTCTCGTTAATCAGTTAGGATAATGTTCGAATGAAGAGACAACGAAACGTATCTCGAGCTCATGACTTTCTGTAGCTTTGATACCGTAATCATTTCAGATTACTGTATTCTAGCTTCCCGAAGCACCTTAAATTACCTTGTCCATTCTTGATAAACATCCTCATAATTTGCAGATTTTCGCAAGAAGTGGCACGTCCGACTTGGAACTGCGTGAAGGGATTGTAGCCGGCGTTTTTTGTTCAATCATTTTTGCTCAATCGTCCATGTACAGAATCGTTCTAGATTTTGTTGTTATCTCGCCATTGAGAACCGGGTTCATTTAGGGATATTATTATTATTATATTACTTATCTTTCCTGGAATCTTTGAATACGAGTAGTACGAAGAAAATAAATGCCTCAAGACAATCGTGATTCGTCTATTCGTTGTTGACGCAGTCATTGTTTAAATGTCCCAGGTCGGCTCGCATACTCCAAACAAGAGTAGGTATCATAGTCAGAGTAGCGCTCATCTCTGTTACCCCGTCCCTACCCGAGAGTATTGCATCTTCAGGATTCCAAATGGAATCTGCTCGTGAGGAAATTGAACCGCGACGACATCTTCGACAACTATCAAATGGGTCGTCACTACGAGACTGCTCTCGATTCACATGTGATAATGATGTGCAAGTGCTGGATGATGATGATGATGACATGGGTGTTCCAGAGCGACGATTGCCTCTGGTTTGGTTTTCAAATGCCGTTGTTGCGCACGATTAGGTTCATGAGCTGCAGTATCGACATTTGGAATTGTCATGATTTTGTCGCACTTGTCATTCCTGATTGTCTTCAGCCATTTCGAATTTATTGTTCGGCTTTATGTTTCTTGAACTCTCACATAAACTGGTAACATGAAATACCTAGATATGTTGAATGTTAACACCGAGCAACCATGGAGCATGATTTGCCGATCGATAGTACTGATGAAAGTGAAACCACAAATTCAGCGGGCGAGAGAAAAAAACGAACACTTTATCCTCATACATATCGCTTAGAACCGGCTTGGTAGCCGCAGGAGGGATATGTCGTCGTCTATAAATTCATCTTAGGGATGTCTATCCAGAGTTCGGTGTTCCGCTCCCTCTGATTTCTCTTTCTCGTTCTCTCCGTAAAGTAGTCGCTCTGTCTTATTTCGTATTCGGGCATCGGTCACAAATCGGAATTCTTGCAAATCGGAATTTTTTGAAGAGACCATTTCTTGCATTATCGTGTCCTTCGGTTTTCAGAATGCGGAAATTGCTGCTGCTGCTGTTGCTGCCCCTTGGAGTGCTTGCTTGCATTCCTACGAAAGTGATCGAGCGCGGAATTCCCGCCATGCCGAAGACAACAGGTGAGAATTTCAATCTTTCACTCACATAATATGCCCCCATGGTCGTATCACTCACCTTTAGGTGCGGTGGAAGTTCAGTGGTAGAGCACCTGCCCGGTAAGGGGAAAGACCGAGTTCGGCTCCCTGTCCTCACATTATCCGTTTCTAATGAAATTTCATCTAATGAAATTTTTGTCATTCTTGTGCCTTTGTGCCGACTAAAGTACACTTCGCAGGATGCGTTGAGGCGGCTATAAAGCCGATCGCACAGAAAGAACTCGACGGTAAATACGGAACACAACCACCAATTACGTGCGTCCCGGCTACGATCACGGCGACGAGCGTCACCTGCGACGTCCCGGGCACCACATTCTTCTACCGGCTCCCCGATGTGAGTAGTACTCCCATCCTCCTTGTACTTCTTTTCTTCTCTCTCTCCCTAATTGTAAGGAAAAGATTAGAGTAAACAGAGTAAAAAGGGAGGCTCTGCCGCTCGGAAAATGGAATGAAAATATGAAGGAATGAAATTAAGGGAAGAGTAGAGAGACTATTAGAGAGTGAAAGGGAAACCTCTCACCTAAGATTCGACCTGAATCTGTCAGCGAATCAAATTTCGAAGGTGAGATTTCGACAGCGTTTGGGTCTTCCATACCCCTTTAGGCACTCTGCAAAGGGCATAGCTCCAGATATGACCCCCCCCCCCCCCGAGAACGTGGCAAATGAAGACTTCATTTCCGTTCCTCACAATCAGTTCTAGTGTTCATATGCTACTACACTTATACTTCGCCTCTCAAGCTTTGTCAACCATTATCACATTCAGGGAACAATTAACGAAGCGAAGAGTGCAGAGTGCGCGAACGACTTGTGGACAGTCTTAATTCCGGGCAGCAACGTTCCGGGGATGTATCCCTCGCTGGGAGTCTGCTGCGGAAAGTGAATAGCGGAGAAGAGACAGAGAGAGAACGATCGTTATTTCATACACATATTTAGTGCTTGCAGCGATGATAAATATTAAACAAATAATGTACCGATATGGAGACCGCCCACAAATCGAATGCGATTATTTATTGTACATTTGATTAAACTGACATACATCGTGACACCGGCACAACTGAAACACTAGGGTTGCCGGTAGATACGAGATGATAAACTTCGCTCCCTCTTTCACTCTATTCCTCTCTTGTAAGCACCTGCTCTTCCGTCGAGATCGAGCAATATTTCACGGAAAATATTCTCATACCACGTGGTGATCGTTGAGCCATGGCCAGTGTTCAGTCGGGGTTGCTATACCGTGATGAAAGCGATTGTTTGATATCGTTCAGAAAACAGTGAGCAAGGTCATTCAGAATGGTTGTTGTGAGTATTTCAAATATCGAATTTCATTTTAAAAAGTACCAATAATTCTCAATAAAGGAGACTTTTAATTGAATCCTTTATTGGCATTTGAGAATACAGAGCTGACCAAAGAAATTATGTAAATTTACTTTATTCGGTTATGCATTACCATGATGCTACATGGACTATTAAATAGTTGTTGTTAACGAGAGGAGAGGCATGGGCAGACCCAGTGGGAGGTGCCTCGCAGTCGTTAGATATGAATACAGTAACTATAACTGATTTTAAATAATAAATAACGAATGAATTGACAACAGGCCTTTATGCGGCGGAGATGCGAGGACAAAAAAATACGGGTATAAAATAAGCGAGAATGGATCGATCGATATTACATAGCAGACAACATACGTGAGAGTATACAATAAGCGAGTATTGATGTTTTGGGACCACTAAGTACGTTGAGGGATTCAATGTATGAAAGAGAAAGGATTACAATACAGTACTCTAGTTCTACTTTCCGATGCGAGGCCAATACATACGAATATACAATAAGCTAGTCTGATTGAAAATGCAGCACGAATAGTATTGAATACATCAATGGGGGAGGGGTAGTGTGGTTTGTTCTTAGTAGTTCATACGATCTGACTAACTGATGATAACCTTCGCACATTCGGCTCTACTAAGAACAGAACCACAATATCTACAAAAGGTGAGGGAACTTATTGCCACTGCTGGAGCATGAAGCGAACGCCCTCGCTGCGCTCTGCCTTCTGCGTCATCTCTCCTTCTTGTCCGGCCGTCAACCACTTCTTGTTGATGCTCATGAATGACAACGTGCCATCGGCATTGTTCACGACCGTCCATTGCACGCTTGCACTCGCTCTTCCAACCAAGTTGACTCCTTCCCACGCGTCGGCACTCAGGAACCGGCCAGGATCGTGGGCCGATTTGATGACAATCTGAAAGTGAGTGTAAGTTTTGGAAACGACACATGAGCTGTACCTGATCACTGCCCTCCGTGAGGGCTCCCTTCTCAATGTCCCACTGCTCCCATTTGTCCGTCTTCTGAGTCATGGAGACCGTCCACTCGTCCATTGCCCGCAAGTGAGAGTCACCAGATGAAGTTGAGATCTTCCACTTGCCAACGAGACCTGAATATGGGATAATTGGCAAAGGCTTTTATTCTCAGCAATGGCTCACTCTGAGTGGTCGTGGAGGGTTCCTCTGATGTCAGGATGGGCTTGGTGGTCGGGTCCTCAGGCTCCTCCAACGGAGTGCTGCTCTCGCCTTGCTGCGTGGTGCTCTCTGTTCCCTCGTCCGTGATAGAGATGTACTGACTGGATGCTGCAATGAATCATCATTGCTAAACGTGAATAAGAAGAACCACAGGCCCTATACTGCACTCAAAATCGTATAGTAGTGACTCACCATCCGTGGATCTCTCGACGTCCCCATCGTTGTTCTGCTGGGAGACCGTTGTCAGGGCGGTGGGCACAGATGAATCTGAAAAGGGGAGATGACAGTTTGATGGGATGGGATGAGATGACAGGCAAGTTGTAGTCACTCTCCATTCCCCCTACTCTATCGTCCTCTCTGACCCATCATTAGGCAACAGCAGAAGAAGAAGAAGTCACCTGAACGGCCAGCGGTGGATGCGGAAGTTGAGGAGACCGATGGAGCAGGAATGGATGCGGTGGAGCTCGATGCTGCAAAGAGCACGTTACTGATCGATACGAGGTTGGCTCAACTCACTATGATCATTAGCCGACTCCGTAGTGGCAGGGCTGGATCCGGGCGCCGAAGAGGTCTTTCTCGTCGTTGGATCTGCAATGGGATGAGTTTCCAAGGCTAAAATGAAGGAATTCCTCACTCAGCCATTTGTCGACTTCTTCTTTCACGTACTTTTCGTACTCGGACTTATCAAGGCACACCTCCTTCTCTTTGGGCATCGCCTTCGTGAATTTTCCTGAATGAAGGGGCTGATTAGGCTCGGGGGATGCTGGTACTCACCTCTGACTTTGACGAAAACTATCATCTGGAACGCGTTCTTTGCGAGGTCGTCGCTCACGCGGGCGTACTCGCTGGCGAGCACGCACAACTTGTTGGGCAGGTTGAATCTGAAACAAGACAATATTACTGTATGTCGACTAATGGGAAAACTCACTCGAAGACGGCGCACTCTGCGTGCGCGTCGCACTGCTGCGCGCACACCTCGTGGTTGATCTGGTTCGAGATCTGAAAAGGAGAATTTTGAAGGTATTACAGCAATCTTAGCCTTTACCTCAAATATCTCCATGAGTTCAATGCCGGCGAGCCGTGTGAAGACGGACTTGTTCGGCTGCAATGAGTTGGGTTACGGTAGAATACGGTAGGGGAAGTAGAGATCAAAGATCAACAACTGACCATCTTGAGCCGCTTGGCGGACGTCTTGTCGGCGCCGCCGCAATTAATGCAGGCGGACGACGCGGACGAAGGAAGAAGGAGGGAGATGATGATGTACTTCCAGTTCATGACTATGAGACTGACTACAGGGGCAAGGCGTCCCCCTTAAGTATGGTCTCGCGCAGTGTTCATGGTTACGCCGTGGGCGTCCCGTCGCTGCAGTCTCTCATCGATCAGACGAATCGAGGGACTGGATGAAATGAAGAGACGGCCGCTCGATCCTGACCGTTCCATGGTGATGGGCCTGAGAGGAACTCTCTCGATTTTGCGCGCTATTTCGCACCAGCGGTTAGGGCATGCACTATTTCTGGTCAGAGAGACGATAGTCCACTAGGAATGAAGAGACGGTCCCGTTCTTCTGACAGTCCTATGGTTACAGTGGGGGCGAGTGGGAGATGCAGAGGAAGATCTCTTCGTTTGCCGTGAAATCTCGGCATATTTCGTATAGCTCATAAAAGGAGGATCTCATCAAAGTGAAGAAGTGAGCGTACAACGGAACAGACCTCGCTGTGCGATGGGTGCAATCCGGGTGCAACGGAAGTCTTCTGATCTATCGATGACTAACTTGAAACACTATCAGTCCAGTGGTGATAGGATGATTAGGATCGCGATGATAACTTTTTGATTGTATGTAAATTGTTTCCCCTTGTTCTTTTATTGGCTACATGACTACGGGCCGGAGTTTGCATTCATTGTAATCAATAAAGTATTCCCCGTAATAGATTTCAGAAAATTAAAAGCATGTGCAATCATCACCCGTGCCACTGCTCTGGTGTCCGGAATCAACTTGGAATAAAGTAGGAATGAGATTTCCACTTGGAATCAAGTACAGTACCCCTGTCCCCTTCCCACAAGTTGGAATCAAGCACCGGGCGCCTGTTTTGAGTCTCGAGGGCGAAGAGAGATGGCAGACCTCCTTAGCGCACCTCGTGCTCACCATTTGAATTTACTTTTACAGAAGATTTTATTTTCGAGTTTGTATCGATTTTCTTTGTTGTATGTATGGATATCATTCATTTCATGTGTATATTCATTGTAGAAGACAAAGGAGTGTTGAGATGTGTCTTTGATATCAATGAATGAATAAATCAATTCTATACAATGGCAATGGCCAAGAGGAATTTGTATGGTCAGTTTATTTTATTTCATGACAATAAAAATAGAATCATCAAATCGTTCATCGTCGTTTGATCTGCAATTGAGATTGGGTTCATATAAATTCGCATGTTTAGTAAGAGCTCGGCAACGAGATATGGGGTTGCTGGGAGATTCTTCAGGAGATGAAGATGAAGAGACTTCTTCTAACAGTTCTTCTTCGTCAGAAGATCGATATGTATTCTCCATTCGAAGCGAGCAGGTGATTTATGATTTGCTCATTATTTCATCCATGGGATAACTACTCATCAATTGCAATTATCTATTTCCATTTATCTGTCTCCTCTGATCCCTTCGAAAAATTAGCATTGCTTTCAGCATAGTAATTGACCAACGCAATAGTTTCTTGCATCCTAAGAGAATACACGTTCCACAAAAGAGAAGGAGGAAGCATTTTGAGAAGGATTTTAGAAGAAAAGATAAGAAAAGGGAGAGGAGGAGGGAAGGGAAGAGGTCAGGGGAGAAGGGGAGGGAGAGGGGAACAGATCAATAACACGGAGAGGAGTGAGGAAGGAGGTAGATCAAAAGGACGTGTCTTCCGGTGGGGCAGAGGAGGCCCTCCTCCGCCTGTCTTGATTTCGTAAGCTGGGGAGAGCCCTGGGGGGGGGAGACACGTAAACAAATCAGTCTGGCTTGTCTAGACAGTCTCGGAGAGTGAGAAATAGTCTGCTTAATGTCGTCAAAATACATCAATGTATCCGTCTGAAAGGTGCGAACCATTTGAATCTGAAAGAGTTTCATGGTATATGTGATTATTGTGTCGAATTCCAATTAGTTCGTGCCCCCTGCGGTTCATATTCCATACACATCAGTGGTTCAATTCATATTCCATACACATCAGTGGTGACATCATCATTCATTGGCATGTGACATCACCATTCATTGATAGAATGTCTTTCCAATATCAAAGTCGTTCATCACTTTCTTCTCGTAGCCACTGTCAGATGGGGAAATGGAGAAGAGAAACATGAGAGAAACTCATTTGGATAAAAACAGTTCAATACTACTATAAATTGACTCACCTCATTGTCAGTAATGCATTAGGAAGAGGAAGAATACCTTTCGATTTTAAGTAAATCTTCTTCCTTTTCTCCTCCATAGGAAGTGTCCATCGAATAGAAGACGGGGAATAGGGTGATCTTCTTCTCCTCAGGGAATTCCAATCGAATAGGAGGAGAAGAATGAGAGAAAACAACGAGCAATTACGTAAGAGATTTTATTATACATAAGAAATTTAATATACACACTCAAGAGAGCTAAGGATAAAATAGTCATATAAGCCATAAAAAGGTTTTAAATAATCAATGAACACTTGTTATCATATCTTTCAATCACTAGTTAGGCAAAAAAAAACCCTATTCTACAGATAAATATTATGTGAAAAAATATACTCTTTCTTTCTCATGTGTCGCCTCTCGTAATCCTCATCTCGCAAACGATTACTGAATGAATCTGTATTATTAACACTGATAGAAACGATACAAGTTCAAAGGAATTTCTGGACTAAACAATAGCATGGCTGCAAAAGAACTTGCTGCCTGCGATCGGGGAAGCTACATGACTTATGGTTTCCGACGTATAGCTATTGCGAAATTGTCTATAAATGATACACTAACAAACACAGCAATCACGAAATTAAAATGCAAACACTTCCAACGGTGCAAGAAACAGTCGAGATTTTGAAATATAATAAAGTGCGCAAGCACAAATAATGAACCGCGCTAAGCAGTCAAAAGTCAATAGTAGAAAACTACCGTATCCAATATTTGGAACACCGTATCTAAATGTCGATTGCAATGTGTCTTTTTCATTATTTTAACGTATTTCAGTGAGAGAAACGATTTCATCGAACTGGCTTCTATTGTGAATGACGTCGGATTCGACGCCGATGCTATGCAGTTCTATCATACCTTCAACTTTCAACGGTCGGGTGAAAGAACTGAAAGATTCTGAAACTTTCAAATCTTTCAAAATGAGTTTGAGCTTCCCAGCCTTTTTGGCGGGTTTTCCTTTCAAGTCTGTGTTTACCAGGGCCGATTTTATAAGGTACCCAGAAAACAACCCAAAATTTGCAGTATTACGTCGATAAAGAGCATTTTTATTATTTGCGAAAATGAATACCGTAATTGGCGAAAGCGCTGACGCGCCTTGTGTGCGAATCGCAAAATGAATTTTCTTCCTTCCCATTTCACAGTCATCCTTTAAAGGCCTTTGACACGTTTTCACTGATTCCTTGTGTTTGCTCCGTGATTTATACTTAAAACTTGTTTCTAGCGATTGCGGGCCATAAGTCCATCTTGTTGACGCCAGTTTTGACGCGAATTAAGGCGGGCGGCGGCCGGTGAGGGCGAGTTTAGTTCAGTACACTTTGTTGCTAAGCACTCCTTAGCTCTCCTTTGTTTCGCTGCGTCCACTTTCTGTTTGGCTGCTCAATATAATGAAATTCCGAGTGTATCGCGAGGCATCAAACAAGTTTTTACTAAGACTGCTCAATATTAAGCAATTCCGAGTTCGCATCAATATTAAGCAATTCCGAGTGTTTCGCGAGCCCTCAAACTAGTTGCATCGTGACTAAACTTCGAATCGTTCTCAATTTATTCTGTTATTACTCGTAAACGCTCAGGCATCGTGTTTTCTCTGTTATTGCCCTTACGATATCGACTATTCTCAGCGTCTCCATCAACAATGGCCTTGTTCGCATGGGACTTCGAGAGGCTCAGCCCGCGACAGATGGGAATGATGCGACTGTTTGTGGAGACGCAAGTGAGTTGTGGGATAGCGCTGAATTCGCGCAAAAATACGACCTCTTCCTTTCTCTTTATCCGGCTGAAGTGATGAGAAAGTATGTGAAATGAGGAGAGTCGTTGCTTGCCAAACCGATAATGAGAGGAAAATTATAAGTGAAGCCTTCTGTTGCAGGAACGCGAGCAGGCCAAATAACGGAGGGACGGCGTTCCGAGAGTGCCCAGTGGTAAGCACTGATAAGCTATGCCTACGCTACTTTATATCTACGATACTCCCGCTAATACCCATCCCTTGAATTTGGATTGTATTTTGCGCTTTTAAATCGTCTTGCGAGGTCACAACCACAGGCGTGTTTTTCCCGTAAGATGGTTAGGGGCCTAACTTTTCGAAAAAAATCTCTGCCGAAGCATACAATCATTACATATTTCTTTGACGGCTTCCCACACTTCGATATTGCCCCAGCAATGATCCAAACTCTACCTAATTGTCAGATCCATCGAATCTGACGAGAATCGCAACGGGAAGGTCGGCGGATACCGAGGAACATGTATTGCGCACCTACCTGATCGCCCTCAACGTCGATCACTTGGTTCGTTAATATTATAGTTATTTTGAAATTTGTGGAATTTTTTAAATTTTCTGTATATGTTACTATTTATATTGCGACAAGTATATGTTACTATTTATATTGCGACATTTGAATACAGCTATAAATCTGTTAATGATTACAGACGAAGAACGATGCGATTCCGGATAGCATCGACCCCATGCTACCGACCCCACTAGAGGCAGCTAAAATGGTTATTAAAATGGTAAGTAGCGAAAGCACGTGATTTTTCTGTGATAAATATGAAGCGGACACGCAATTGGTACTACGGGACGGAGAAATGACTCATCTTATTTCGCGCGCGCTGTCGCCTCTCTGACCGGTGAGAGAGCTTGTGAAATGTAGAGACAATTTCTGTTCCAAGCCGTCCCTAGTGAACATGAATTACTTATTTCTGAATTAATTATTATATGAATATTAATTGAAAAAGTGTAATGAGTCATGCAGGAGCTGGAGACCCTGTCCAAGAAGCGATACAGCCTGGCGCCTAAGGCCACAACTGCATTTGTGCAGGTAAATATATTTATCTATCTGTCTTTTTCTCTTCTGTCTTGTTGGTTCGTTGCATGGAGAAATGGTTAGTACTGAATATTCAGGAACGAGCCGAATTCCGTCGATTGGTTCAGCGAGTGTGCGACGTACGAATGAACTATTTGGAGGACAGTGCCACCCCACTTATCGTTAGTCTCGTTTATTACCTTTTTCTTGAATATATTCGGTAGATGGAACGGAATCATGTGTGACATCGATGAAAACGAGGGAAGTCATTCTTGCAGACGAACATTCCCGGTGACATCAAATCGTTGATTGAGTCTCTCACAGGAGATCTGCGAAGACTTTTCACGAAGAGTAAGGTTTGTTGATTAAAATTGGTTAATCTTCAAGAAAAGTAGTTTATAGCAATACCTTTTTTATACAAAAACTGGTATATTTTATGTACGTGCGATCTCTTCGTGCAGCTGGTCGATGCCGAGATCCAGGTGAGGATTACGGTAGATCGATTGGATGGGTTACGGTAGTTGGATGCAATTGGGATTACGGTAGATGGATGACGGGTGGATACGGTAGGTCAATGAGGTTGGGAGTGTACGGTAGGTCAATGAGATTGGGAGTGTACGATAGGTCAATGAGATTGGGAGAGTGCGGTTGGTACAACTAAAGCAGGAGTTTATTTCCCACAAATCTTATAATCATTGTATATTTTCTAATTGCAGGATGAGATCGATCGCTTTGGCATCGAGTACTTCTACGCATTATGAGCTGCCTCCAACCGTTCACTCGGTGATCTTTGATCTCGCCAACTGATCTTTGATCTCTTGCATTGATTTTTGATCTCACTCACCAATTGTACAGATCTCACATGTCAGCACCACACCCCCTTTCTGCCCCCCCCCTCACTCATACACTTTTTATCCTCACTAGGAGCTTTGAAATATGATAGATTGTGTTAGCTAACAAGTTTGTAAAAGTAGTTTTTCTTTGCTAAATCGTCGTAAGCAAATTTCAATCTTTCATCATAGTATTTAATACTCTCTTGCAATACCCTACTAAAACCCCACCTGTCCCCAAACTAGCAAATTTCTTGTAGTCATTGGGTCTGATGAGAGCTGTTTTTCGAAACTTTCTTATAAAGATTAAGATTCTCATCGCTCCTATGCTCTTTTACCCATCCTCAAACCCCTCAGGCGCAATGATTTTTCTTGTGCTCATACTTGATTGTCAACCCCGTTTGTGTAATCCCGAAGATTGTGTAATCTTTCCGTGTGTGTGTTGGTGTTCGATGCGGTGAGCATGATAAAGATCGGTGCTGGTTACGGTAGTGGTGCAGTGTGTATTCTTCAAGAAACGGATCTAATGAGGTGAGCACGTAGAGAGATTTGCTAATAGCAGAATGATGAATTTCAATGGCACGGAATCAAATAACGAAATCGAATCGAAAAAATCAGGACGATTTTTTATCGATATGGTGATTCGACATACCGTAGTCATTGCTAAATGCCAGTTACTGATCGTATTTTACTTCGTGATTCGTACCCGAACTGCGTGATACGTATAAGAATAGATGTTTATTATATACAGTAAAGATCACAACGAAATAAAGTATCTAGGAGTATTGTAGTGCAAAGAGTGATTTGATACAATGTAAGTAAAGACATATCACAAATACAACGTAATAAATATCACACAACTCGTGAATTGGACAATCGAGGGTATGACAACTAAATACAACGTTAATTGCTCAAACAATATAATCCAACGTATCAGACATGGTTAATAATCACGGGATAATACAAGATAGTGAGTGTATGGCAGGATGGGAAATTGAGTCCTTCTAAGGATGATTACGCATGAGAATTGGAGGTCAGAAAGGGCATGAAGTGGATTCACCATCTCCAGTAGACACGTCGTCTTCTGACGTATCAACATATTTGCTGACGATGGTCTCATATTGCTGTTCGAAGACGTCCAAGCTTTCCTGCGAGAGCCGGTGCGCCTTCAGCGTCTGAACACAACGGAATTAGCAACGGAAGCCGATACAATTATTCAACAGATAACTCTGTGCCGTAAAATATTGAATCGTTCTGCATATTAATCCGATCTATTAATTGCAATTTTCACTGCAACATCGTCTGGCCTATGCTACCTATGCGTCTGGCCTATGCTGCCTATGCTACTTATTGTATGACCTCCATCGTCTGAACACAACGGAATTAGCAACGCAAAACAGTAGAAGCTTTGCCAACTACACGTGTCTTCTGACAATAAAAGCTGCATGGAATCGGCCACCCTCGGTACTAGGAGTCCCAACTTTGAGCAATGTGTCGCGGGTAGAGTGTAGGGTTGACAATTCAATGATTCAAGGGGAGAGGAAGGATGGGAGAAGCAAATCGATCAATTATTCCTTGAAGAAGGATGGGAGAGCGCGGTCATCCTTGAAGAAGGATGAGAGAGAGCGGCCATCCTTGAAGAAGGATGAGAATCCTTCCTCAAGGACTGAGGGGGAGTAAGGACTTTATGAACTCTAAGACTTAGGGAATGTTAAGGAATGTTAAGGGTGTTAAGGCTCTCATCCTTCTTCAAGGAATGGGGCGATTTGCATACTGTTGAAAAATGAAAGGAAGGCCTTCCTCTCATCCTTGAATTGTCAACCCTAGTAGAGTGTCGAAAACAAATTTCCAAATATTTGGTTAACACGCAATTTTTTTGACGAGAGAATTTAGAATGAGAAGAGCAGAGAGATATTTTCGAATATTTGGAAATTTGTTTTCGACACTCTAGTTGCGGGTATTACTTGTCACAAAGTATTTGACCCCGTGATACCTGCATGAGGTCCGTCCACATCTTGTCACACTCTAGTTGCGGGTATTACTTGTCACAAAGTATTTGACCCCGTGATACCTGCATGAGGTCCGTCCACATCTTGTCAATGTACGCATCATTGCAGACCGGTCGGAGGGAGGTGAACAGGATGTTGAATGTGGAAAATTGTGGCAGCGTCGTCAATCTTCCAATATCGATGCATTCGCGAATTTTCTTCGTCTGTAATCATTAACAGATTTATATATGTATTCAAACGTCGCAACATAAACAATAACATATGCTTCAAACATTTCCACAAATTTCAAAATAACTATAATATTAACGAACCAAGTGATCGACGTTGAGGGCGATCAGGTAGGTGCGCAATACATGTTCCTCGGTATCCGCCGACCTTCCCGTTGCGATTCTCGCCAGATTCGATGGATCTGACAATTAGGTAGAGTTTGGATCATTGCTGGGGCAATATCGAAGTGTGGGAAGCCGTCAAAGAAATATGTAATGATTGTATGCTTCGGCAGAGATTTTTTTCGAAAAGTTAGGCCCCTAACCATCTTACGGGAAAAACACGCCTGTGGTTGTGACCTCGCAAGACGATTTAAAAGCGCAAAATACAATCCAAATTCAAGGGATGGGTATTAGCGGGAGTATCGTAGATATAAAGTAGCGTAGGCATAGCTTATCAGTGCTTACCACTGGGCACTCTCGGAACGCCGTCCCTCCGTTATTTGGCCTGCTCGCGTTCCTGCAACAGAAGGCTTCACTTATAATTTTCCTCTCATTATCGGTTTGGCAAGCAACGACTCTCCTCATTTCACATACTTTCTCATCACTTCAGCCGGATAAAGAGAAAGGAAGAGGTCGTATTTTTGCGCGAATTCAGCGCTATCCCACAACTCACTTGCGTCTCCACAAACAGTCGCATCATTCCCATCTGTCGCGGGCTGAGCCTCTCGAAGTCCCATGCGAACAAGGCCATTGTTGATGGAGACGCTGAGAATAGTCGATATCGTAAGGGCAATAACAGAGAAAACACGATGCCTGAGCGTTTACGAGTAATAACAGAATAAATTGAGAACGATTCGAAGTTTAGTCACGATGCAACTAGTTTGAGGGCTCGCGAAACACTCGGAATTGCTTAATATTGATGCGAACTCGGAATTGCTTAATATTGAGCAGTCTTAGTAAAAACTTGTTTGATGCCTCGCGATACACTCGGAATTTCATTATATTGAGCAGCCAAACAGAAAGTGGACGCAGCGAAACAAAGGAGAGCTAAGGAGTGCTTAGCAACAAAGTGTACTGAACTAAACTCGCCCTCACCGGCCGCCGCCCGCCTTAATTCGCGTCAAAACTGGCGTCAACAAGATGGACTTATGGCCCGCAATCGCTAGAAACAAGTTTTAAGTATAAATCACGGAGCAAACACAAGGAATTAGTGAAAACGTGTCAAAGGATGACTGTGAAATGGGAAGGAAGAAAATTCATTTTGCGATTCGCACACAAGGCGCGTCAGCGCTTTCGCCAATTACGGTATTCATTTTCGCAAATAATAAAAATGCTCTTTATCGACGTAATACTGCAAATTTTGGGTTGTTTTCTGGGTACCTTATAAAATCGGCCCTGGTAAACACAGACTTGAAAGGAAAACCCGCCAAAAAGGCTGGGAAGCTCAAACTCATTTGAAAGATTTGAAAGTTTCAGAATCTTTCAGTTCTTTCACCCGACCGTTGAAAGTTGAAGGTATGATACAAGCCACCTCCCAGAAAGCCCCAACTGAATCTCGAGGATATCACTACTTTGTAAATAGATAATCGATTTATATTTTGTTGTGTTATTTGTCTCGTTAGAAGAGTAACCATTATTGAATCATTCACTTTAGATACCGTACCCCAATGTTATAGTAATTGTATCTCCTCATCTATCTGTAACGGCGAATAGAAGCTTTTCAATTGGTCACGTCATTGAATTGTGCATATCAACCAATGTTTGCAACCGAATAAAAATTCAGAAGCCTGAAATCACAGTCGTGACACAACAAGAGACCGAATGAGAAAGAACTACCGTAACCCGCTCCCCCCCCAAAGAGCCCACAAGTTGGAATCAAGCACTTCCCACAAGTTGCCATCAAGCTTGATTCCAACTTGTGGGAATTGCTTGATTCCAAGTTGATTCCGGACACCAGAGTGTGATAACTAATGTATGACAGTTCTGCAGTTTTATCACACGAGTATGTTCGAGAGTGAGCAAGGAGGGATTATCGATTGATCGATCGATGGATACGGTAGATCATCGAGGAGTGGGCGTTCCATCGCCACCCGTCATCACTTCCGGCTGCACCGGACCCCACGTCGACCGCACGTCCTGCGAATGGGTTGGCGTCGTTTGCCGGAATAGAATTACGGTATCTAGTCTGGGTACGGATGTGGTGTTCATTGAGTTGCTGAATTCGTTAGACAAAAACAGGCTTATAATGAGCGAATCGCCAGGTATGATTCAGCTTGTAATCACGAATTCAGACAGTGAAGAGGTAAAGATTTGAAAGAAACTATAGCTTACATCAACCGTCTCCGTTCTCACTGCCCGGCTCTGCGAGACGCGAACCTTCACCTGTAATTAATTAACTAATAAGTTAATTAATATAGTTAAATGCTCGTATTTCGATCTCATCGGCATCGAAATGCATGGAGAATGCGAAAAGAAACCAATTTCATAATTTCAAGCCGTCAAAAAGAAAATTCTTCACCTTTTCGACCTTCTTTATCTTCGGCTTTTTCTCCTCCTTGTCAGTCCTACTCGACTTCTTCGAATCCGAGCCCTTCTTCGAGTCCGAATCCTTGCAGAGTCGCTTCAGCTGAAAGATAGTGCGTCGCTTTCTGCTATTTCCAAATAATCGTCTGCAGACAAAATTACCTCGCTGGCTCGAGCAGTGGTGGAGTCGGACTTGCCGCGACCAAGCTTCTGCAATGAGGACGTCGTCTCAAACAGGAATGGGAAGATGAAGAATCCGTCTCTTCATTTCTTATCGGCCAGAAGGAAAAGAGAGCATGCGAATGAAGAGATAGATTCTTCATAACAACAGCCGTATCTCAGTTTCTGCTAGGACACACCGCAAATTTTTGTTTTTTTTAAATTTTTGCACATTGGAACAGGATCGTATTGAAACCAAAAAAAAGGGAAATAATTATCATGCTCCAACCGGACACACTCAAGCTACGGTAGATATCGTATACCTTCTTGCTCCAGCAGAACCAGACGGTGATCATGAGAGCGTAGAAGACGAGCAGCACGATTAGGACGATGCCGACGTAGCCGTAGATCTCGTCCGGGCCCGTAACCGGCATTAAGCAGACCACCCTCTCCTCAGCTGAAGGGTACGGTAGGTTACTGTATGGAGCAATATGTCATAGTCTTTCCTCAGTCAGAAATTCACGAGCGACAAATAACAATACAGGCTTGCTGTCAGAAGAATATGTAAATCTAGGAAAGGCCCGGTTTGCCATGACTAGATCGAGATACGGTAACTCACTCGGTGGTTCGCACTTGGTGCTGAGGTAGGGTGCAGGGGTGGAGCTGTCGTTGTGATGAGCAATCGTGCTCGTGTCGATCGTGTCATTCGACATTTGGAGGGATCAATTGAGTAGAGGCGAGTAGTGGGGCAACCAGCAAGTATGAGGGACGAGTGGGGGAATGAAGGCGACGACAGGAAGAGAGTTTTGCATCGTTCTATTCCTTTGAAATAATATATATATAATGCTTAGAGTATGCCTGAATAAGCCAGATCAGTGTTTATTTCACGTTCGGCCACTCAAATGAGCCAGCCTGTTTCGTGTTTATACATATGTTATATATTCTCTAGGACTTTGGAACATCGCGCGCATTTTTATATCATTTTTGATTAATTTTAATCATTGTCTGACCAGAAAACACAGGGGAAATAGCGAAAAAGATGGACTAAAGATTACTGTAAGAAAAAAGTTTGATACTCTGACGATACTCTGCGTCTTGACCCGTACCCCCGTCACTCTGCCGCTCTCGCCTTGCTGAATCTCTGAAACTTTCAATTTAGTTTCCTGATTTCCATGTCATATCATGTAAATTTTGGCAATTTGTCACTAGGATCAGCTCGAGCTTTATAATAGGCCACCTTTGATATCATTTCCGCGGGCCCATCACCGATTTTTATCAATTAAATCACGTAAACTCTTGCGATCAGCCTAAAATTGCTCTCATTTCGCACTTTGTAAAAACGAACTTATCCCGCTGCCGTTTGGATCATATGATCAAACATTTACCGGATGATCTAATAGCATCTATACACCGTTACCCTTGACCTTGACTCGCAATTGACTATTCTCGAGAACGGGTCGGAACACCACTTCTTTCCCATAGGGCGAGTATGACTGTGTGCTAACGCTTTTGAAGGACGACTATCCTTCGCTGCCATATTGTGCTTCGTTGATCTGTTGGTTGTGTGCGATTCGCGTCGCCTTCGGGCTCACTATCAACGCGACGTGATCTATTCCACGTATTTTCGCCTCCTTCCTCTCTGCCTGTCTGTCTTCCCTCGCCTGTGGGCAACTTTCTCCCCTTCATATCTGTCACTCACCACTAATATCAACCTCGAATAACATTATCATGGCCCGCTCCTTTCCAATGTTGTGCAATGTTACCAGCGCGTTGCGCGACTGATATTTCGCAAGATCTTTATTTATCCTCGAAGCCCGTTTTTAGCGGCAAAATCTTGGACCAACTTCTTCTTTTCAGTTGTTGATTTATCTGTTGAATCCAGTCAGCTAACGTCGCTTGATATTGGCCCGTCAATCACCATTCTTGGTTGAGGTGAGGATTCCTAATCAAATCATGATAGCCCGCGTGCACTGAATCGATTAGCGACGAGTAAGTGATCTACCGATAGGAAGCGACTCGCAATTGATCAATCAATAGATAACGATGATCGTTTAGTGATCCTTTGTTCGCTTTCTTGCTTCTGACGATATGTGCTATTACAACAAACGGTTTGGGCACGTGGGGTAGTTGCAAACAAGACAAAAAACTGGTCAGTGATTAATCACTGGAAGAGGTGCCTGATTTTCGCGACACTCGTACGCTAGGTAATAAAAAAGCGATGTGCACTGTAAACAAGAAGGTCGTTATGCACGCTGAGTTTATTTTCTTCTAATTATTATAATCGCGATTTGTTAGTTATGCGTGTTTGGTTAGAAACGAATGGTTCAATTTAATTATACTTATTGTGATCGTTGTTGTTATCTAAAAGGGCGTTTTTCTTGCAGTATACTTTTCGGATTACTAATCTCGTTAGCGCTAGTTATCTGTGTTCCTGTCAGTGACGGTAATCTGAATCAGTAACACAAGTGGAAGGCACGCTTTTGACCTTACACGTTATAATACTCAAAACGGTAGATAAGTTGTTTTTCTCCATGCATTTTCGTAAATTCAAATGATTTTTAATGCTCTCGATTATTATTTCAACACTATTTAGTCGGTAATAGACTGGTTAGTTCATTGATAGGTGTGGAGGTCACTCTGATACGTGATAGAAGAGAGAGAGAGGAGGGACGGTGTCAAATTGTGATAAGGATAGCGAGTTTGGAGAAATTGCGATGAGTGTTATTGATTGGGTGATAAGAGGGTTCGACGAGAGCAAATAAATAAATATATATTTTAATCAAATTAATTTCAGGCGTCCTTATTGTCTGTTATCGTATCCGAAAGGATCCATCAGCTAATAGTTGCTCGACCTCTCGACTAAAATTCAGGTTTGCTTTATTTTTATTTAGTTATAATATTTTTGTATTTTATAGTCTTGAATCTTGAAAACGATGGGCGTGTAACAAAAGTTGTGTTTGCCGTTGGGATGCGAGAGTGCGCGTTTATTTCTGGTAGTTTCTCGCCTTTCAAAGTCTTTCCGCCGGACGGATTCGGGTTTCACTGTGCAGATAAGAAAGGAAATCGGAACTTGTGCCCAAATATACTTTTTTAGTTTTCCAAATATATTTATTTGATTGGGTAAATGCAAAAAGGTCATTCCGTTGACCCCTCGATTTCCCATTGCTCTGCTGCTCATTCCAAAGAAACAGTGCCTGGAGACACGAATAATTGAATGCGTCTCTCCTCCCTCTTGCAATAATCGCATTGCCTTCCTTACTACTCGCAGCTATGGGGGTACAAGCTCGGATTCGAGAGGAGCTGTGTAGTGGAGAGGCGAAAGGCGGCGTGAGAGTTCCCGCGTCCGCCAAGTCGGTGTGTGTGAACGGATTACTCATACAGAGCTGCAGCATACGTGCGAAGTGAATGCATATATGAGGGGAAAAACTGAATCGGGTCCGAATTGTTCTCGGGTAAGACTTCAAAAATAATTTCCTATTCGGCGATGTTCCAGTACATGACGATCAGTCTTGAAATGAATGATGGCTGAAACCCGAAAGATGCTGGAAATGAGACACCCATTCCTCCATTTCTCTCGCTTTCGCACGGCCCGGAAAGGTCATCGACTCTCGAGGCTCCTGCGCTTGCGAGTGTGTGACACACTGAATCGTTGAGCGGATTCGAGAACGACGACAACGTTGGCGAAAGAAGGTTGAAAAGGAGTGGAGAAGAAGGAGGAGGAGGAGGAGTGGGACATATCGCATTCAGCCTCCTCCTCTTCGACTCACTAGTTTTCTGCCATCTTTCTGTCTTTTCTACCCCTTTTCTCTCTCGATTCATCCCTCACCCTCCCCCGCTCTACCCGACGTTTTCCCCTTCGTTCTCCTCTTCGACGGCAGCTTCACGTAGAGTGTGTGGAGAGAGGGAGGAAGGCAGCGAAAGAAGCTCCGCCCCCTTTTCCCTCTTCGGTCCTACTCCTCCTCGCCTCCCTTTTCTGCGCGTAGTCGTCGACAGCGACGAGAGCGATACACACACTCGAGAGAGTAATCTACTGTCCGCCTTGACCTTTCCCCTCTCGACCCGCTCCTCCCGCCCTTCCCTTCCGTCCCTCCGCCCGGCCTCAGTCTGTCGGGCCGAAGAAGAAGAAGCACTGGAAGAGCAACCGTCGACGTCGGGCGGTAGCCGCCTCCCTCGCGGAGAGCGCCTCGGCGCATCCGCACGGGGATCCGGATGTGATTGTGGAGAGATACGCCCGAGGAGGAAGAGAAGGACGAGGGAGGTGAAGGAGGAAAAGAGTGTTGATGAGGAAGAGCTAGAGGAAAGGAATGATGAAGAAGAAGCGACGCCAAGGTGGAGGAGGCTACTGGGCATGCTATGGAGGCTCATCGTGAGGGTCGTGAAAATGTGAGTTTCGGTGAATGTGGTATAAAAATAGTCTAACTTTGTTGTCTCTGCGTATTTTTATCGCCTAGTTTATAATTAGTGCTGAATTGTTGGCTACAAAAGGCCAGTGCTCTTCCAAATAGAGTCGATATACGGGGAGAGTAGGTGAGGCAAGCAGCTGATTCGAACCGGAGCTCGAGGCGGAATATCAGCTGTAGCTCAAAGGTTAAAGGAGATCCCTACGGTACCATTATCTGCGGAAGCAGGATTAGCACAGGGGATATTTTGATGATTGAGAAGTGCACAATGACGTGAGCTCTTGCCCTGCTACAATCATGTAAATGTAGCTACAAATAGTGTTCCGCCGCGAGAGAGATCTCTGCGACTCCAAACCGGAGATTAGGGAAGATGGCGCGCCACGTCCGGGGAAATGTTGCCACCACTCCTCTTCCTTTTTATCCTCCTACTCGTTCCGAATCTCTTTTGCTTGCTACTTCCCTTTTTTCCCATTAAGAAGATACGCATAGTGTGCTTTCTTCTGTCTGACGGGAGAAGCTTGAAGTGTTGTTGTCTTTCCTGTCTTCTTTTTTATTCTGTCTATGTAGTTTGATGTTACTGTTTCTTGGCTTCTTCATCCCTAGGAATGTCATGCCTCTACGTGATTTCTCATGTATCATGTCCCGGCCCGGCTATCAATCATTCATGGCCCCACGTTCACTGAGAGCGCGCCCGGCTTTGCTATTCCATTGCCTCTCTGACAAAGGGCTGTCCTTCCTTCCGGGGGAGCCCTCGTCATGTTCCCTTCTCTCCCTTTCTCCGAGTAATGATACTCTCCATTCCGAATGATGCCTCATCGATCAGAGGGATAGAGTGATGAAGTAGGGGCGAACCTAAAGTGAACGAGTCTTCCCCTCTCCCTTCTCTCCTCACTTTATGGAATCCCCTCACACTCATCAGACTCAAGCGACCGCCGAAAATTTACGTTCCAAGCTCCCTTCCATCCTCCCCGTTTTATAGCCAAGGAATGTCGTCGGTTCGCCCCGAGCTCCTCTGGAAGAAAAAGGGAATTTGAGGCTGTTTGAACAAGCCAAAAGAGGCCTCATTAGAGGCAGGGAGGGCGTTTAAAGGGCGAGACACGCCAGGAAGACTGCTGGATAGGGCCTGACTGACGTGACCGTTGAGGCTATTTACGGCGGTCGATTATCGGCTCGCGAATCCATCTCGATTGAAGTGAGAGCCTGTGACCGGAAATTAGGTTTAGCTGTTTTCCCCGTTATGTGTACTTGTGCTATGTGACGCCTCTGTTCACGAGTGGATGACGTCGTGTATGTGGAAGTTGAAGGGGAGTGAATCTTTGAATCTTCGCCTAGTTTCACACGCGCATCTCGTGCCTGTCTGGTCGATGAGACTCATCTCCCCTTGCGAATGTGTCGCCAGTACTACCCCAGTGGAGAGAGATGAATGACGTGATGGGTGAGAGACGACGAGACATGGCGCGCGCTATGTTGTCGAGAACCCCCTCGAACACTAAGAGGAGGAGAAGGGAGAGAAAGATGCAGAGGAATACAGGCATTGAATGGAGGCAGGGAGAAAGAGAAAGAAAGGAAAGAAGGGGAGGAAATCGACAGTCTATCTGGGGGATGCGGGTGACGGTCTCGTGAATGGATGGATGAAGGGAGGCAGAGAGGGGGGATTCGCTGAATGGGCAGGCAGGCCAGGACTGACTGACTGCTCTGCCCCCCCCCCCCCCCCCGAATGTGTTTGGCAATGAAGCGAAAAGAGAGAAGTCTACCAGTGGAGAGGAAGAGTAGTAACACGAAGAGGGGTCGAGTTGCAGATCCGCGATAAATAGCTCACGTCATTTCGTTGCGATTGGTGCCTCTCAATTGGTCATAACTTGGAACACTTCCGGTCGAATGTGCGAATTGTGTGGCAGAATTGGAATATTATGCAACGAAATAGGCAAAGTCCAAGTAGTTAAGTAACCCAAACATTTCGGACTTCTGTATTCCAATTGTAATTTCGGATTCAGAGCCGAAATATTCGACCCTTGATAGCGTGTTGTCGCTCGCTTTCTGTCGGCAGTTGCGGCAGCCTCTCCGCTACCCAGTGCTGCTTCGCCAATTAGCAATCGGGACGTCTCTCTTCCGAGAAGCGAGAGAGGCAGCAAATAAGTGCCCTATGATGCGGGTTGACAGGCTCCAGTTGAGACTGCGGTTCTCTGGCAAAAGATTGATTTTTGGTTCATCCTGATGCTAATCGGATGCGAATCTGACGGCTGGTTGTCAGGGACGAAGCGTCAGCAGATCGCTCAAAATTCTGACAGGATCATTTCCGTTTCCATTTTTTCCTTGCTCTTTCGCTCTGGCTGTCAGGAGAGGGAGCAGGTGCAAATGAGAGACGAAGCCCCCCCCCTCCTTCTCCTGAATAGTCGCTTCTCGTTTCCATCGAAGGGGGGGGAGCGACAATATTGCCTCAATGAGGAGTGTGTGTGGATGGATGTGGAAAGAAGAAGGAGAAGGGAGGGGGGGGGGTGGATGGAGAAGAGAAGGGGCCTGTTGAGGAAAGGGAGATGCTGTGTATGTAGAAAATGAGCAATGAGGAGAAATTGGAGCACACTGTCGCAGCCCCCGTCGTCTACGGTGACACGGAAAGTGGCAATGGAAAGGGCATAGGGGCCTCTGAATTGGCTGGAATACACCCCTCCGGTTTGCGTGTGGGGGTGAGGGTTCAGGTGCAAAGTAGAGAGTGACGATCGTGAGTGCGAGTGAGCAAAGAAGATAGAAAGTGAGCGAGCCTTGGCTGAAGTGTCAAGTAGGCAAGCGATGCGTGAGACGCGGCTAATTGGCCGCATGAGACGACGTTGTCGTCGAGAAATATTGTCGACGGAAATAGTAGCGGCATGGCGATACTTGACACCAGATAGAAGCGCCTGATCCTACTCATCGTATGTGTCCTATCACGTCTCCCTTGTCATCGCTCGTACCGAGGTATGAGTTGCTGGTGATATCATTTTGCGGAAATTAGATACGAGAATGTGACGTTGCATAGCCAACTTTGTAGTTGCGAATTGAGGGCTTGAGAAGGACGACGGACTTTTTTCAATTGAAAATTGCCGGGTACATGTAACCGTCTGCAAAAAGTTGCGAAACCTGTCTCCTTGCTGAATGTTGCGCTAATTGGCATATGGGTAAATGTGTGTGTGAAACTAGAAAAATGCAGGCAGAAGAGGATGTATGTCGAGCCATTTCTTTCTTATGCGACGATGCCAATATACTCTGTGCGTCGCCAATTGCCGGAGAGGGAATTGGTGTGCAGTTGATGAAACGAGAACGGCGCGGGCGGCGCAATTCCGAATGACGCGGCGCATGAAAATGCGTGCGTTTTATGCGGTTTTCCAAGCGATGTAGTGTCTTGAGAAGAATGAGAACCCAATGAATGGAATAGTAAGAGAATTTGGACGGGAAAATCCCGAAAATCGTGTACTCTTGTTTTGATCGGCTGTAGAGTAAGGGAAGCCCATGACGAGTATTGAATTGCTCATTTGAGTGCTCACCCAGCTAACGAGTGTGCCTGTTTTTACCAGTTGGCCAACGGTCTGTCGATCACGTTGTTTCCACTGCTTGCTTGTATTGTCTGTATTGGAGTGGTCCACAGACGCCACTGATGCATCTGATGCTATTTATTCGGACTTGTTTTTGGATGGATTGCGATGCAAACCACCCGAGGCATACAGGAAAGGCTCTTTGAAAGAGATGAAAAGAGTGAGAAAAAGTGGTGATGCTGCTCTTTGGAAAATCACGTCTTTCAAGTAGTGGTTTCTTCTTTCACCTCTTTTTATCAGAATTGATTGCGCTAGTTCGATCTGTTCCGTAAATATCCTGAATGAATCGGGTTTCTTCTCATTTTTTCCAGCATGAATGAGAAGCATCACGAGTTTAGTAGAGATCCTTTCCATTTCTCTCATTCATTCATTTGCTCGCGCACATTAATCATGAGGATTCGAAGGGACCTTCCAGTGAGACTTCGAAGTGTTGCCTTCCGAGAGCCACACTAGAGTCTGCCTCGATGAATACTGTGAATGCTCACCCTAAAGAAAAATCTAGGCACTCGCCCTCTGTGAGGGTATAGACAAAGAGCAATTTCATCCAGTAAGTGTGTGGAAGAGGGGGAGGACTGAGTCACGAGAGTAAAGTTATTACCCCCGAGAGAAGAAACACTCATGCAGCTGATCTGTGATTGACGAGGCTGCATATTGTTGACGAGTGAGTATGATGTGAGGATTGAATATTTGATTAGTCTTTCTTTATTTCTGTCTCTCTTTCCTCTGTCTGTAGCAGAATGCTGCAACACA
Source organism: Pristionchus exspectatus (assembly GCA_911812115.1). Taxonomy (NCBI): domain Eukaryota; kingdom Metazoa; phylum Nematoda; class Chromadorea; order Rhabditida; family Neodiplogasteridae; genus Pristionchus; species Pristionchus exspectatus. The sequence goes on along the minus strand of OU461586.1, from coordinate 6,846,325 downwards.
GCTCGGATAGCGGGTAATTGTCTCCCTTCTCTTAATCGAGTGGGGAGCGCGTACTCGCCAGTGCCCTTTGCCTATTAGGGCGCAGCCGGCTAAAGATAGGGCTGGAGAGAAAGGCCGTCGAGGCCTCGCATTCGCAGCGGACCGATGACCAGTGCCCTCGGGCTATATGGTAACTGAGAAGGAGAAGCGCACCCTAAAGATTGGCTACGAATCTCGTGGTTCTCTGTCAATCCAAAAGCCCAACCAACGACCCGGAATTCCTCGCTACATGTTTATCCGGAAGTAGGGCGTTTTCTAGGGAGAAAATGTAGGCGAGGGGCAGAACCTGACCCCCACTCCTTTTTTTACTCGAGGTTCTCTGAAGGAGCAGGAACCCCGTCGTCTCAATTGAGTTCCCCCCCTTGCTGCTGCAGCAACTGTTTACGAGTGGAATGTATCTGCATTCACCATTCAGGCGTGGCTCTCGAGAGTCCCCCATATCTAGAGCCTGATGCCTGGCTGCTGCTGCCCCCAGTCCCCCGTCTCCACTTTCTTCCCTCTCTTTTTCTCTGTCTCAACTATGTCTCTCTCTGCCTCCTCCGCCCCCACTATGGAAAGAGATGCAGAAAAAGGAGGAGGACGGAGCAGCTCAGCTGACTGCCGTTGAGATGACGTGATCGTCGAGAGGGAAGGGAAGGAAGGAAAGGGGGACCGTCATCATCTAATAGAAGGCTTAATGAGTCAGCTAATTGGTTGATGACTTGAGGCCTATTATGCACATGAGTTATACAAGAAATGCCAGATACCAGAGGATGGTATAAAGCCAGGGCTCATGAGTTCCGAAGGATTACTGTACGGAGAAGGTGTCCTGCTGCGCGGAATCCACCCACATGACAGTGCTTGTTATTGTGGAGGGAGCGGGGAAAGAAGAGGTGGACTGTGTGAATGATGGGTGTGGATGGAGAAGGGGCAGTACTTGTTGTTGACCGGGAAAGGATCTGTGAAGCCAGCCATGGTGATTGGCCGGCTAGAAGGTGCAATAGTCCGATTATATGATATCTAAATACTACATATCTATCTGCTAGGTGTAAAAGGTGTCACAACAATGTCAAGACCTTTTTTGTGAACCCGCCTTCGCTCTATTTGGCCGGAGAAACATGCAAAACGGATTGAGACCAGTGGCCGTTCCTAGCACGAACGGGCCGGCTAAATTCAGTATCGTATACGTGACTCGATTAATCGCGTCACTAAGATAGAATGCGCTGTTGTTCGCTGTGGCACCCTTCCCCTCTCTATTCTGCTGTCCTCTTCCAGGCTACTGAATAGATACTGTGCATGAGAGGAGGAGGGAGGGGACTGTTTTGGTCCTTTCTCTCCCCCTCTTTCGTTCGTTCGTTCGTCAGAATGACGTCGTGCATGTTCGAAGCAGGTGGGAGGAGAAATTATAATTGAGCAACAACTCCCCGGGGGAGTGTTCACTGCACCGTTGTGAAGTCATGCTGGAGGCTATTTTGAACGGTGGTGGGAGATGTATGGGCATGTGGAAGAGAGGGAAGAGGTGTGCACTTGACATATGTCAGCCTGAGATGACTTTCTCCTTTTTATGCCTAGTCATCAGGGCAAGTTGAGTAGCTGAGTAGGAGAAGAGCATACACATGCAGAGGAAGTTGACTGAATGTGACAAGAAGAAGGGGGAGGGGGAATGGAGTATGCGTAATAATGTTGATGAAGCAGCCCTAGAGGAGGCGCGGAGCGCTGAAGCGAGTAGTGATGTGTGAGCAATAGAGAGAGAGCCGCTCGCATGATATGCGACAAGTGAAGCCAATAAATAGCTGGTCGCAGGGCTATATCGGGCGACGAGTGTTTGACCAAGCGTGGGTAAATTGCACGTGAGGGGGTGAAGCGACGAAAAGTGTCCTAATTAAAAGATGAAATTATACAACAACAAAAAATGTGCAATTACTGCGAGAAAATATAAATAAATAAATGCAAAAAAATCTCTGATTAATTATTTATTTCCTTTCAGAGGCGTCCACACCGTTGCGGTTTCGCTCGTCGTGCTACTACTCGCATCAGGTATACTAAGTAAGGGAATCGATTCGTTCTAAGGGGTACGGTAGCGGGAGGGGATTACGGTAGATCCGAAAGCCAGATATGTTCCATTGTTTGCGGGATCACTGTGGTTTTGCAATACTGATTATCAGATAGTAGTGGTCATTGCCCTGTAAAGTGCAGCAGCTGTAGACTAGCGCTGGTGATCATGCGCGTTTGCCTTACATGCTAATTGGACATCTGACTCGGGCAAGTTCCGGTTTGAGCGTCACATGCTGGTCGCGAATTTCTCCTCCTATTTGACGGATGTTTTGCAACGGGCAAATGCCGGATGTGGGTGTGTGAGAGGCGGCGATGCAAGTGTGCTGGAAGATATTCTGGATTATTATTGAAGTTTGCAAAAAATAAATAAAACGGATTTGAGAAAAAGACAAAATTCAAAAAACGTTTGAATTATTGCCGTATTTTCATAACAGTAAAGGATTTCTCAGAGCTGACGATGATGAAAAAAATATCTAGTGAGAACGATAATGAAAAAAATATCTACTGTGGCTAATTTTCTTGATTTGTTCTTGGAAGTGACGTGATTCTTGCGGGGTCTTCGCATCTGTTGTCACTTCATTCTCTCTCTCTCTCTATCTCTCAGTTGTTTTTGTTACGTTCCGTAACTAGCTATTTTTGTTGCTGCTGTCTTCTCTATGCCTCACTAGTTATTTTGTTCCTTGCCCGATGTCCAATATTTGCCTTTTCTTCCTATTTCCAGTATTCGTGATACTAGAGGCTATTCGGATTCAGTCTCGCTTTCTTTCTTTCATTCGCCCCCTTTTTTCTGTGACTCTAAACCCGAAAGCTCTTTTGGGACTCGGAATGGGCGCTTTTAGTGGACAGCCAGACGTTTTTGAGAAGGAATTGTTAATCAAGCGGGGAAAGAGGAGGGCGAGAGAGCACGCGAAAGTGAGAGAGTGCAGCCGAAAAGTCAATCTAGTAGGAAAAGTGACACTGAGTAGGAAAAAGATTTCGATTTCGGGAATTGTCGCGATTTGTGTTAGCAATTTCGGGAATTGTCGCGAGATTCTAGTAATCGCGCCACAAATAGTGTTGGGAAATGAATTCCATGTAGAGGGGAAGAGCAGGGGGGAATGAATGTAGCGTGATCCCAATAGAAGAGTAAGAGGGATGAATATATTCCACCGGAAATGGCGACATTAATTATGTTATTTACAACAACAAATTATTTATTTACAGGAATGTCATCGTTTCCGCACAAATCGCCGCTGCTTTCTGGAGTATCCAGGTGAATTTGGGTTTCATAAATTGCATATATGTGGTTTTTGTTTATCTGTTGATCAGGTACGCCTGGCGGGTTGGTGTGCTGTGAATAGGATATGAGAGCACTCGCGGGTTGCTAGGCATCGATTCCGGACCGCTTTTAGTGTAGAAACGTCGGGATTTATCATGGAGAAAACGTGTTTCATGCCGAAAACATAGTAATTGTGTTATCACAGGTATCGCGAGAGAATGTAGCAAAAATGACCCTTTTGAGAACTAGATTTTTCAAAATCAGTTGAAACGGACCAAACTATGGTGGATACATGGCTAGGTGACAAGATTTTTTTGTGTCCGGTCAAAATGTCCCAAAGCCGTCTTTTAGGAATTTTCCGGTTATGGAGCCGGCTATGACGTATCTCAGCTCCCAGATGAGCTAGACCCTTTTCCAGCGGCTCAAAAAATCCGCAAAAATATTTCAAAAAACTTTTATATTTTGACCGAACCTCTCGGATCACATCTGGAAATACTAAAAAAGAAAAACTGATTTCACAACGATATATTAAATTGCCCTATTTTTCTATGGGGCTTTCCCCGGAATTTTATTGCAGAATATGAAATTTGGACATCATATGTATAAAATAAAATCATAAAAAGGGGATGTTGGAGGGGGGTGAATTTCACAAATTACATTTGAACATTAAAAACACGCGATTTTTCATCATTTCTAGATTTTCAAATCAAAATAATTTGAATGAATGAGCAGCACAGGCCTCACATTTGACTCTAATATTATATTTTCGATCATATCTTCACTTTTTACAAGCAAATTTGAGAATCTGAAATGATGTTGAAAAATTAATTTTTTGGCTTAAAACCTATTTTTTTGACGAAAAATAAATGGCTTGGGATTCTGTCTCAAATGCAAAAATTATCTTCAACTAACATTTCTAAGATTTTTTTAACAGAAATGGCCCACGGGTTTGCTTATTTTTTTTTAGATATTAAGATTTGAAAATCTAGAAATGATGAAAAATCGCGTGTTTTTAATGTTCAAATGTAATTTGTGAAATTCACCCCCTCCAACATCCCCTTTTTATGATTTTATTTTATACATATGATGTCCAAATTTCATATTCTGCAATAAAATTCCGGGGAAAGCCCCCATAGAAAAATAGGGCAATTTAATATATCGTTGTGAAATCAGTTGTTCTTTTTTAGTATTTCCAGATGTGATCCGAGAGGTTCGGTCAAAATATAAAAGTTTTTTGAAATATTTTTGCTGATTTTTTGAGCCGCTGGAAAAGGGTCTAGCTCATCTGGGAGCTGAGATACGTCATAGCCGGCTCCATAACCGGAAAATTCCTAAAAGACGGCTTTGGGACATTTTGACCGGACACAAAAAAATCTTGTCACCTAGCTATGTATCCACCATAGTTTGGTCCGTTTCAACTGATTTTGAAAAATCTAGTTCCTTGGTTGCTTCATTCTCTCGCGATACCTGTGTTATATTTCTACTTGGAATCCAGCGAAAATACTATTTGTGGCACTCGGGGAAAGTATAAAATCACGGGCTCCTCGCACAAAAGCTGCTCAAACATGGCATTAGTTCCTAGAAAGAGATAGTTGTGTTGAAAGAGATGAGAGTGAAGAAAGGAAGAATAGTTACCTCTCATCGCCAATCCCTGCTTTCTGTGCCTGAAACGAGCGCTGGCAGTCGCATGAGAGGCGGCGACCGCAGGTTGCGGTAACTTTATCAATCGATGGCCCTACCGTAATCAATCAATAATCAATTTCTCTTCAGGAACCAGCAATTGGCCGTTCTCGCGGCCCTCGGCTCCGTGTCGCTCGTCGCCCTCTACGTCTGGTATCAGAAGCGGCAGGACAAGGCCAAGAAGGTACGGTAGCCGTCGCACGGCGATTGCGCATCGACTACTGACTTTATTATCTGAGAAAATGGTTTGATACGGTACGCGGTTTCGTTTATGTTAGTGCAGGGGAATCCACGCTCGCTTTCCCCTGCGTGAGTCATTGATGGTCGATTTTTGTCTCTCGCTCAATTCCGTGAATGGCGGATCGCTATTTTCTCTCGTCTATCGCTCCGATCCCTGTGAAAGAATTGGCTTTTACGCTTACATTGTAGTTTCGAAGGTCTCACGAAAATTCAAGACATGCTTACTCATTATTTTCGCACGAAAGTACTCGAAAGATGGTTGTTTCGGATCCTTTTGGGCTTTGCGTGAGATATTTATTGGGCAAGGTGATTCCAGGGTGCGCGAGAGGTATAGGTGGTATGTCGGCAACAGAATTCGATTCCTTCGGACTTTCGGTTCTCAAAAATATTATCCAACGGTTGCTAGGGTTTTGTGGTGTTATTCTTGCAAAGTTGTTGAGTTATTTGTTGTGCGCGTTTAGGTTCTGCTTGGGTAAAGAGCAAACCCGGCGGTTTTCGGAACTAGGTGATGTTAGTTTTCATGCTGATCACAAGTATCAAAAAGCTTGCGAGTAGTTGATTTCGATCTTGCATGCTTCAACAATTGAATTTACACATGATTACCTGGGCTCCCGTTTATAAGGAAACGGTGCAGGTGATTTTGAGTCTCATGAATAGCACATTTGTCTCGTCCGTGATATTGTACAATGGAATACATCAATCGGTCATTAATTCTTCCGCTGTGTTCTCCGGTTGTAAGCGCTCGCTCGTCCCTTCTCTGGTCGGTATTTTTGTTATGTATGGTAGAGGGTCCTTTTGTAAGAAGAGAGCGACGACGACGAAGAATAATTATTCATCCATTTTTCCTTCAGGGGAGGGGGTAGATGAAAACAATAGCCGGATCAATCATAGAGATCAGATGTTTTTGAAGAGTTCTTGCTCAATTTTTTGAAACAGAGATATAGCGGGATGAGCGTTCAAGGCCAGTAAGCGCCCCCTGTGGCTGAAGGTAATAATAATCTCTTTGGTGGAGGAGGGGGGTTTGAAACAGCAGAGTCGCGGCTCAAGGGAGCAGTTACCAGTGTTCCCAGCTGGGAGGGCTCCAGTTCGCATAGACACACTATCGCCCTGTCTGACCCGCCGAGAGAGTATGCAATATGCGGAGTGTCGATCATTACTCCTCGGCACAGTGAAGAGTGACTGACCTCGTTTCTTCTCCGTTTTTGCCCCCTGCAGTACCCCCCCCCTCCAACAGTTGATTGGCCAAACCAGACCACCGGCCAGCAGATAATATCCCGACGGGGCTTGGAACAATCGTCTGAGTCGTCTCTCATTTTGCAACGATCTTTCGCCGGTAAGAGAAGCGAGAGATTACGGGAAAGTGAGAGAGCCAGACCATTCCTCGAGGGGCTTGAAATGTGCACTGCGCTTTTTGCTCGCGTTCATAATGACATAGTGTGCGGACTTTGCATCTGGTTCGGCTTGTTTCTCTCGGTGGGATTTGATCGCATTTACTCGTATGAAGTGTGTTTCAAGCACCAGTTCGTTGGGGGATTTGAGAGCTGGTCACGAGGTTGCTTTGTTGTTCGCTGATTTATCTCTGTACTTATACTTTATTTGCGCGTCTCGGGTTGACAGTTTTGCGTTGATGTTTACATGTGCTCCGTGATAGCACGTGATGTTTTGAGCTTCGTCTGGGCTTAGTAAAAGTGTTCCATCGGTCGGCTAGGCGCGCCTGGGTGACGTGAGTTTCAGTCGTCGTTTTGTAGTCACGAGAGCGGGCCATTAAGATAGAGAGAGGGGCAGCCCCGAGGGCAAATGCTGAGTCTGAATAGAGATGGAGAAGGGGATGGGGCAGCAGAATTTCCGTGTTTGCGAAAGCCTAATGCTCGCGAGGCACGACAGTTCTTTGGCACACCAAGTAGAGCACATTTGGATGTGAAAAGGTCACAATCATCATCAGAAAATAAATGTCAAAACTGAATAGTTGACATGAATAAGTGAGAAGGGAAGATGATGGATGGATGAAGCCTGAATGTTGATGTTTGAAATTTAAAAAAAAACAGGAACTGGTCATTTTTTGGCAGAGAATGTAACGTGAAATCTGCGTGACTTTTGCAATTAGGTGTTTGGGGTTTTGTTGTCTTCTCTCTCTTCTTCTCCTTTCCTCTTCCTTGTTGTCTCTGCCTGTTCGCGTATGCACGCGTGTAACTAGGTGATACCCCGGCGTGCTCTCTCGGTTACAGAGATACCTTGTATAGAACCTTGACCAGATCTTTTGGGCAAGTTTGTTTCATTTAGAAGGTTCAGAGTTGAGGATGTGAAACGTTGGGTAAAATATGAATCGATATTCGTTATCGCGCGTTATCATTCGGAAGAGAACACGTTGAACACTTGGGGTTATCGGTCAGGATGAGGGAGCGGGGAGAGGGGTCAGAGATGGTGGTATAGTTGTATCTTTATCGCCTGTCTCTCCTCATGCTGCCTGGTCTATAGCGGTGTATGTTCCGTAACGAAAGAGTATCAATGAGGGTGGCGAGGGGTATCAAAAGTCAGGCTGAAACCCAATTGTCCCTTACTTGCAGATGGCCCGGTCCGCGCAGCAGCAGCAGGCTGCAGCCACTGCCGCCACCACTGCAGCAGCCGCAAAGGTGAGCTGCGATTGTGTATTTTAATCGTTAATTTGCATTTATTTATTTCATTTGTACTCTTCAAAAGTAGGGACCACTATCCATTTTTGTAAATGTGCACGAGCGCCATGTACATTCATGCGAAGGGCAGGGAGAGGCCGCGGGTTCTGATTTCACAGGTTTCTAGTACACCATGTGAACTAACTTTGCTGAAAAAATTAGCAAATTTTATCGATGCGCACGCTTTTTATGAGCAAAAGTATCTGAAAAATAACGTCACGAAATGTAAATAGATTGTTTGAATCGCTGTAATTTCCTTTAAAAGAGAGGGCCGCGACTTTTGACACTTTGCAGTGATAGACTAAGGTTATGAGTATACTATGTCCAAAAATTAGCCAATTCTATCGGTGCGCGCGAAATTAACATAGAGTCAAAGTTTGAGTTGGGAAGTGATCTTTGATCTCATATAAAAAAACGTGCGCACCAATAGAATTGGCTAATTTTTGGATATGGTATGCTCCTAACCTTAGTCTATCACTGTAAAGTCAAAAGTCGCGGCCATTGCCTTCATCTCATTCTAGAGCGCTTTGAAGTTTGTTGTCTCTCATTTAAAAAAAACAGATTTTGAATAAAATGAGATTATCTCGAAACCCGTTAACTTAAAGTTGGTCTTCCCTTCACAAAAAATGATTCCATACAACAGTTTAATAAACTGAAATAGTTCAAGGGTCATGATTCTATGATTTGCATATTCGATGATGGTCCCTACTTCAAAAGTCATTATAATAGGTACGAAAAAATGTGGGAAGGGTGCAAGTTCTCGGTTTCACCTGTTCGTCATACCGTTGAGTTTACGTGTGAGGTTGATTGCACGTGTGGTTCTACGAAAAAAATGTAATCATAAAATTTGTTTACATTAATTTTTGCTAATTGCAGGAAGAAGCCGAGCAATCGCAACAGCAGCAGCTGCAGCGAGTTGAGGAGGGAGAGGAGCAGGGAAGAGGAGAGGAGGTGGTGGTGAAGAGAGCGGAGGAAGAGGAGGAGGGACACAAGGAGGAAGGAGAGGAGCAAGAGGAGGAGGAGGATGATGTCGAGGAGGTATCGTTGAGTTTTTGAACTAGGAATACTGGATTTAGCGAACTACTATATTCAACGGGTAGCTGTAAATGTGGTGAAAGGTGAAAGTGGGAAGGCTAGAGGATCATCATTCATAATTATGTTTCATTAGAGGAGTAGGAGCATGATGGTGAACGTGATTGTTGTCGGGAATTAAATATGTAGATGGGATATTTATTTTATTTATGAAACGAAAGTGAGCTCGAATCGATGATGACGATACAACAGATACTTGTGAATGTCGTGAAACTTAGTGTTAGAAGTGAGAAGTGTAGATTCATTAGTGGTTTAAATTTGTACAGACTGATGAATGTGATAGCTGTCGTGACTAGGCGATGTAGGTAGAATATTGGTTTTTTTTCGACAGCAACGGAACAAAATCAGTGGTAGCAATTCAACTGCTACTTGTAGTTGGTGTGAAACTCAGATGGTACAAGTGTAATTTGTGTGTTTTGTCTTGTCGTTGTCCCTCCTCACTCCCCTCATCCATCCATCCATCCTCTCCCTTGCTGCAGGTGATGATGAAGACGGGCGCGCCCGTTCTTCTCGCTGCAGCCCCTGCAGCACCCGCAGCTGCAGCTGCTGCTGCAGCCGTCGACGAGACCCCCGCAGCAGCCGCCCCCAAGGAGGAGCCCTTCCCCCTCGTCCCGCAGCTGCCAAAGAAGGAGTGCGTCATGGTGGAAAGAGATGAGGTACGGTAGATTGATATTGTAGATGTTTATGGTAGATATTGTGTTGATTTCGTACTAGAATTAAATGCAATGAATGTGCGTAAAAACTAGTTGATTTATTCAAATGAGTTCGATATTGTGTGTAGATGTTGTGGAAAACCGGGTAAACGAGGGATTGACGATTAATAATTTTGATTATTTAATTAATTAATTAAATTAAGACGTCCTCGAACGCCTCCGATGACCTCTCGGACACGGACTCGCACTCGAAGAGCAGCGGCAGGAGCGACGCCGACTTTGATGTGGAACCCGTGAGTTGGCGGTTTGATTAGATGATATGGGTGATATAGAAAAAATGTAAATGTGTGGGTGGATGAGTTGCGGTAGTTTAGTTGGGGCCCAACTTGGGGGTTACAATATCTCAACAATCGATAGTAACGAGTAACTGAAGACGATGTTGTCTGTAGGATTGGGGTTACGGGAATTCGAGATAGGATCGCTATTCGATTAAAGTTAGTGAGTGCTTGGATTAAGGTCGGAAAAAAAATAAAATATTGAACTTGTCAGTTTTGTGTTGCGATAGGTGTATTAATCGAGAACTGTTGGCGCCTTTTGATTTTGATCATCATCAGATTTTTTCAAATTCGAAATACGCTTACAGCAATTTTGGGATGATGCGTTTTTGTTTTATTTTACCTTTGGGTTGTGTGCTACGTTCGGTTGCTTACTGGCGAACTGATGGCGTCAACTGATAATGAGTTCATGCATAATGGAATTAAATAATATTGTGTCAGGCGACCTTGGAAACTGGCGGCGTGCTGAAGCTGGAGGTGTGCGAGAACTTCTCGTGGGCCGAGGATGTGGAGAGGAGCTACTCGGAGTGAGTTGATAGTTATTGCATGAAACTAGAAACCGACTGGGAACCTCATTGGGAATAAAATGGCGAACGGGGATTTTTAGAGGTAATTTGGTTGATTTTTTACAAGTTAATTACAACAAGTTGAGTTGACAAGTTGATTTACTCACAATCAGCGAAATGAGAAATGCATCAAAATAGTTAACTTCAACTGAAACATGAATCTTGTTGCTTTCTTTTTTCTCGTTTCTCCTTTTCACTTTCTTCCCCCCGCCTGATAGCGGAACTTCCCCGAGCACAATGATATTTTGGGCTGGCGCCGGAACCCAGAAGTAGCGGGGCAATAGCTATATTGGACCTTTTGTTATGGTAGCTTGAATAGCGATATGCAGACAAATATTGATTGTGCAATATTGATACGGAAATTGCAACGTACATGTTTTGCTAATAGATTAGTTTAATTTTCCAAGCTTCAAGGAGATACCATCGTACCAGGGTTCACACGTGGCATCTTGGGCAAGTGCTGAAACAGAGATGTCCCGGTTGAAATTTGGTGATTGTGTTGGAGTGGGGTTGCCTGATGTAAAGTTTCTTTAGGGATTACCGAATTCCCTCTACTGTACCCCCACTGCAGGGCGATGGCCAACGAGCAAGAGGAGGAGCGCGCGCGCATCGAGGCAGGCTACGAGGGCGCCGAGTCGCCCGGTCTCGACTCTCAGGGATCCGAGGTACGGTAGCCCCCTCCGCAAGGGTTACTGTATCGACCCCAACCCCCACGATTTGTGTTTCACTAGGATCTAGTATAGGGTGCTAGGTTGATGGACTTTATTTCAGGACCAGGTAGGCGATCGTTTTTTATCGATTGATTGATTGATGTAGTGTGTGAATGTATCGTTCTTATTGTACTGTAGCTGTGTGCACTGTGACTAACTTTCATTGAATTGTATTGAAGCTGTGTCCGTCTGTAGCATGCAGACGAGCGTGTTGGATGTGTGCTAACCCCCGGCTGTCTAGACTCCTCGACCCGGAAGGATCGAGGGACAACCTTTCATAACTGCTGTATTGCCTCGCTTACCCTCCTCTTGTGCACCCCCTAGACTCACAGATCACCCTGTATTGTATTGTATTTTACTGTACGTTGTAGACACGTAGCGGATCGGATTTCCTGTTATTATTGGCGCTATCAAAATGTCCCCCATGGCTAGACTGTGCATTTACGAGACCCTTGGATGAGTATGGTTTACCCTGCGCCTCCATTGTTTAGACGCCCGCGCCTCTCGGGATCACCAGAACACTTGGTCTTTCGATCTCTCGCACACACGGGTTGGATAGAAGCATTGTGTTTTGATACCCGGAGAGAGCAGGGAAGGGGAGGGAGAGACGGTCTGGTCTAAAGAGGGTTCAGGGTTTCCCTTTCTTTGTGTGCGCGCCCTGGGCCTTTAAAGATGCCCATCTCCTCCTAGAGTGGTTGCATATAATTAACGATGAGTGGTAGTCGCGGGGACTAGACCGGCATTTCGAAAGTGATATTCTTCCGCCAAATATACGCTATCTGAATCGATCTCGATCTTTCTCCCCATTCATTCCGTTTCCTATCTATCTATCGCTTCGCTCTGAATGTAACAGCGCTGTGCAGTTTAGTGGAAAAGAGATTGACGAATAGGAGAAAGGGGAAACAGAGAGCGATAGCGATTGGAAGCGTGTAACGTGTATATACTGCATCAGTTGTGCACTTTGGAAGCGTGGCCGGAGCTGCTCTCTCCATTCCGCCTGCTCTCTAGTTACGTCCTAATCGCCCAACCTCTCCCCAATCACTGCACTCCCTCGCCCCCCTGCTCTCCCTCTGACCTACTGATTGAAATGCGTCAAGGGGTTTCAGAAAAGGCGTGGGCTTTTTTTCTCCTTCTTTCAAATGCTTTTCTTGTAGTTCGATACGCGTAAGCAGTGCTTGCACAATGTTGCGAGATGCGAGCGCTCCTTTTTTGACTCGTCGAGTTTGCCCTGTATGATTCAAGCAAACTGTATCTGTATCTGTATCCCGTTCTCGCAAGCTTTGGCGAAATAGTGGGAGAAACGAGGAGGATCCAGCCACTCCCGTTGCCCCGGATGCCCCGGATTATTTGAGTGTGGAGTGAGAGGATCCCATCTTTCCGAAGTGTTGGATCAGCTGCGGTCAGAGGGTGAAGCGCGGGAGGAGCGAGCGCGCTCCGTTGCCTTCGGTCGAAGGGACGGCACCTCTTTCCCTTACCTTTAGAATCTAGCACATCTCTCTGATTGTCGCTCTGATCGACAGTATTGTCGCCCTGTAATTCTAATTCCAAAGCTTGGTCCCTTTAAGATATAGGTACTGTCACCACATGCGTGGTTTACTGTATACGGAAGTAAACAGTGGTCGGTTCGCTGAGCTTTCCTCCCCACGCATCTCTTGAGATGCTGAGATATGTGAACTTCTTTTGCGCTTTTCGATCACTTGCTGACCATGGCCGACTTCCCTCGGCATATCGCAAGATTCGATCACGCTAAACGAACGAGAGAGAGAGAAATGGTAACCGCTCTCTTCTTCTCGATCGTAACCATGTCCCTCAGCTCGGCCATTTTCAGTTTTTCTCGCACCCTCTGAAAGTTCTCGCGAACATTACACACCGATAGAAGGTATTGAACGACGGTACGGTATCTCCAGTCGATTTGGAACCCTAGCCTCTCCCACCAGAGTTCACGCGGTGGTTGAACGCAAAAAGTGCTAGACAAACGCACTGTTCGTTTGTGTTAATGTTGCGTAGTTTGAGAGAGGGAAGAAGGTAGTGAGAGAGAAGTGGTTGCTCCCTCGTCGTCAAACTTTGTCTACACGCTCCAATCTCTCGTACTTTCTTTCGTTTTCTTTGTGGATAGAGGAGAGGTTACTGTCTCATGTGGGAAAGAGAGAGGTAATGATGAGCCTTTGTGCCATGAGGCGTGCTACCACGAACTCGCGGCTCCAAGGGTAGCGCGCTATTTAGGTAGTAGGTAGAACTCGCGGCTCCAAGGGTAGCGCGCTATTTAGGTAGTGAGAGGAGCATGGGCGAGGGATTGGGGGAATCGGAGAGTGTCCCCTTCCCTCCTTGAAAGCAGTTAGCTCAGGTAACTGTCTTTCGCCATCCTCCTTTCTCCTCATCTCTCATCCGTAATGTATGTGTTTTGTCCCACTGTGCTCATGACCCTTGGCTCCTATCGCTCTCAATCGCGAGTTTCGTCAGCAGACGAAACAGCGTGTTATGCACCATCAAATGGTGTTATTTGCCAACCGATTACGGTAAGGGGAAACCCCTCGCGACTCTGGTCGTGTGATGAACACCAACAGCATGTGATGCCCGGGCAGAAGGGCGATCACTTGACAGGGAGGAATGGGAGTACGGTAGTCGCCCAAGATAATGAGATCTATCTGATCAATTTATTGGTACGCTTTGTCCACCTGAAAATCACGCGGACCGCGATTGCCCGAAATCGCGACTTTTTTGCATTGACCCCTCGCAAGTCGCATCGGGTTTCTTTTTCACCCCCTTTCTCCTCCACTCGCTGCTTTTTTTTCTAATACTAACGACGAGCGTGTGTCGCTCCCTCGCTCTAACCACTTGATCTCACTTCACCCTCGTACCCTCTCCGATCACCGCAGTCTCTGAGCAAGCTGCACGTCGGCAGCCTCTACCGCCTGCACACTCCCTCGTTGGAGGTGTCTAACCGGAGAAACTCTCTGACGCCCCTCTGCCCTTTCTCCCTAGCGCGCTCCGAGTCGCAACATTTTTCAACCTGAGAAATGGCGAGGGATCGGGCGCACTCGCCGATTCGCCTGCTCTCTAGCCAATACTCTAACCGCTCTTTGTCTGCTCGGAGTGTCGGAAGAGTACCTGGCTGGTCCCCTTCCCTTCCTTCCTATCGACTGATCTCTCGGTTATTTCGCTCTGTCGATCATGACAGCTGTGATGTGAAGGGAAGGGGCTGAGAGCAGTGATAGTGCTTATCTCTCCAGCACAAATGTTGCGAGCGATGATAAGGACTAATGAAGTCTATCCAATGGAATGACGAGATGATAAGAAGAGGCATCACACATGGATGGGGTGCGAGTCTCACTGAGTCTCTTGATCGTAGACGCTATCTCGAACCCACTGGCCGGCTAAAGAACCCGAACTGATGAAGTGCGATGGTGAGAGGAGTGTACGTGACTTGTGGCTAAGGTTTATAGCCAAGGTCAAGGGATCGAGATGATTGAGGGATGTTTAAAACTATTGAAAAGAGAAGTCGACTGCTACAGTAGTAGCTGTTATTTTTAGTCGAGAGAAGTGAGAGGATTGGACGACTCTCTCTCCAGCAACAGTGGAGTGTTTACTCATAGGGACGAGGAAGGAACAGCGACGATGAATTTGGCTCTCTGATATTGACGTGGTATCTCGGTGCTCTGGCCGGACAGCGAATATCGAGAAGCAGGATGGAGTAACGTGTACTCTATTAGCGACGATGGCTCGCCTGTATGACAGAAGGATAGGGTGTGCGAATCGAAGAGATGGGCAATATTCTCCACCTCGTTCAATGAGAGAAATGTGCGATCAAGAGATCATAGAGATAGAGGGAGACGGAAGAAGATGGGCGAGATGAACAGTTTACGCGTGAAGGTTATCTCGATTTTATGTCTCCCATCTCTCTCGCCTCGCATCTTCGCACTTGCTAACCTTTGCAGCGAGCGAATTGGTTACTGATTGATCACTTGGGAGGAGGCAAATGGAAAGTGCAAAAACCCCTCTCGCCTCCCCTCGGTCTCACTCGGATCGAAGAGGTTCTTGATGAACGCCTGTGCCCTTTCTCACGTATTCGCTCCCTTGGACGCAATACCGGGGCAAAAAGATTGATGGTATGATGGGACCAGACGGGTACTATGTGCTGCTCAATGCATAGATGAGGCCATAGGCGCTGAATGGGTTATGGGGGTTTCCCCTCTAATGAAAGGGCCAGAACGCTTGATGATTCACCTGCAATGGTTTGTATGGGCGCGAGCGAAAAGATCAATTACAGTGCATGGGGATTGGAAAGAATTTTGGGTGGGATTGTGCAGTGCTTCTGTGGGTTGAGTGCAGTTTGTCTGGCAATTACAGATGGTCATTTCGCAGACTCGATCAGTTAATCAATCACCCTAACAGTCTATCTAATTTGCCGTTAACGGCTCAGGTCGAGTAAATTGATTGGTTCTGCGAAATCAATTTCGCAGACCAGCGATATCTGATTGGCGAGGGGGGGGGGGAATGAAGATAGTGTTTCAGTCCAGAAGATCGAATGATAAGATAGAGTAGGAAAGGTCAGGCAACCCCTCCTGTCTAGCGATAGGCAGTGATGAGAAGGCGAGATTGTGTATACATGCGAGGAGGCTCTATCTCGGTTTGATCAGCGATAGGATGGGGAACACGGGAGGGACTAGAGCGTTTTCCTGGTTTCGTGAATGTTTCGAATCGCTTGTCCTTGCCTTGCCCTTCTTAAATCTGTGCCAAAATCATCTCAAACAATGAGAATTTTCGTCGTTCAAATTCCCTTGAACTGTGACTAGGGTCTTTCCTGGGTTTCGTGCATGTTTCGAAGTATTTGCCCTTGTGTCTAGCGCGCAGCGGGACAGGCGCGATAGTTGTTTCAAGTTTTACACCCATGGTCGAATTCTGCACCTTCCTTTTCTCTATTCTCTGCGCGCTTCCCTCTCCTCCTCTGCTCCCCCTCCCGTCATCACCATTGAGCACGCTTTGCCAACTACCAAAACGCGTAGCGATGGCACGATTGGTCGGTTTGATAGCGTGGCGTGAAGGAGGGGCAAGGGCGAGAGAGTGTGCGGAATGAAGAGAGCAGCGCGCTTGCTGCTCTGACGAAAGGCCACGGCGCGCTTTCCTCCCCTCACCCCCCCCCCCTTCCTTCTCTGTAACTGAATGGAAGGAGAGAAGATTTTAGTGGGTATGCCAAGAGACGCTCTTCCTATCGATGCTTTTTATGTGCGATTTAGAGGCGAGAAAGTATGCGTGAGTGATAGAATTGAGGGGATACGGTAGCCCGGTTTAGCTCGAGATAGATCGACTCCCACTCCCACTTCCGTCTCGGTAGACCAGCGACGTTGATCGGGGCCAATTTGGCCCCGTCTGCAGTGGCCCTCGTCGTCTGTGAATTTTGAATCGGGAGAGGGAAGAAAGTTGCGATCGGATTGATTGATTGAGTTTCGGGGAATCTCGCTTATCGCGACTCGCAACTATGAAGGCCATTACGGGGGTGATTGACAGATGTCAATTAGGACTTTCGAGAACTAATAGCCGTGTGATAAGCACTGATAAGGTGGCGGCGTGTTTGATGAGCGAGACTAATCTCCGGCTTTGGCGCCGCCGGCCCTCGATTGTACGGCCCATTCGAAAACGTATGTCTGTGTCTGGCAGGGGGCTTTGTGGAGCATGTTATTTTTTTATTCTATGAACAGCTATCTTGATCAACGAATTGTTCACCATGGGGAGGAGTGGTTGATCCGATTGGGATTGAGGGGAGGAGTGTGGTATTCATTCAACGCCTCTTTCAGGGGAGAAGAATGGCTAGTCTCCCCTGCATCTCCCTCTCCTCCTTCTTCTCATGATGATCAGAGTGTGTTGGAATTGCCTAATAGGCCAGTGAATCTGTTTGATTGGCCAAGGGGAATGGGCTGAAACAGCTTGCCAGTTTCTCCTTCGCGTTTTCTCTGACGCGAGTCTCTGCGATTCGCCCACTATCTAGCCTCCTCTGGGGTGAGAAAAGCGCGCTGGAGAAAGGGGGGAGTCCCTCCTCCTACTGTCTGGTAGCTTCCCCATTCGCTGACTTATTGCCTAGCCTCGGCTGTCCCTCTCCCCTCCTCCTCATCCTACCATCACTCCAACTTGGTTTTCTTTGTCCGTGGCAGATAGATCATGAGAGCGAAGAGACGACCCCGTTAAACGTTGCTCACTTGTGCTAGACAGTGAACTGTTAGCGCTACGGTACCCCCCGAAGAATGTATACTGTAAGCTTGTTTGATTGGTCAAATTGATTGTCTCGTATCGGCGCTGAAATGTCCAAATGTTAGTGCCACGATTGGTCGCTTTCCCGATGTTCTATTCCACTTTCTTCTCCTTCTTCTCCCCTCCAGGATCCTCTTCTCCTTTCGGCCGTTAAAGGTCATCAACCGTCCCCCCTGAATGACTTTCTGCGCGTCGTTTTCAACGCGTAGCAAGGTGCTCTTTGGCTCGCCTCTGTCGGTACGCTGTTTGGCCCCTTCGGCTTGTAGGTTGTGCACTTTGAATGGGCAAATATTATGACGAAAATAGCAGAGTAATAATTTTAAAGAAAAAAAATCAATAAATTAAAAAAAATAGAATCAATTGGCGATAGGCGAATAAAACGTTCCGCGCGTAGCTACAAAAGTGCTAATTCGCACAAACTATTGATTGTCTGTGCACTTTGGGTGGCGGAGCGCGCACCTTCGAATTTTCGGTTTCGCTGCGCATTTATTGATTTTCGCTTAGTTTTTTATTATTGTTTTTGTTACTAGCGCCCACGCATCTGCTTTACGCGTGTTTTGCGCCGCCACGCGTCCCTCCTCGCTTCCCTCCTCGCTTCCTTGTTGACTCTGTTTTTGAGGTTTTATGCAAATTCCTGGCCCCCTGTTTTCGTTGATCACAGGTGTTAGCCGCGGCCAGTCGGCCCCAGCTCCCTTCCGGTCGACCCTGATAATGCGATTTTCGATCGACCGGCGGATATGCGGGCGGAGATAAGCGCGGAAGTGTTGGGCACAATGACGAAATGATACGAAATGCTCGCTGCCTCGTCCCGCCTCCTCATGGTTCCACCTCGAGTATGTTGCACTCTTAATTGGTTCGAATCTCGGTATCCCTCCCTTCCCTTTCCTTCTCAATTCCCTCCTCCTTCACTTCTACTCCTCCTCTCACGATCAAGATTGGGGATCGTTCTTACACCCGTCTGTCGGTAGAGAAGAGGGGAGAGGTGCCCTCTACTACTCCGTCTCTCTCTCAGGTTCTCGACTTCTCTCTCTATGTTCTCAACTGTTTCCTCTCTCTTTCTCTCTCTCTCTCTTTCTTTTCGCTGCCATCCGACTGACCCTCGCACTCTATCGAGTAAAAACTGTGTAGAGAGCGCGATCGAATATTTCTGACGTGCTCTCGTCGTCTCGCCCCACTCTCTCTGATTAGTGCAATCTCTCGCCCCATGCCCCCCCCCCCTTCCCTTCTCTCCTCTTCATTCACACTCATTTTTCTTCCTCCCTCCTCACCCTCCTCTCCCCATCTATCCGACTGGGCAACTTGCACTTTTGTGCGGCGCCCCACTCTGACTCCGCCCCCTTCCTTCTCTTCCTACCTCCTTTCTTCTCCTCCTCCTTCTCCCCTTCCTTCCACCTTCCATCTCCTTCGTGTTTCTCTTTGTGATGATCACCTTGCCATGTGCACTCTGGGAGCATGGCAGGATCACAGGAATATTTAGAATCGGGCGAGAGAGCAGGTGAAATTGAGAGAGCGGGGCTTTCTATCGGGCGCCATTTATCTTTATTGCATAGAGCGATGAAGGCTCGCGATTCGCTCACTCACTCGCATTGTTCTGAAACAACGCAGCTGAACTTGGGGAGGACGCGATGCGAACTCTGACCTGACCTCGACACCATACCACAATTTTATCGTATGCGTGCCCTCGTCCCTTATCATGAACTTATTTCGCCTCTTTGCCTGGACTGATAGCGTGCGCCCCTCCGTTGATAAGTAGTATCGATCAGTACGCGCCTAGTTTTCACCCCCTTGATTAAGTTAATTGATAATTATCGATTAATTAGTTAATTACATATTTTTTTACTCGACCTGCCATCCGCTCAGTGTACGTGCGAACCCGCGAGTGTTTGGTTTCATCGTTCGTACGTTTCTCGTTTGTTGAATAGAGTGCTCGTGACCTCTCAGTTACCTGGCGTTTTTCTTTCCAGAGGAGGCTCAAATCGGGGAAGAGCGTGCGCTCGCGCTTACGAGTCGACACTACACACGGGACACTCGACTACTACTGCTACTACTACTGCCCATCTACACTACCATACTACCGTACTCACACCACTACTACTACTACCACAGTAACCCCCTCTCATGTACTATCCACACATGACACACTCGCCCGGAGGAGGCGGAGGCGAGGGCGGCGCTATCGCCGCAGCCGCGGCCGAAGCGGCCGCGTCCTTCTTCGCGGCTGCGTCCGTGGTCGAGGCGGCCGGCGGCCTGCCCGCCGCGTCCACCTTTGGCTACCTGCTGCCGTACCCGGCGTCCGGACACGGCGCGATCCCTGCCGTGGCCGCGCTGGCTGGCGCGCCACTCTACCGCACGACAGCCGTTCCCCCTCCCCCGCCCGTGCCCCACGTGGCCTACTTTGCGTACGCGCCCAACACGGCGCCCATCACAGTCTCGATCACGTACCCATCCTCTTCATCTTCATCGTCCTCAGGCTACTTCGATTCGCCCTTCCGACCCTGCTCCCGCACCCAATGGACCAACGCACCCTGCACCTCCTCGTCCGATGACGCCAATTCGTCGGCGAGCTCGTTGAGCGGCTTCCGCGTTGGCGCGGATGCGCCCACGACGCCCCGTCGCGACCGCTTCCGCTTTGGTCACGGTGACTGGAGCGCGTCGCTGAGTCTGGACGACGCGGAGGCCTCGACGATGACCTCGTCGCCTCCTTGCTTCCCTGCCATCCTCGACGAGCCCGAGTGTCTGGAGGTGCAGCCAGTGGACAGCATGTTTGGCGCCGGAGACTGGACGATAAACGCCGTCGTGAAGGGAGCGATGGTGATGGGAGGAGTGGCAGGAGGAAAGGGAGTGGGAGCGCTGACGGGAGGATTAGCATCACAAGGAGCTGGACCATGCGGGACAATGGGAGCGATGAGGAGGGACAGCGCGTCGTCGGGAGCGAGCAGTGTGGGAGAAAGCAGCGAAGAGGAGGAGAGCTGCAGCAGCAGCCAGCATAGTGATGCCGTCACGGCTGTGAGTTTCGAAAATGGTGTGAAATTGGCTGACTGATTGACTATTTTATTGATTCTTTAACAGTAAAAAAGTGGTAAAATTGCAAAACTGTAATATTGACTATGGTGTAATATTGACTGACTTGATTTGACCTGACGAAATGTGGTGGGGTGCGAAATGTGTCGCACATTTACGACGTAAACAAGGTAATTTACCTCCGCCCTCATTGCAGGATTCGGGCCGCGCCACTGGCGGACTCGCCAGCTCCCTGTCGCCCATGGACAACTCGGCCACCACCACGCCCAATGGTACGGTAAATATATCGATTTTATTAAATGAGAAATGATGATGAAATACGGCGGTTGCAGGAACGATGTTCGACGCCAATCCGATGTACGAGTTTGAGATTCCCAACTCGCTCGTCGGCCTCATAATCGGCGTGAAGGGAAAGACGATCAAGGTACGGTAGTTGTGGTTTTATTGATTGATTATTGGTTTCTCTCGAGGTTACGGTAGTTATCGATTACTTTATCAGGAACTGAGCGTGCGCACGGACGTTCGCATGCTGATCCGACAGCACCACGAGACGGCCAAGGTGGACTCGCACCAGATCTGCCAGGTACGGTAGCCGGCGATGAGGATACAGTAATGATCGGTGATCGAGGACTGACTTTAAATATATTTTAATATTATTTTTCGTGTTTCAGGTCCGTGGCAAGCGCGAGAAGATCAACCGCTGCCTGCAGATGCTGCGCAAGCGCTTCCCGCCCGGAAGGTACGGTATTACGGTAGTTAATATCGATCAATGACTGATTGTATTTCCCCTCGAAATCAATAAAATGGACAAATCTTGCAGATTCCCCGAGCTGAACCTGCAGCCGGTGCTGCCGCCCGCGCTCCCGACCAACCTCGCCGACCTCCTGAACGCACAGCCCAGCTGGGTACGGTAGTTGCACCGCGTCGAGCGATCGACGACTAACTTTATTGTTTTGATTACCGAAATCTTACCGTATCCCTCCACTGCAGCTGACGCTTCCCGAGAGCGTTGCGTGCGAGGCGGCCGTGGCGCATATGATCGACGCTGGTCATCTGTTCATCCAACAGCCGACCCATCCGTCGTACTCGTCCCTCGCCCTGCTCGATCAATACATGATCAGGTACGGTAGCCAGAAGGGTTATGGTAGGATACGGTAATTATCTAGTTTTTCCTTCCTTTGTTAAAGAGTAATTTGCAGACTCTACACGCAGTCGGAGGGTATCCCCGAGGTTCCCCACCCGTGCGAGAGTGAGTTTTGGCTGATTACGGTATCCAATCGAGAACTGGAGATTACGGTAGCATATCGATTGTTTCCAGCCGGCCTCCTGTGCGCCGCACCTGTGATGCAGGCGTGGTTCCGTGCCGTGATCGTGATGTACTTTGCCGACGAGGACGAGGCCCTCGTCCGATTCGTCGACTACGGAGGATACGCCAAGATCCCCCGAGGAGATCTCAGACAGATTAGGTAAGGGGGAGGGGTGGAACAGGAAAGCACCGGGGGATGAAATGGAGTTTTTTTAAACAGCAATTGAGAATAATATCGAGTAGGTGAAATGGAAGACGGATAGGTAGGAGGGGTGAACGAGGAATTGACAGGAGGATTCGTATAGGAGGATTTGCGTTCCAGCACTAGGTGAATTGGATGGGATGATGCGTTTTCTGATTTCTGGATCCTTTACTCTTGAATAGATTTAATTCTCCAATTTCAACTTGAAATTGCTCATCGCATTCGTGTTTCAGTGCTAGATTACTATTTTAGATAAATTCTCTTGCTAGTTTCTTTGTGATTGGCGGTCGAAAAAAAATTCTATCATTTCTCGAATCACTCAGAACCAACTTTATTTTTACCTTCACCTCTTCTCCAGAACCGATCTGATGACGCTGCCGTTCCAAGCGACGGAGTGCTTCCTCGCCAACGTGCAGCCGGTGGACGGCACTTCCGCCTGGTCCGTCGAGGCCACCGAGTACCTCAGAGAGCTACTCTTCGGAAAGGTACGGTAGACACACTGCGATGGGTTATCGAGGACTGACTTTATCTTGGGTTAGAAGTTGTTTTCACCTGGCTTCGTTCTGCTTCAATTGTAACGGCGATCGAAAAGTGAATTTATTAATTTCCAGGTGGTTGATGTGACGCTCATCGGCTACTCAGTCGACGAGAAGATTCCCGTCGTCGAGATTGACGTCATCGACGAGACGCACGGCACGGTGAGTGGTTGATTGGCAGCGAGCAAAGATTTGAATTTCCCGCCAAATGTTTTCCTGATTTATCGATTTCCTCTTGCAGAAGCAGCGCGTCGACCGGCTGATGATCAACGCCGGCTTCGCCAAGGCAGCAGACCCGTCCAAGGTACGGTAACTTGATTCCCATAGGGATACGGTATAGCTATCGATGACTGGGTTGTCGCTTGAACAAATCAATAATGGATTCAATCTCAGGTGCAGCGAATTCCGAAGCTGACCGCGGACAGGAAGCCGCAGCTGAACAAGCAGGGCAGCTACACGGTGAGTACGGTAGTGATACGGTAGCCAACTATCGATGATTGACTGTTCATCGTGAATTATGAATACCGTAATTGTAATCGTATTGATTTTCTGTCATTGCAGACCAGCGGCGGTTCGACGGTGATGGCCTTCTAAGAAGGAAGGGTCTCGAAACGACGAAGATGGATCGATAATCACGTCCTACACTGATCTCATCGGCCCCGCCCCCTACCGTACTCCCTACCGTATTCTGTTCATCCATCGATTATTGATTTTTTATCCCCCATGCGCGCGAATTCGACATATCGACACGCTCTTATTACTCTAGTTTTTTCGCTTTTATTTCTTTTTCTTTTCTTTTCTGTTGTACCCTCTAAAGATTTTCGAAGATTACACCCCCTCTGTTATAGCGCCCTGTTTTTCTGTTAGTGCTGCTCACCCTTCCCCCTCCCCTCTTCCCTTAGCTGCTCCCTCTCTCTCGTTTTTGGTTATCTATTATATACACAGTGTTGTATTGCTGGTTGATAATTTTATATTGCCAATATGTCCCACGCGCGCGCCCCTATCGCTAATACTGCTCTCTATCTCTTCTCTCTCAAGTTTTCGCCCCCCATTTCAAATTTCCCGTCCCGATTTCAAAAGCCTTTTCTGTTTTTGGTTGGTTGTTTTTCTTTCCTATTCTTTCTGTTTTCACCTTTTTTCACCTGCTTTTGTTTACTGTGCCCCGAATATAGAGCGCCTACAGTATCCCTTCCCCATCTCTCCCACTAGATGCTCCTCAAGCATACCCACTCGCACACTGCTCTTTGAGAGATTCTTCCCCTTTAGTATCCGTCGCCCCAGCCCGCACACTCACCGAATACACCATGAATCTACCGTATCTGAACCCCACCACTTCCGAATTGCCTTAGCCCGATCCAATCAAGACTTGTACACGAAACAACAGACCCGAACCCTCCTTCCTCGCACTCACATTGACATCTAGCCTTCTGTATTTGCCCTCCCACTCATGGTGTATCTGCGTGGTGCGATTTCCGAAACGTCCCCACCTCTAGAAGCTCTATCGTTTTTTTTTCCTTACCCATTCTCGATATCAATCATAGCACAAAACTACTAAAAATTGTTGACTTTGTTTTTCCCTTTTCCCTCTTTTCTCAGCTTACCGTTCTCCATCCTTTTTTATCTGTAATTTCACAAGTTTTCGAACTTTTAAGTCTGAATAGATGCACACACAACAAAACATTCATCCCATCCAATCTTTCACCCCTTTGCCCTCCCTCAGTTCCTATCCTCCCTCTCTCGAAGCTTACAGTGTCCCCGAACATCCCACCGTGTCAGATCGATCGATTGACCTACCGTATCCCTCGGAATACGTTAGTTTTCTCGTCGAGACGACCACCCAATGAGTGCTACTTTGCTACAATTGCTAATCGATTCCTCGTTCTCTCTGCTGCTTGCGCATGTATTCTGCTGTGTGTATTGATCGTAAAGCCTACTGTACACTTACCGTATACTAGAGCCCCTCTATGACCCTACCGTACACCGAATGCCACACACAACCTAGATCGATAATGCTCCACCTCAACAAACCGTAGATGCATAGGATATATCGCCCCTCCACTCTAGCCACCTCTGGACAGTTTTCTGTTGTTTTTGTACATTTTTGTGTGTACTGTATCACAGATTTCGTGTTTCTTCTCACTCTCTTTTTTCTATCTATCGCATTTCACCCCGCTTTGGTATGAATTCGGACCCGTAAGCTCCGCCCATCTCTTGTCTCTGGTCCGTTGTGTAACCTTGGTACCGCGGTGTGGGTTCGAGTGGGGGCAGTTCCGGGGGACTCGGTACGCTTTGTGATAACGTCACAGCAGCGTAATTGCTCTATACCAGCGCCGATACCCCCTCCCTGCTCCCCCTAGTCTCTCCTCCATGGTCCAAGGTTGCATTGTGTATTTCGAACATGTCACAGATCAATGTCCCCTCACCCCTTCCTTCCTCTTTACTTCCTATCTCACGCTAACAGTACATGCCTCTTTCTCACTCTTCCTTATTTGGGTAGATAGACGGTACCACAGTAGATCACCTAGTGAAGAAACACTGACTTATTATCGATTATATCTTTTTACCCCCTACAACCAATCTTATTTTTGTTTTGCGTTTCTATCGATAGCTGAATAAAGATCTAAATCTAAAGATCTAATTATGCATTTGCAACTGCATCTTCGGAGGGTTCTTACAATTCCCTCCCCGACTGATTATGACGTTCGATTTTAAATCAACGAAGCGTCAAAAAGGTTTGTAAACAAGAGACACCACTAGCATGGAAAAAATACTGAAATACTGAAGTGAATCGAATCCCACCACGGACGGTAGGCACACTACGAAGACAGACGACCGAAATCACACCATGTGATAATGGGGACAACAGTAAGCACCCCACAGTGGAAGGCAGAACAGGACTGCTCTGGTCACACCTACAGTAACCCGTCAATCATCCCACTACAGTAACCCATCAATCGATCATCCCACTACAGTAACCCATCAATCGATCATCCCACTACAGTAACCCATCAATCGATCATCCCACTACAGTAACCCATCAATCGATCATCCCACTACAGTAACCCATCAATCGATCATCCCACTACAGTTACCCATCAATCGATCATCCCACTACAGTAACCCATCAATCGATCATCCCACTACAGTAACCCATCAATCGATCGTCTCACTACAGTAACCCGTCAATCGATCGTCTCACTACAGTAACTCAATCACTCATCTCACACACAGCACACATCCGCCCGGCAGCCACTGGTGATATTTTGCAGTGGCGCCGGGGCGGGTAAAATACGATGAGAAAAACGTAAAAAGGACAAGAAAAAAACGAGGCTAGTAAAAGGTGAAAAGACACTATCTGAGAAGATCGACATGTTTGTGTTGGAACTTGGTAGATATTCTTCAAAAGACAACCTAACAAAACTAACTAAAAGCTCTTTTTTGCATGGTAGGTAAGTGCGTGGTGAGTGCATGCAGGGAAGGGGGTTAGCTAATAGGGTTGGCAATTTGTGTCTGAGAATACAGCTCTTCTCCCGCGCGTTCAGACAGAATGAGTCCGAAATGAAATGGCTCTCTCCAAAATGGGACAATTGTGGTCTGAGAATGAAGGGGAGGGAGGAATTTCAGACCACATGTGGTCCGAAACTTTTGCACGCATGTTTTGTAGGTCAAAAGTTTTCAAAAATGTTATTTGTTAGACTGAGAACATTCACATATTCTTTATAACACGATTTGATCGTCTTTCTTTCTCTCACTGCTTTATGAATGATACTAAATTGTCATCGTATCTCCTTTCTGAGAAATACATTTTGGGTTTAGAAGTTGTGATCAGTTCAGAAATTACGCTTATCGAGCGAACTGCAATTTCCGGCACTCAAATTTACGCTCTGAACACTATACTGAAGCACTCTTTCATCTCTATCTATGTCTGCACGACTTCTACTGATTAATGCCTTTCGAAATCATGTAAGACCCTCTATACAAACTAGTCACATCATTAGAATCATAATTGCGTTAAAAAACGAAAGATTTCCGACGTCTTTCAAGTTCAGACCACGTGTGGTCTGAGACAATTGTGGTCCGAGAATTTCGGACCACGTGTGGTCTGAGACACCGCTCTGTCCGAGTCGATCTCGGACAATGATGTTCTCAGACCACAGAATGGACACAAATTGCCAAGCCTATTAGCTAAGCTTCCTAGCGTATCTGCGCTTCAGGGGTAGTAGAATGTGCATGATGACGTCACAGGTCAAAACGCGTAAATCGACTCGGATCGATTCGGGAGTGGTCTAGGTGTATTCCTCGTCAAATTCTAAGACACTTTTACTCGTGGACATTTTTAGCTCAAATGTCATCAAAGGCTGAGAAACGATCAATTCGTAATTGTCGCCAGTTTTTATTTATTTTAATATATTTCCAGGTTCGTTTACAGGTGTTTTATTTGCTAATTATATGCGTATTGTGGTAACACATCTTCAGTAAATAGGACGTAATTTATCTCGATGACAAAGGATGTTCTATTCGCTAAAAACCGTTAAAAAGTTTGACGATTTGGTTTTTAGTGTTAGTTTACGGCTCTGGCTCTAATCTGTCTCTTATGTTCAAAATTTTTTAAAGAACATTCTAACATACCGTACCTTCTTACCGTAACGCTGCCTACCGTACCCCGATAGAATCACACACTGATTTTATGTGCCACCAATTGAACATACTTTGTCATCGAGATAAATTACGTCCTATTTACTGAAGATGTGTTACCACAATACGCATATAATTAGCTAATAAAACACCTGTAAACGAACCTGGAAATAAATTAAAATAAATAAAAACTGGCGACAATTACGAATTTATCGATTTTCAGCCTTTGATGACATTTGAGCGAAAAATGTCCACGAGTAAAAGTGTCTTACACTTAGAATTTGACGAGGAATACACCTAGACCACTCCCGAATCGATCCGAGTCGATTTACGCGTTTTGACCTGTGACGTCATCATGCACATTCTACTACCCCCTGAAGCGCAGATACGCTAGGAAGCTTAGCTTACCCCCTTCCCTGCATGCACTCACCACGCACTACCTACCATGCAAAAAAGAGCTTAGGTTGTCTTTTGAAGAATGCCAAGACTATGTCGATCGAGTCAGATAGTGTCTTTGAAACAATTCCACATTTCTTCTTCGTTCCTTACGTCTAGGCTAAGGATATGACGAACTGCCAGTGACGAGCGAAGAGTAGCCTGAATATTCGTTCCGTCATATGAGCTGCTTTTACTGCATTTCACGGGGATTCAAATAAAAATTGGCGATAGCCTCCGGACACACTATAGAAAATCGGCACAAAAATCAAGCAAAATTCAATAGTGAAGCGCTCACGGTTTTTGAATTGCGCAATTTAAAAATTGGCGATAGCCTCCGGCCACCCTATAGAAAATCGGCACAAAAATCAAGCAAAATTCAATAGTGAAGCGCTCACGGTTTTTGAATTGCGCAATTTAAAAATTGGCGATAGCCTATCGAAAAACACCACTGAAATAATGCAAATGACCAACCTGCTCTGACGTCGAATGGGCGGATCCAATTGCTGGAAGAACGAGTGGCTGCTTGGTGGCCAGAGGCACTCATCGGAGGGAGCGAGATCAGAGGGACGAGACAGCGAGCCTGAAGAAATCCAGATGAAACATGATTTCAACAGGATATGGGCAGAAAATGCAAAAAAAATACATGTACGCAATTTAAAAATTGGCGATAGCCTCCGACCTCCCTATCGAAATACACCACTAAATATTGCAAATGACCAACCAGCCAACCGAAAGAGGACTTCATCGCCGAAATGTGGTCGGCGTGATCGACTCGGGTCGATAGTCACTGCATGGTCATCCAACGACCTTCCAATGGTCAGGACCAGGCTGAAAGAAAGAGATGGATGCAATACAACTAAATTCATGCACAGAAATGAAATAAATTGCGAACGAGTGTCTCACAATAGCTTTTGTTACATGCAAAGATTGCATCCGTTCTTCCTTACTGTAAACATTCAACTTCCACAATACAAAGTGACAGACATATCATATCATAATACCGTGTTTTTAATCTTAATGTTAGTCAAATGCTGATGTTGTGGTGCTTATAAGGCTATTCTTTCAGTTATCTTTTCACACGTGAAAATGCATGCATTTCTTTCTCGAACACACACCTACGAGTGTAGTCGAGGGAAGGGAGATTCTTCCGTCCTTCAGTGAAGTGAGAAGAGCGAGAGAGGAAGGGACGAACTGCAATAGAAAATCAATAGATCGCCGAGTTCCGAGGCCGATTTGTCATCCCTACTAGGTACTAGGGATGACAACTCGGCCTCGGAACTCGTCATTCCGTCTTCCCAGACATGCAAATTGCACGATGCCGGCATCGGCCTCTCTCTCCCCCTCGTGCCGATTTCGTGCCGGGCTGGAGAGGGCGGCTCAACATAGAGAGAGGAAAGGGGGAACAAAGGAAGAGTCTTGTCTCTGGATCAATTTGCATGGGATGAGGGAAAGAGAGAGAGGCTATGCCGGCATGTGATGCAAATCGCCCGGCTTTCCGCCATTGTGCCGCGTGCCGATTTGCCATCCCTAGTAGGTACCAAATAAATCATGTCTTCTATCGAAAATCATGTCTTCTATCGCAGGAAACAAAACGAGAATTGAATAATACAACTTCTTTTGAATGTTTAGAATACATGAAACTACTTGAATCGAAGGTTTTTTTTAATATACAGAATCCACTGGTGAGCTAATAATGTCATAGTTTTTCTGTGGCCATATGCATGAACCCGACAAACGGTTTGTCCGACAAACGTGACGTCACAAGCGTAGGTAGAAGCATTGTCGGCAAACTGCTCCCCCTACGCTAATGACGTCACGTTTGCCGGACAAACCGTTTGTCGAGGTTCATGCATACGGCCTCTGGTTGCGGATCGGCGGGCGCCCGTTTGCGGATCATCGACTCTTGTGCTTGACCGCTTGCAGTGATAGGCCCACCCACCCGCCACGCCAATCACCGCCTCCTCTTGTCTTTGGCACAAGGCCCGTCCTTCGATCTTCTTTGGCACAAGGCCCGTCCTTCGATCTTCTTTGGCACACGGCCCGTCCTTCGATCTTCTTTGGCACACGGCCCGTCCTTCGATCTTCTTTGGCACAAGGCCCGTCCTTCGATCTTCTTTGGCACAAGGCCCGTCCTTCGATCTTCTTTGGCACAAGGCCCGTCCCTCGATCTTCTTTGGCACAAGGCCCGTCCTTCGATCTTCTTTGGCACACGGCCCGTCCTTCGATCTTCTTTGGCACAAGGCCCGTCCCTCGATCTTCTTTGGCACAAGGCCCGTCCCTCACAAGGCCCGTCCTTCGATCTTCTTT
The DNA here is from genome assembly GCA_911812115.1 of Pristionchus exspectatus. Taxonomy (NCBI): domain Eukaryota; kingdom Metazoa; phylum Nematoda; class Chromadorea; order Rhabditida; family Neodiplogasteridae; genus Pristionchus; species Pristionchus exspectatus. The sequence goes on along the minus strand of OU461586.1, from coordinate 6,816,361 downwards.
GGCACAAGGCCCGTCCTTCGATCTTCTTTGGCACACGGCCCGTCCTTCGATCTTCTTTGGCACACGGCCCGTCCTTCGATCTTCTTTGGCACAAGGCCCGTCCTTCGATCTTCTTTGGCACAAGGCCCGTCCTTCGATCTTCTTTGGCACACGGCCCGTCCTTCGATCTTCTTTGGCACACGGCCCGTCCTTCGATCTTCTTTGGCACAAGGCCCGTCCTTCGATCTTCTTTGGCACAAGGCCCGTCCTTCGATCTTCTTGCAGTGATAGGCCCACCCACCCGCCACGCCCATCACCGCCTCCACTTGTCTTTGGCACAAGGCCCGTCCTTCGATCTTCTTTGGCACAAGGCCCGTAGCTCTTGCTCGCTCGCTTTTTTTATTTGTTTAAAATTCACCTTTTTTTTTTGCCCCCCCCCCCTCGGATCTGACTTTTTGCGGATCCCCGGGAAACTATGACATCAAAGCTCACCAGTGGCAGAATCACTGTATGATCAATATATTTGCAAAAAAAGCTCCGTTATGTCCACTCTTACCTGTTTGGGCTCAGTGCGATCTCCGATCTTCTTCGGTCATCTCCTCATCGAAGGAAGGGAAGAGAAGGAAAGAGGAGACGGAAGACCATCTCTGAAACCATTCGAGCTTACGATAGGGACAACAAACAATAAAATATCGTATTTCAATTAGGGTTGGCTAAACGATACTCTAAAAGTGGAAGGTTTAGCTCCCCATCCCCTAGCTCTTCCCTAGTTGCGAGCGAGAGAGCATGCCGAAAGAAGAGAGTGCTTCCGATCCCAAGGACATAGAGCTTATGAGGAGCTAAACCTGACACGTTTAGAGCATCGTTTAGCCAACCTTCAATGGGGCAGTAATACAAATGAGAACAAAATTCAACAGTTACAATTACCATGTGAACTGAATTTTAGAAGATACCTATTGAATTTCAATACAGACGTTGCTCACTAAATATAAATTCAGTGGAAATCTTGATTCGCTAACTATACGCACTGAAGATCAAAACTAAAGGAGCTCGAATAACTTGAATTCAATGGGTTTCATGAGAGTGACGCTTAAACTAATTTCACAATTACACAAATAGGGCGAATGATTTTTTTAAAGATGGCACCCACTGAATAGAAAAATAAAAGGAGCTCAGGAAGCACAAATGCAGTGGGTACCAAATAGTGATCCAACAGAATCGCTACTTCTACCGCAGGAAACAAAACGAACATTGAATAATACAACTTATTTGGAATGCTTAGAATACATGAAACTACTTGAATCGAATAAGGCTTTTTTTAATCCGCAGAATCACTGTATGATCAATATACTTTTAAAAAAGCTTCTTTATTTCCACTCTTACCTGCTTGGGCTCAGCGCGATCTTCTATCGTCTCTCCCATTGGAGGAATAAAGGAAAAGGAAGAGAGGAGGGAGACGGAAGACCATCTCTGAAACCATTCGAGCTTATGATAGTGACAACAAACACTAAAGCTGTGCATCATGGCAAATTGTTTTTTTTTGTGTAGGACAACTACGAGACGCGAGGCCGTGGGGGAACCAATTCGAAACACAGAAACCAACAGGTGATATACATCAATCCTAGAGCAGTGTTTCAGAAACTACGATACAATTTTAGAATAGCTAAAACATAAGACCGCAAGATAAACATCCTAAAAGCTAACGGCAAAACAAAATGCCGTAACACGCCCAAAGCAGAGTCTCATTGACGATTAGGAACCACAAGACTAAAAAAGGGGAGGGGCTATTCTAAACGAAAAAAGTAACAGAATCAATGCGCCGTTCTGAAGCAATATACTTCCTTTAGTGCTATGTTTAGTTCTACTACGAAACAAAACATCATAAAAAACAGCTCTGCAAAACAACCTTCAACAAAACAAGTGTCGTTACGTCAGTGATATTTTAGATCGACTGCGAAACACAAGACCACGGGTGAAAATATTCTAAAGGAGCAGGCGATAAAAAAACCAACTACAAAATTATGCCCTACTAAAGCAGTGCTTGAGAACTTTAACTAGGAAACACATGACAGGAGAGGCATATTCTGATATTCTAAAATAACCAAGAGAAAGACCAAGAAAATGTCTAGATATTACTGCGGATGGTACATGGACAAGGGGATATTTAAAAGAAGACCTTCTTTTGCTCCAAAATCGCAGATATCGTTCAAATTCCGGCATCAAGCTCATAATTAATAGTTGTTCCCCGATAACGAACCACTTGTGGACCCTTCTTGTGCTGCCAGATAGCCTCATCGAAGAGGAGAGAAGAGAGAGATGGACGAAGGGAGAAAGAAGAGGAGCTCCATCAAATCAAGGAAGAACTGCAATGGGAGTAATCAATAAATAAATCGATCGTATTCACAATACCTCTCATCCTTACAGGGGCGGATCTCCTCAGCTGCCACAGTCCCTCATCGGAAGAACGGAGGGAAGATGAGAGACGGACTGCGATAAATATAAATTTGGTCCATCAATCAATAATCACTACCGTACCTCACATCCTTGCCTATCATCCTGCCTCGATCCAATTCACCGCGAGTAGTCGAGATGGGGGAGGGATGAGGGCAGAGTCCAAGAGCGTCGGGGGGTAGACCGGAAAATGATGATCATCAATCAATAAATCAATAATCACTACCGTACCTCTCATCCTTGCCTATCATCCCTCTTCCTGCCTCGATCCAATTGGCCGGGAGTAGTCGGGATGGGAGGAGGGAAGAGGGCAGGGTCCAAGGGCGTCGCGAGAAGACTGGAATGAGAATATCATCAATCAATAAATCAATAATCACTACCGTACCTCTCATACCTCGCTGTGTCCTCTCCGGGAGAAGGGCAGGAGAGAAGCAGCGACGTCATCGTAGCGCAATCGCGTTGAGGGACCACGGGGAGAGACGTCTGCAATGTATCACTTGATCAGTTATCGATTCGCCCTTACAGTACCTGTGCTACCGTAACCTGTTGCCTGCTTCGAGTCTGGACCAATTGCTCAGATGACGTCATCGACCCTTGCACTCGATCGTCGACGCCGCCTCGCCTCTCCTCAATGGGTTAAATTAGCATCTCCATACAAATAACGCGCCCGTCGGATATTTGGTCATATCTCTTCCCCCTCCCATGAAACTTCACATTTCACTCTTCACTCCTCTCACACGGCTAAAATTCCAAAAAAAAACTGAACCACATGAATATTGCGAGAAGCCCTTCTCTTCTGCGACACTTATTAATCCAGATCAACGTTTTTAAATCCATAAAAAACGTTCCAAGAAGTGACATCACCCTTTCGATTTTGCACTTCATATCTCTTAAAGCCCCATCTCATCCGATCCCCCCTCCCATACAGCCGCTGCAGCACCCGCCCGTTAGGGCACTCGCTTTCGGCGAGAGTGCGCGCTTTCACTCATGCAAACTCATGAGGCCAGCATACGAGGCCCGAAGAGCACCCAAACTAGTTCGGTGCCAGGAGCCAGGCCTATCGGCTACCCGGACAGGGAGAGGAACGCCTGTCCGAGCATTGCTGCCTCATATGCTGAGCTGTATTGTCCTTAGTCTTAGCCCCAATTCGTTCTCATCTCTCTTCAACACTTTCTTCTCCGCTCCCCATGGCATCTCCCCCCAGTTGGGGGTTACTCATTTAATGAGTAGCACACACCGTGAGCTCACTATGATGGCTTCCCGAGGCAACGCACAGAGGCCCCCAGAGGGATGCATGTCAATTGCAATGCTACGCTCGGTCGTCCATCAACGGGCCCACGGATCCGGCAGTGCCAGGATCAACGCGAACTAGAGGAATCATCTCTTCTCTCGCCTACTCTGATGGAGATCCAGAGACATGCTTGCCAGAGTTGAAAAGGTACTCGAAATATGTTTAGAGAATGGAAGACGTGATTGTATCGAATCGAATGCGTGCAACCATTTCAACTCCGGCGGCAACCGGCTGTCACTCGGCAAGCGAGCAGGGCGAGGCGTAGCCACTTTTAAGACAGCCTTGGGGTTGCAAGCATGCATATTGAAACCGAGAGTGCTCCTCTCTGGCTTCGGCCCTACATCCCGGCATAGTAGATGAATAGGGCCATCTGATCTCCTTCTCTTTTGCTACCGTAGCGGGTTCAACACTGCCTCAAGGCGACACGGCAACATCAATAGTTTAGACGCCAGAGTATACCATCCCTTGTACAATACGCACAATAAACAACACACGCACATCCCACTAGACTCTGGCGCCTAAACTAAGGAAGTGCTCTAGACACACCTCTGAAACAGAGGGGACACCAAGTGTTGACGCCGCACCCGACTACGGCGCACGTGCTAGCCACGTATCCCCTTCCTATGCGGTTTAAAATAGGGCTGGTGAAGAGTATTGAGAAGAAAAAGAGAAAATGTTTTTTAAAAAAACGAGCGAGAACGATAACGACTTAAATACTCTTCGCATACCAACCCTATTCTATTCCGCCCACACTGTTACTTACGAGTTAGAAGTCCTTTCACAGTAAAAAAAACCCGGAAAAAGTGCTTTAGGGCGCATACATGGCGCCACAGCACAAAAAAGAAAAGGAAACAAAAACATCACCGTATTTGTCGCTGACAGGCGAGTCATCGTAGACGGCTCGCGCTGTTGGGAAGGAGTGGAGGAAGGAGGCAGACGGCAGTGGCCCATCCAGAGGAGCGAAGGAGTCTCGAGCTGACCTGAACAAGGCTGTGGTTAACTAAATTCGATAGCCGGGTAGCCAACCTATTCCTCTCAAAAAACGGCTTATTTTGTACAAAACGCTCAAAAAAATGAAAATTTTCTTACTGGGAGCAGACCCTTTTCAATTATCAGAACTTTTTACGGGTAACCGCGTACTGAAGTACATGAAGTGCGCAGGTCCCTCCACATTGTTGCCTGGGCCAAAAAGAAAACAGAGAAGTTCCCAAAGATCATGGACCAACTACTTGAATAAGTATACTTCTAATGATTCAGTCTACAATGATTAGCGAGTTAACGGTCAAGGCCCGTCCTTCGATCTTCTTTGGCACAAGGCCCGTCCTTCGATCTTCTTTGGCACAAGGCCCGTCCCTCGATCTTCTTTGGCACAAGGCCCGTCCTCGATCTTCTTTGGCACAAGGCCCGTCCCTCGATCTTCTTTGGCACAAGGCCCGTCCTTCGATCTTCTTTGGCACAAGGCCCGCCCCTCGATCTTCTTTGGCACAAGGCCCGTCCTCGATCTTCTTTGGCACAAGGCCCGTCCCTCACAAGGCCCGTCCTTCGATCTTCTTTGGCACAAGGCCCGTCCTTCGATCTTCTTTGGCACACGGCCCGTCCTTCGATCTTCTTTGGCACACGGCCCGTCCTTCGATCTTCTTTGGCACAAGGCCCGTCCTTCGATCTTCTTTGGCACAAGGCCCGTCCTTCGATCTTCTTTGGCACACGGCCCGTCCTTCGATCTTCTTTGGCACACGGCCCGTCCTTCGATCTTCTTTGGCACAAGGCCCGTCCTTCGATCTTCTTTGGCACAAGGCCCGTCCTTCGATCTTCTTGCAGTGATAGGCCCACCACCGCCACGCCATCACCGCCTCCACTTGTCTTTGGCACAAGGCCCGTCCTTCGATCTTCTTTGGCACAAGGCCCGTAGCTCTTGCTCGCTCGCTTTTTTTATTTGTTTAAAATTCACCTTTTTTTTTGCCCCCCCCCTCGGATCTGACTTTTTGCGGATCCCCGGGAAACTATGACATCAAATCTCACCAGTGGCAGAATCACTGTATGATCAATATATTTCCAAAAAAAAGCTCCTTTATGTCCACTCTTACCTGTTTGGGCTCAGTGCGATCTCCGATCTTCTTCGGTCATCTCCTCATCGAAGGAAGGAAGAGAAGGAAAGAGGAGACGGAAGACCATCTCTGAAACCATTCGAGCTTACGATAGGACAACAAACAATAAAATATCGTATTTCAATTAGGGTTGGCTAAACGATACTCTAAAAGTGGCAGGTTTAGCTCCCCATCCCCTAGCTCTTCCCTAGTTGCGAGCGAGAGAGCATGCCGAAGAAGAGAGTGCTTCCGATCCCAAGGACATAGAGCTTATGAGGAGCTAAACCTGACACGTTTAGAGCATCGTTTAGCCAACCTTCAATGGGGCAGTAATACAAATGAGAACAAAATTCAACAGTTACAATTACCATGTGAACTGAATTTTAGAAGATACTATTGAATTTCAATACAGACGTTGCTCACTAAATATAAATTCAGTGGAAATCTTGATTCGCTAACTATACGCACTGAAGATCAAAACTAAAGGAGCTCGAATAACTTGAATTCAATGGGTTTCATGAGAGTGACTTAAACTAATTTCACAATTACACAAATAGGGCGAATGATTTTTTTAAAGATGGCACCCACTGAATAGAAAAATAAAGGAGCTCAGGAAGCACAAATGCAGTGGGTACCAAATAGTGATCCAACAGAATCGCTACTTCTACCGCAGGAAACAAAACGAACATTGAATAATACAACTTATTTGGAATGCTTAGAATACATGAAACTACTTGAATCGAATAAGGCTTTTTTTAATCCGCAGAATCACTGTATGATCAATATACTTTTAAAAAAGCTTCTTTATTTCCACTCTTACCTGCTTGGGCTCAGCGCGATCTTCTATCGTCTCTCCCATTGGAGGAATAAAGGAAAGGAAGAGAGGAGGGAGACGGAAGACCATCTCTGAAACCATTCGAGCTTATGATAGTGACAACAAACACTAAAGCTGTGCATCATGGCAAATTGTTTTTTGTGTAGGACAACTACGAGACGCGAGGCCGTGGGGGAACCAATTCGAAACACAGAAACCAACAGGTGATATACATCAATCCTAGAGCAGTGTTTCAGAAACTACGATACAATTTTAGAATAGCTAAAACATAAGACCGCAAGATAAACATCCTAAAAGCTAACGGCAAAACAAAATGCCGTAACACGCCCAAAGCAGAGTCTCATTGACGATTAGGAACCACAAGACTAAAAAAGGGGAGGGGCTATTCTAAACGAAAAAAGTAACAGAATCAATGCGCCGTTCTGAAGCAATATACTTCCTTTAGTGCTATGTTTAGTTCTACTACGAAACAAAACATCATAAAAAACAGCTCTGCAAAACAACCTTCTACAAAACAAGTGTCGTTACGTCAGTGATATTTTAGATCGACTGCGAAACACAAGACCACGGGTGAAAATATTCTAAAGGAGCAGGCGATAAAAAACCAACTACAAAATTATGCCCTACTAAAGCAGGCTTGAGAACTTTAACTAGGAAACACATGACAGGAGAGGCATATTCTGATATTCTAAAATAACCAAGAGAAAGACCAAGAAAATGTCTAGATATTACTGCGGATGGTACATGGACAAGGGGTTATTTAAAAGAAGACCTTCTTTTGCTCCAAAATCGCAGATATCGTTCAAATTCCGGCATCAAGCTCATAATTAATAGTTGTTCCCCGATAACGAACCACTTGTGGACCCTTCTTGTGCTGCCAGATAGCCTCATCGAAGAGGAGAGAAGAGAGAGATGGACGAAGGGAGAAAGAAGAGGAGCTCCATCAAATCAATGAAGAACTGCAATGGGAGTAATCAATAAATAAATCGATCGTATTCACAATACCTCTCATCCTTACAGGGGCGGATCTCCTCAGCTGCCACAGTCCCTCATCGGAAGAACGGAGGGAAGATGAGAGACGGACTGCGATAAATATAAATTTGGTCCATCAATCAATAATCACTACCGTACCTCACATCCTTGCCTATCATCCTGCCTCGATCCAATTCACCGCGAGTAGTCGAGATGGGGGGAGGGATGAGGGCAGAGTCCAAGAGCGTCGGGGGTAGACCGGAAAATGATGATCATCAATCAATAAATCAATAATCACTACCGTACCTCTCATCCTTGCCTATCATCCCTCTTCCTGCCTCGATCCAATTGGCCGGGAGTAGTCGGGATGGGAGGAGGGAAGAGGGCAGGGTCCAAGGGCGTCGCGAGAAGACTGGAATGAGAATATCATCAATCAATAAATCAATAATCACTACCGTACCTCTCATACCTCGCTGTGTCCTCTCCGGGAGAAGGGCAGGAGAGAAGCAGCGACGTCATCGTAGCGCAATCGCGTTGAGGGACCACGGGGAGAGACGTCTGCAATGTATCACTTGATCAGTTATCGATTCGCCCTTACAGTACCTGTGCTACCGTAACCTGTTGCCTGCTTCGAGTCTGGACCAATTGCTCAGATGACGTCATCGACCCTTGCACTCGATCGTCGACGCCGCCTCGCCTCTCCTCAATGGGTTAAATTAGCATCTCCATACAAATAACGCGCCCGTCGGATATTTGGTCATATCTCTTCCCCCTCCCATGAAACTTCACATTTCACTCTTCACTCCTCTCACACGGCTAAAATTCCAAAAAAAAACTGAACCACATGAATATTGCGAGAAGCCCTTCTCTTCTGCGACACTTATTAATCCAGATAAACGTTTTTAAATCCATAAAAACGTTCCAAGAAGTGACATCACCCTTTCGATTTTGCACTTCATATCTCTTAAAGCCCCATCTCATCCGATCCCCCCCCCATACAGCCGCTGCAGCACCCGCCCGTTAGGGCACTCGCTTTCGGCGAGAGTGCGCGCTTTCACTCATGCAAACTCATGAGGCCAGCATACGAGGCCCGAAGAGCACCCAAACTAGTTCGGTGCCAGGAGCCAGGCCTATCGGCTACCCGGACAGGGAGAGGAACGCCTGTCCGAGCATTGCTGCCTCATATGCTGAGCTGTATTGTCCTTAGTCTTAGCCCCAATTCGTTCTCATCTCTCTTCAACACTTTCGTCTCCGCTCCCCATGGCATCTCCCCCCAGTTGGGGGTTACTCATTTAATGAGTAGCACACACCGTGAGCTCACTATGATGGCTTCCCGGGCAACGCACAGAGGCCCCCAGAGGGATGCATGTCAATTGCAATGCTACGCTCGGTCGTCCATCAACGGGCCCACGGATCCGGCAGTGCCAGGATCAACGCGAACTAGAGGAATCATCCCTTCTCTCGCCTACTCTGATGGAGATCCAGAGACATGCTTGCCAGAGTTGAAAAGGTACTCGTAATATGTTTAGAGAATGGAAGCGTGATTGTATCGTATGCGTGATGCAACCATTTCAACTCGGCGGCAACCGGCTGTCACTCGGCAAGCGAGCAGGGCGAGGCGTAGCCACTTTTAAGACAGCCTTGGGGTTGCAAGCATGCATATTGAAACCGAGAGTGCTCCTCTCTGGTTCGGCCCTACATCCCGGCATAGTAGATGAATAGGGCCATCTGGTCTCCTTCTCTTTTGCTACCGTAGCGGGTTCAACACTGCCTCAAGGCGACACGGCAACATCAATAGTTTAGACGCCAGAGTATACCATCCCTTGTACAATAGTTCAAACAACACACGCACATCCCACTAGACTCTGGCGCCTAAACTAAGGAAGTGCTCTAGACACACCTCTGAAACAGAGGGGACACCAAGTGTTGACGCGCACCCGACTACGGCGCACGTGCTAGCCACGTATCCCCTTCCTATGCGGTTTAAAATAGGGCTGGTGAAGAGTATTGAGAAGAAAAAGAGAAAATGTTTTTTAAAAAACGAGCGAGAACGATAACGACTTAAATACTCTTCGCATACCAACCCTATTCTATGCCGCCCACACTGTTACTTACGAGTTAGAAGTCCTTTCACAGTAAAAAAAAACCCGGAAAAAAGTGCTTTAGGGCGCATACATGGCGCCACAGCACAAAAAAGAAAAGAAACAAAAACATCACCGTATTTGTCGCTGACAGGCGAGTCATCGTAGACGGCTCGCGCTGTTGGGAAGGAGTGGAGGAAGGAGGCAGCGGCAGTGGCCCATCCAGAGGAGCGAAGGAGTCTCGAGCTGACCTGAACAAGGCTGTGGTTAACTAAATTCGATAGCCACAATGGTTATATAATGCGCAAAAGGAGAAACAAGATCAAGACGAAGGGGTCGGACAAGGAAAGGGTGTACGTGCGAAACGGAAAAAAAATCATGAATTGTCATCATGGAACAGGATGTGATAATTCAAGGAAACAAATTCAAATTCAAGGAAGAAAGGGTAGCCACAAAAGGGGAGGCGATAAGGAGTTTACGTGAAACGGAAGGAAAATTTCGAAAACAGTTTGTTTAGCAATTTCATCACGTGTACACAGTCAAAGGGTCTGTTAAAACGAAAATTCTGCGATAATTATTGCGGGCACAGCCCAATGCGTAGGAAACACGATAGTAGTAGGTCAATAGAAGAGGATGAGGGCCAAACAAGACAAGCGGACCTTGCAAAATGTACGTTCATACGCGTGCTACTGATTGGTTATCACATCGAACCCGTGCATTAGCTAGGCAAACATTTTCGAACTCTATGCGCTCAGGAACCGCGTCATCAAAAGAAAAGATGAGGGGAAATCGAAAACAGGAACATTTTCGAAAATAAAATTCAGCTCAAAACAACGTTTGCCAGGAGCTAAACACTCAAGAAAGGTCAGTCAACGCTAGAAGCCGCTAGAAAGTGGAAGTGCGAAACGCTCGAGACTGCAAAATCAGCCATCAGGTGCAATAACTGGCAAAATGAGGTGAAAGGACAACGCGCCCCAAAACAGTCAGCAATGTACGATTCTGCTTGTTCTATTCTTGCAAACGACCGTAAGGCGAGATTAGCTCTAGCATGGTGAATAAACGGGGTTTCTAGGAACGGGCTCATCACCCCGGACAAGGACGAGAAAGATTCAAAATACAACGAAAAAGGGGCTCAATCAGCAAAAAAAAGCGAGCTAGAATTTCACTGTGGTTCACCCTCACAACCTCAAGAATCGAGCAGAGAGGACGCAGTAGCTCACTCGATTTTCACAATAAGAAAGCAGAATTAGCGCAGGGAACGTCAATAAGAGCTTGCTTGATGAAATGAGCGATGGCGGGAAGGGAAGGCAATGACACGCACTAATTATGCTAATTAGCAGAAGAAAATCAATAAAAAGCGGCGAAAAGGAAGCGTGAACAGTAAGAAATCACGCGAAGGAATGGTCGAGAATGAGGGAAATGGAGTCGGAGGAAAGAGAAACGATGAGAAATGCGAGTCGGAAGTGCGAAATGAGAGACTGGAGATGGGAAGAGGGGCGGCGAGAGAGCGGTAGATCAGAGAGAGTGCAGAGAGAGAGAGACATTCGAGTCGTCTAGACCAGACGATCGATACGCTCTTCCTTGGATGTTTGATCTCTACCAGAAAGAAAATAGAAGGGAAGGGAAGGATGGATGATTACTGGGCCAATTCAATGAAATTCAATGGAATACCGTCGCTGATTGGGTATGGGCTCTTGACACCTGTTAAAAGAGGCCTCTCTGACGAGAGGGAGGAGGAGGAGGAGAGGGGACGAGGAGGGAAGGGGGAAGGGGTAGGAACCGGGAAAGGGGAAACGGAGTGAAAATGCTCGATTATACTAGTCAAATGCCTATCTACCGTACTCCGTCGACTACCGTAATAAACCGTATTCCATATGTGCTGGGCAGGACAAACGCAAAGATCAAAGATAAAGTAGAAAAGTACCTTTATCTCAGCAAAGGCACGAATATTCCTCCCCTTCCTCCTCTTGACTTCTGCCTCACGCTAACAGTACGTGCCTTTTTCTCACTTTTCCTTACTTGGGTAGATAGACGGTACCACAGTAGATCACCTAGTGAAGAAACACTGACTTGATATCGATTATATCTTTTTACCGTCTGCAAACACCCTCTTTTTTGTTTTGCGTTTCTATCGATATCCGAATAAAGATCTAAATCTAAGCAATTTGGTTATGCATGGGAAGAGAAAGAACAGCGGAAAGGGGAAATGAGAGGCCATTTCGTCGTGAAGAGTCGCCATTAGACGGTCGATCGATGATAATGGAGGAAGATGACAGCGCGGAAGGAGTGTGGGTCGAGGAGAGGCCGAGTGTCGAGGATAAGGGTGGGTTACGGTAGGGTTACGGTAGTTCCTTCAGATGATTAGGCACTTTCACTGTACCAGCTGTCTGTACCAATAGGTTACGGTATTCATCTTTAGATGAGCAGCGCTTACGGTAGATGAAATTAGCCAGTTGTCGATACATACTGATTACGGTAGATGTCCGGTAGTACGGTAGTTGTCGATTGCAGTCAATTCTCTGCGCAGCAGCAACGAGCCGACGACCGAGTCATCCTCGTCCTCGTCGACCACCGAAGCGGAGAGGGATCAGGGGTACGTAGGACGGGAGATGGGTACGGTAGATTGCTATCGACGACTGACTCTGAAGTTGCCCTATTGTACAATGGTCTCAGGAGTACTTACGATAGTCTCGGGGAACTGTGGATAGTTATCGGCAACCGGCTTTTTAGGGCTTCAGCAATCCAAGGATCAAATGTCAAAGATCAATCTCAGATACAAACTGCGATCGTCCGAGGGACAGACGCCGGTGTTTGAGATGATAACGCCCAAGAGGCAGAAGAAGAGCAAGTCGAGGAGTGGCGTAAGGCAATCGATAACTACCGTAATCCGTTAAACTACCGCAATCTACGGATTACTGTACCCTACAATTACAGTAGGTCTCAAATTATAGAGCCTGTCAACGGCGAGATCGATCACGAAGACGGAGGAAGCGGAGGAGTGGAGCTACTCGGATGTGGGTGGAGTACGGTAGAATGAGATTACGGTAGGCAGTTATCGACAACTGGCAGAAATCATGAGCCGTCATGAAAAAAGATCGAGCGCAGAAAACAAACGGATGTGAAATTGGTTTCGCATGGCATATTTTGCATAATCTGTTCACTGACCAGAGGAGAGAAACAGATCGAGTGAATTTCATGGTTCAGTCGAAGGAGGCGAGCTCTCGTCGAACTGAAGAACAGGAGCAGGAAGAGGAGGACGGAGGATGGAGGTCGTATTTCAGTGGAAGGTACGGTAGGCAAGACTGGAGATAGGGTCACAAGCTCCGCCCACTGTGCGTCTGCAGATCTGTAGATGAGACACAGTTTGTAGATGAGGAGGAAAACATCCTCATGATAAAATAGCCTACGGTAGACCAGTATGAACAAGGAGTACGGTAGCCAAGAGTATCTCTCAGATGCCTCATCAAGTTCTATCTGCTGGCCATCTTCTCCACGTGGGTGGTCTTCGCTGCCTGCGTCAACTTTGAACGTGAGTGGGTTACGGTAGGGTTACGGTAGTCGATGTAGATACCGTACCTCCACATTCATTGTTACAATATTTCTTTTACTTTGCAGCAGAGAATCTTGAAAATTGTAGTAAGTCACTCGTCGATCGCTCCTACTGTACTCCATTTATCGATTACCGTACCTACAGGCGCCCTTCCCTGGGTGATCATCGATTCCTTCATCATATTCTACTACGGCGGGGGCTTGGTCTGGCGACTGCTGCGTGTGTCGGAGAGGCTGGAGGAGTTGAGAGAGAGGTATGCGGTTGGACGCACGATGGGATGTCCATGATCAACGTACACTATGGATGTCGATCAGTGTTTCACATGGCACACCAGTGCGGGGCTTACCATAAATTATAGCAAGGATCGGAACAAGTGCCAGAGCGGGTGCATTGGATGCACATTGATCTTTGATCTGCCAGGAAATTTACAATCTTGATCTTTGATCTCTCCATCGCTGCAGTCATCCGATGCCGTGGGCAGACACGGCGCGTGAATACCTGTGCCGGTTCTTCGAGATGTGAGTGTGAACAATGATCTTTGATCTTTGTAGCTGCACGATTACGCTTGCCTAGTAGATATTCCTAACAACAATTATCAATTATTCACCGTAACCTCTCTAGATGCCCACAATCACTACCAATTTCACTAATCAATAATCTAACGTAGCCAATCTATTACCGTATCCACTTCTGTTTTTGATCAAACTAAGAATACAGTCACTAATCAATAACCAACCGTAACCCATCTACCGTACTCACAGCGGCTCTCGTCTGCTGATCGTCCCTCTGGTCGGCTGGATCGTGTACGATGCATGGCAATCGTCGATCCGACTCCGATCGATCGTCGCCGTCTCGCATACGTCGCCATCGCCGTTGTGTGCTCCGCCAATCCGGCCAGGGTACGGTAGGCACACCATGATGGAGTATTGAGGACTGACTTTTTACATCCATAATAAATGACTTTCGCAGTAGTGCGTGTTGAAACCAATTAGCTGATGAATGCTTGATTACGATAGCAGCAACGATCACAAACTGAGTTCGTTCAGATCAAGTGGAAGCCGGTGTTTGGCGCGTTCACGCTGCAGTTGGGAGTGGGCATCACGCTGCTCAGGTACTACGGTAGCACTTCATGACCTGATCACTAACTGACTTTTAAAAACCCTAATAATTGTAGATGGAGCACGGGCCGCGAGAAGCTGGTGCTCGTCTCGAATCAGGTACGGTAGCTCTTACCGTAGTTGGGTGAAGAATTCAGCTCTCAACTCTGTAAGCGAGCAGTGAAGAGACAGATTCTTCATGCGGACAACCGTGTACAAAATCTAGGTTACTTTAGGTGCTTTAAGTCAGTCAAAATGCTGTCTAGGTGGTCCACTTTCTCGACTACACTGCGAACGGGACTGCAGTCGTCTACGAGTGGATCGCATTCCCGCCGCGCATTTGCGGATTCGGATTCGTGTTCCTGTATACGGTGAGCTCTGGCACAATGATCTTTGATCTTTTACTCTCTTTTTTCTTCTTTTACCTCGAGTTCTGACCGTGTTAGTGATCAATGAGTCAGACGTTTCAATGCAGACAGGTGGTACATCCAGTGCCTATCTCGAATGACAATTGAACTTTGATCTCCGTCAGGCGATGCAAATCATCATCTACTTTGGCGGCATCGTCTCCCTCCTCTACTACTACGGCATCATCCAGGCAGTGCTTGCCAAGGTTCGCTTGATTTTAATATTTGGTCTTTGATCTCTTCATCCCATTTGCGTCCAACACTTATTCAACTTTAGGCTAGAGTAACTCTTTACATTATGTGATTGTTGAAGAATCAGTAGTGAAACTTCTCTGCAAAGTTCTCTGCAATCGATAACCGCAATCTATCGTATCCGATTTCAGTTCGCGATCGTGATGCAGTACACGCTCGGGACTACGGTAATCGAATCGACGAACGCCGTCGCGTGCATCTTCCTGGGACAGGTACTGAACTTTGATCGTTGATCTTACGATGTGATCTTTGATCTTTCAATCTTTCACCTTATCTCACTTGAAAAGAGCTTTCCTCGAACCTGTGATTGCAGTTGATCAATGATCTTTGATCTTTGATCTCTCAGACGGAATCAGCAGTGCTCATCGGGCCGGCCTTCGATACGATGACCAGCTCCGAGATCACCACCGTCATGTGCTCGGGTGAGGGGGTCCCGCAACGATAGTCTTGGTTACGGTAGGTTCAGAGTTACCGATCGAATGATTACGGTAGCCCCAAATCAATCGATATTCGCAGGGTTCGCGTGCATCGCCGGCGCGCTGTTCTCCGCCTACATCTCCTTCGGGGTACGGTAGCCAATCGATATAGTAGAGGAATACGGTAGTCGAAGGGCCGACTGTAAACACGACTGTAGAAATCAGCCTTCTATAGTGTACGGTATTCGAAGGTTAAGGATCGATAATAGAGGCATACTGAAGGTACGGTACTCAATCGATAATCCCCAGGCGTGCCCGGAGTACCTCCTATCTGCTACCGTAATGTCGGCGAGCGTCTCGCTCGGCATCGCCAAGATACTGTACCCGGAGATCCAGGTATACTGTAGTTATCGATCGATTATCGATTGATGGAATAAAATTGGAGGTCTCATCGCAGAAGAGCGTGGAGGACATGAAGCTGGCGAAGCAGTGAGTTGGATTGATCTTTGATCTTTTTATATATCGACCCCTTCGTGATCTTTGATCTTTGATCTCTTTCAGCGAGTACCACTCCTTCCTGGACGCCATCTCACAAGGCGCAATCGGCGCTGCGAAGGTCGTCGGAGCGATTGGTTAGTGGGTGATACTTGATCTTTAGTCTTTGATCTCTCTCATGCACATCAGGAATGTCCCTGGTCGTCTATCTCTCGATGCTCAAATGCGTTAACCACTCGGTGATGTGGATCACGCAGCGACTCGGATACGAGGACACATCGTTCAATGTGAGTGTTGATCTTTGATCTCTGAACTTTGCTTTTTGATCTTCCAGAGCCTGGTCGGTCTCACCTTCTACCCGCTCGCGTGGATGATGGGCGCTTCGGACGCGGAGGATCCGCAGGTGTGTGTCTGTCTCTATCCCTTTTGCATGCTCTCTCGCCCTGTCTGACTGATCGATAACTACCGTACTACGACTTCGAACGAAAATCGACAACTACCGTACATTGAATATCCGATAACTACCGTGTCTCACGAAAAATCAATAGCCTACCGTAACCCTCAGGTGAATCGCGACGAGACGCTCAAAGTGGCTGAGCTAATGGGCATCAAGACGACTGTCAATGAATTCGTCGCGTACTCTGCCCTAGCAGAGATGATCCAGTCGGGAACCCTCAAGGGGGTACGGTATTGATCATTGACTGATTGGCTGATACGGTAGTCCAGTCGATAATGTAGCGAAGGAATACCGTATGCTGTAGCAGATTAAAAAAAGATTTTTTTTTGTGAAAAATCACTTGTCGATCCATCGTGTCCCTCCTCCTACCGTACCCCTCATCGTCAGGCACGCGCCCAGATGGTGGCCACGTATGCACTGTGCGGCTTCTCGAACATCGCCTCGATCGGCACGGTGCTGGGCACGATGGGCGCCATGTGCCCGCGAAGGATGAAGGTCTTCTCCAAGGTATACGGTAGAACTATTGATTACGGTAGGTATAGTTAGTGTGCCGCGTGGTAGTCGAGAGAGAGCGAGAAGACAAGTATTTATCTCGGTATGAGAGTGAGGAATGAGGGAGAGGTCGACCCTTAGATAGAGGGGCGACCGAGTCAAAGTGAGAGGGAAATGAGGGATGAGTGAGGGATCTTCATATTCAATCTTTTTGTGTAGCTTGTCAAGTAGATAATCCAATTGTAGATGTAGAACTAGAAGCATATCTGCAGACTGATCCCTTTATCCCAACTGGTATATTATTGATTGTTCAAGAATTTACGCTCTCTACATGAAATGACCGATTTTTGAAGCAACTACCGTAATCAGCCAATACCGTAACCCCCTTCAGTTGGCGCTTCGAGGTCTGCTCGGCGGCTGCATCTCGTGCTTCCTCACCGCCTCGGTCGCCGGTTTGTTGTTGTTGTTTTCTTGTTGTTATTGTTTTTGTTTTTCGGCATCCTGGTTGAGCAACCGACCTCCTGCCAGCCCAAGGTGTTCAACGCCTGTCTGAATCTGACGACGCTCAAGGGCCATCTCGACAAGAGTTATGGACTGATCTGAGAGATCAAAGATCAAAGATCAGACAAAACAAACAACCAAAATCTAACCAGTAAATAAACGAGAGTTCTTTCTGTGCGTTGATCGTTTCACATATCATCATAAAAAATATCAGCGTAAAATCCTGTAATGCATTTTTAAAACATTTCAACACAACTACTCAACATGACTTTTATTCACCACACGACATCAGATCTTACAAAGAGTGAATCTTGGCGACATTAAGACTGCAATAATAACTTACTCTTGCACTGCTCTAGCCACTGCATCTAAGCTGGGCGGAAAACGCAGATAAATAATAAAAATATTCGGGTTAAAACATGTGCACAGATTAGAAAAGGGGGAGAACAGGGACGACTTGGCTCATAATATAAATACTATGCATTCGCGGGCCGGGGATTAGCACTTGAAAGTATTCGAAAACAATGCACAACACAACTCTACCTTGTAGCTCTTCACGAAACGAACGGGGGGAAAGTATCAAACATACAAACGATGACTAAAATAATCGATTGGTTTATCTCTTGTATAAAAGAAAGAAGGGAAAAGAAGACGGGGATTGCTTGCGAAATGGACAGAAAAAGCGGGGATGGCAACTGGTTACGGTAGCAAGGGGGCGGGGGTTAGGGGGTACGGTATCGATTATCGATTAGGCCTCTTCGGCTTCCCGTTCGGCCTCGAGAATCTTCTCGAATGAGAAGGGCGCGAATGCGTAGCCATGACCACCGTAGAACTTGGACTGGAACTCCACCCTGTAATGAATCAGTTATCGATCACTCAATTTAGATCCTCACTCAATTTGTGATCAGTAAATCAACCAGATTCTTTTCGGTTTCACTTAGTTCATATCAGTCGGCGAGCAAGACCAAATCAATTAGATTCCTCGATACCATAACCCACATCATCAATCAATAACCCCTCGCTGCCGTAATTTCACTACCGTACCAGTGGAGACGGAGGGCGTGCAGGAAGGCGGACAGGCCCTCCATGAGCACGAGAATGAAGATGGAGAGGAAGAAGAAGGCGAAGAACAGCAGGTATCTGAACGATCCATCGATAAACTACCGTAATTTCCGATCATTAGTACAGTAACCGCAACGCGTCCAATCTCACGCGTTGCGGCTACCGTAATCAATCAATAACTCACGTTGAGATGGCGCCAATGTAGCCGTCCGAGCGGAACGCGGCACGGAACACCATCGTCCACAGCACGTCCGACAGCTCTGCGAGGATTAGATGAGTAAATGTCTATCGATAAATTGGAAGCACATGAACAACTTTATTCTAACCCACAGCCTTCTCGCTTCAACGACTCAGCAAGAAATGATGTCAATCTAGACCACAAAAATTGCAATCCATTGAAAATGTCAACTCCCTAACCCGCACCTATCCTGTTCCAGCAAATCCATAAACCAACTCACGCTAACGAGCCAGCAATTCATCCTACTCTGTGTTGATCAAAATAAAATTTCTCGCGAGGATCCGCAATAAGTATTCCATCCCTTGCTTACAACACCCCGGTATCAAACCAATTCACGTATCAAACCAATTCACGCGCACAATCTCAGGTTTTCGATATCACATTACTCAAAAAGGCGATATACTTAAAACTGCGGACTTTCGCTTTCAACAACTCGTCATGTATCCCACCAAACGTTATTACGGCAATTTGGTCTTCTTGTAGATGTCTACATTTTAACCCGCACCATTCCCGTTTCAACCAATCACCAAATCCACGCACGATCACGAGCAAGTAATAACTGGTCACCGTTCGAATTGCATCCCTTCGCTATCATATCCAGCAACGTTCCCGTTTCATGTATACAATAATAAACGGAGATAGCTCACGAGCATGGGCCAGGGACAGCGCCCACAGTCTCAGATACGACGCCGTGTGCGAGATGCAACCGAGCGCAAACTCAATCGTGTGGATCGCCTGGTACACCATCACGTCCGCCATGTCCAGCTGCAATGGAGGGAAACGTCGGTCTGGATAACTGCACCCGGTGGCTACGGTAGGCACACCAATTGCACATCTCAATCTCTTTTTAGTTCTTGCAAAGTAGCATCTAGGTCGTATTTTATACCGTACACCAACTTTCTTTTTCGTCTCCATGCCATCACCATCTTTGAGCAACTGGAAATGATCTCGAATTTCGCCAGTCGGCAATACATCATCGCCACCGTATCCTTCTACCATACCCCCCTTACCGCATCGGTTTAGTCAGTCAGTTATCGATACTCTATCCCCGCTACCGTACCCCTCCCTCCCTTACCGTCCATCTCCATGTCCGTGTCCTCCTCCTCCATTGGTCTTCGGCTCGTGGTGCACCACCTCGGCCTCCGAATCCCCACCGTTCATGTCCGCACGCACCGACTACAAAATAATATTATTATAATTTAAAATATAAAATCAGTAATCGATCACCCCGTGCTTGCTTGCACTACCGTAATGCCCACTGCAGGAGTGCCTGGAGCCTGATGTTGGTTTGTATTTTGTGCGGAAAAATCAGGCTCCTGGAACTCAATTTCCAAAATAAGGCTGCATCCCAGACCAAAAATAAGACCTCGCCGCCGTATTTCTTTGCATTTCGTGCACACCGACGTTTCTCGAACCACACCACCATCCCGAAACCAAACGTGCACGCACACCACACACAACAAAACAAAATTCCATGCCAGCATTTCCAAGAGTGCATTGTTACTATTAGTGAAAGAAGGGGCTGCAAAAACAGAGTTACGATACTTCAGCTACAGTACTAATTCAACTACAGTAATCGCGCGCACGCGTCGCGGTCGCGCACCTCACGCGTCGCAGCGGCCGCCTTGTCGCGACGCCAGACGAAGAAGGGCTTGACGAAGAGCATGATGGGAATCTGCACCACGGCGACGATAACGAGCACCATCTCGGCCGTTCCCTGAAGAGCGACAAGAGTACGGTATATGACACAATGGATTACGGTATAATGGGGATACGGTAGCCGTGAAGTAGGAGCGGTCGGTCACAATCATCATCATCATCATTAACACATTCCCACTTTCTGTCAATATGTCAATCAATACAATGTGTGTACAAACACGAATACAGTCCACCAACCACCACGCCAGCCGATATACCGTGTATCATACAAATCAGCCAGTTGTCGATTCGCTCGTGTCGTGTGCTCGGTGCAGGTGTAGGACGGTAGTCAACGAATGGCAACTCAATGATTAGGCAAGGGGGAAGGGAGGTACGCAATCAAGAGGCCACGTCAACGTGCAAGGGGTTGTGTGAGCGAGGGAGCAAGATATCGAGAAATACGGCGGCGCTGCCCCGAAAGTCAACATTTTGCAGCCATTGAAGCCCCAAATTTTGCAGCAGTTGCAGCCCAAGGTGTCGCACCAGCTGCATGTGGCCGTTGCCCGCCTGTCGCTCCTTCTCGGCCTTCCACATAAAGTAGGGCTTGGCGAACAGCATGACGGGAATGCAAGCGAGCGCGATCAGAACGAAGACTGTCTCGAAGAATGACTGGAAATGGGTGATTACAGGAAAGGGCGGATCAGGCTAGAAATGTTCTAGAATGAAATTGAAATCTAGAATGTCCAGGGCAAAATTGTACATTAGAATAGGAATTTTTGTTGTTTTTTGAACTCTGTTGAAGGAAACATCAAACCGAGTTCGGTAGGAGCAAAGACATAACGACGCTGAAACATGAAAAATGTATGAGGCCCGTCTCTATTTCTATTAGAAGAGAGCTATAATTCATACGAACAAAGAGAGGGTTCATCATGTCATAAAATCGAGGCTTCTCTATATGGAAATGCTGAAACTTGAAAGTGAAGGGAAGAAATAAATGAGGAAAAAAAAATATGAATTCAGATCTAGGGTTCGAAAAACGAAAATTTTGCGATAAACGAAAAAAATCATTCCTTCTCGCTGAAAACAATTGCCCGGTTTCTTCTCGTTCGAAAATTTTCGAACAATAAAGATTTTTCGTCGAAAATTTTCGCGAAAAAACCACTCTCATTCGTTCTCGACAAACCTCTCCGAGTGGTCGGTTGAAAAAATCAAACTTCATTATATCCCTCATCATCTATTTATTGAGGTTGTAAAAGGAACTCATTCATAGCCGACTGGTATCGCTCGTGACAAATGGTCCGAACTGGCTTGGTTCAACTCCAGAGCTCGCGCATCTTTTGCCATTCTTGACATCAGTTACTCATCTTTGCTACGAATTAGGTTCTTGTTTTTGCTACTATTTACTATCTTTCTACAGGAATACTCTTTAGATTAATAATTTCATTATTGACTATTTTAAGTAGGTTTGAAAAAATATATTTTTTCGCGAAAATTTCGGCAAAAAAATTTTTTTTGTTCGAAAAATCACCGGTCTTTTTCGAGAAAAATTTTTCGAATGAGAATGAGTTTTCGGCGAAAAATTGAGGGGTTTTCGCGAAAAAATTTCTCGTTTTGCAAACCCTATTCAGATCTAATCTGAATTATCCCGGTGGCTTTCCCAAACACACACCTACTTGTGGTAAGGTTCACACTCACAAACTTGTAAACTATACATCTGAACCGACCGCTCCAACCAAACAGCTACTCATTAATCGACTAGTGGGGGTCAGGGGAGGGCTACCGTATCCGTCTCTCCTACCGTACCTGTCCGGGGTACCAGAGGTTGTTGGAGCAGCCCCACGAGACCTTGCCGTCGGCGCCCACAAACCCGGCGTCGCGAGACTGCAATAACAATGAGTAATTATAGAATATTCAGCACTTATAAAATTTCCATCGATTGACATGCCCCCCCTTCGTACTGTATTTGAATTACCAGTGGAACGGACATGTGCCTGCTCGAAATTGATCCACCGGTTAGAAGTGATACCACACAAAGGGCGATTTGGAAATTGTAAAATGTGATCATTCCTTCATGAACGACAAGCTATACTTTCACCGGTCAGTCGCAAGGACAATTTTCATAATAGATCTCTCCTCACCTTCATCATGAACATGTTGATCAGTCCGATGAGCAGGGACGGAGCGCAGTTCGATCCAGGATACTCGTAGCCGAATACGACGCCAGCCTGATGATTACTTATTATATTATCCTTGTACTTGAATTATTAAATGCTCTAAAGTCATTAAAACGTATTTATTATTATGTGCAAAAGCTGTTGCTCGCTCATCGAACGGCCCTGTTCAGCTCACATCATATGGCCCTTGTCCATCTTGAAACCACCTAGTGAAAATATCTTCTCCCATCTATATGAACCCCTCATGCACATGAAGCACACCGATCTCTTCGCGGAATATACTAGGCAGCTTTCGGCTACGTTAGGACTATGTTTTATATCACCAGTCGAAGTCTCGATTATCAGCATTTCTACATTTCTCATCCAAACACATACCCATCGCGCGGTATCAACTCACCGGGACAATTTCCTCTGCTATGGCCAAGCCTTATAACCTGCCGCAGTCCATTCCTACCCAATTCCACCCGTGCCCACTCCTATCGTAACTCCTACCAAACTCTACCGTATCCCCCCTCCTTACCGTAGCCGAGTAGGCGAGCCACTTGACGATGATCTGGAGGCACAAATAGATGAAGATGCAGGCCATGAACAGCATCTGCGGGATGAACATGAACTTCACGTCCAAGTCCGAGTGGAAGTACCTGCAATTGGGTAATGTACGGTAGAGGGGATTACGGTAGCATCGTGAAACGCAATCAAGGAGATTACGGTAGCACATGGATATTGTACTTATTTTTATATAGAGCAGCATCAGCGCGCCAATTAGATTGTAATGAATTGCAAAGGTTGTATGGATCTTCTACAGCTTGAAAACGCCTAGTGAAAACTTCCGATAATTTTTAAAAGCGCTTCTACTCACCCTATCATTTCGCGCTTCATCTCGATTATGAAATAACTGTTCCTATCTTGGGATAATACTCATCCAATTCACAGGTAATAAACCCCACCAATTAACGTTACACTACTCACTTGTAATTATGGTACGACAGAATCAGACCGAAGGTCATCTGTCCAATTCCCAGAATGACGGACGACTTCATCTTCATCGAGTTGAGGAAGGACAGCTTGTTCGCCTCGGCAAGATTCCACACGGGGTCCACGCCGATCGGATAGGGGGACGTCTGAGGATGGATTTATTTTTAGGAACAATAATAAATTAAGCAGGCAGAGAAAAAATGCAATTTGTTATACAGTTGCGTTAGAAACTTCCATTGTCTTTTCAGCTATCCATCTCGAGTAGTGCAGAAGGAAACTCAAAACTCGCTGCACGAATTGAGTGCTCTTTACCGGTAGACATAGGCAAACCCATTCTAACTCGGCGCATCTATCATCCACTCACCACATAAGCCTTCTCGGGGACGAGCATGAGGGGCACCTCCAGCAGGCCCTTGTCGAAGAAGGGTTGCGTCTCGTTCGCACGCAGCGAGTTCGCCCAGGCGGAGCCGAAGATGTTCAGGGATTTACTGAAAAGAGGCGAGGGGAATGAAATCAGTTCATGATTGAATGGCATTTGTCGGATACGGTACTTATCAGAGTAGGTTGCTCAACTTCCTTTGATTAAGGTTACCGTATTTTTTTACTAAAAATGAAACTTCTCCAGAAGTGATGAGAAGACTTCCGACTGACTAACCTATACGATCGCATAGACGCACGAAACTGCCGTGTCAAATTGATTTTGCATTAAAGATGCACTGAATCCCAAGATGGTCTCCCAAGACGTTCAACCGACCCAGTATCAATTAAACTCAGTGCTCGATAGTTGTACCTTGTGTCTACCGTACCTGAAGATGTCATTGTAGAGGAAGCCGGTGTAGATGGAGAATGCGCCCATGAGGAAGATGACGTAGCGACCGCCGAAAAACATTTGGAAGATCTGTTAAAAAAGGAGGATTTTCATTGAGTTATTATTGTTTTTGGAAAGCAAACTGTGACTTCAACCAAATAAGGTGTACACGCGGCCACTTAGGTTCGAACAGAAACTCGGAACTCGCGGTTTGGAAATCTCTACCAGGTCAACCCTGTTCAAGGGCCAAAATTTATGGGAAAACCACCGGGCATATTTTTGTTTTTTTTGTTCTAGTGAATGATATTTTCCATGTTGAACCGAATTGCCTGCCACCCGTCAGATCTCAGTTTCATCTTTCCATTACACCTCTCCTTTTCGCTTACCTCATCCCTGATCCTCGCTGCCTCGAGCTGCTTCTCGCGCAGAATGAGGAACAGCGCCGCGAGCAGCATGATCGTCCCGTGACCTGCGAGATAATCAGGATGATTAATTGAAATGATAATTAAGGTAATTAAAATATTTATAATTTTTAAAAAAGACTCCGGCCAGACGATCGAATACTTCTCAAAAACCCAGGACTACTGCCTGGTCAATTAAACGGTTCAGAAGAGATGAAATGAGCTAATGAAACAAAAGATTGATATGATAATTTTAAACGAAATTAATAACAATAAACAATAATAATAATAAAAATAAATATTAATAAATAATGTCATTTACCCATATCTCCGAACATGACGGCGAAGAGGAACGGGAACGAGATCATCGTGTAGATTGCTGCAATTTATTTGAATATTTTTAAAATCATTATCTCATACAATGGCTACCACTAATCGTCACCTTGCATCTAGGGTGACCGAAATAATAAATATGAAAGTGCAGCTCACCGGGATTGATCTCCCTGTACGTCGCGATACCGTACGCGTCCACAATGTTCTGCAAGAGGCAACGATATTTAATGTTATTCTTAAAATACTAATATTTTTAATAGCCATTATTTGTAGCAGCAACACCGTCCCACTACGAACTCAGTCCCCTTGATTTCAATAAATAAGAATTTGTTTTAAAACCGTCATACACCACGCAAGCATCGGCCAACCTGGATTCTCCACATCTTATCGAAAGCCCGCAGCAAAAAATCGCTAGGTGCAATCCTCACTAACTATTAGGTGAAAACCAATAGCAACCTTACATCATTCAATGTTTTTGAAAAATCAATAAATCATTAAATCAATACTCTACCGTACCTGGAATCCTACAGTATACTTGTTCGACTTATTGTACGTGGGCGGTGCCTCGGTCGTGTCCATCCGATTGAGGATCGAGGGCACCGTGCTCCCGCTCTCCTCCTGCAAATTTGTTATTCTTATTTATTTGTATTATTATTTTTAATCAAAAAAGAAATAATTAATTTAATTGCCTTGTTGACGTATGTCTCGTTTTCAATTCAAACTTGTCCGTCAACATCGCCGTTTCACCTCTACTTCCTAACTTCTGCTGGTCGTTAAGAGAGACTATCTGACTCAAGTGAAAATGTCTTGGCAAAGTGCATAAAATGGAATTCCTCCAAAATTGGTGGGTGAGTAGTACACCTCGAGTGTAGCACAGCCCCAACTTATTTTGTGATTTGAATCACTCTCCGCAGAATGGCGAGGATTATTAAGGTGAAACATAACCCAACCGAGTTTGTCATTTCGCAATCGTTCGATTCGAGTGATAGCGCAAAAAAATGCGCAATTATTCACTGACTGTATGCCTCTATTTCCAACCCTATCAACCTTCATAGCGTTGAAAAAATTTGAAAAATCCATTTTTTGGGTCATATATCGCGATTATCTCGCTTGGATGGTTACATGGTAACACTTTTTATTTCATTAATCAAGAGAGCAATCATTCATCTACTTCATGTGTCCAAATAAAAGAAATTAAAAAATAACGCCTTAACTTATTGCGAAAATACTGGGTCCAATTTGAAATAAAATCAGTTATCGATACTCAATGTCAAACTTTTCTTATAGTAACCTTAAAGTTTTGATCAAATTTGCGCACGTTCAACGCTTTCTATAATTTGAATTTATTCTTTAATGAACTCATTAAATAAGTGCTTAATTAAATAACCATTAACATTGTCGTTTAAGTCATTTTGATTTTTCACTTACAGTATGCCACGAAGTCGCGAAAATTGCAAATTAATGAGAAGAAGATTTCAATTGTCGATTCGATCGGCGAATGTTTTGTGTGCACAATTAACGAAAAAAAAAATAATCTAAAGCGTTGAAAGCGCGCAAATTTGGTCAAAACTTTAAGGTTACTGTAAGAAAAATTTGACATTGAGTATCGATAACTGATTTTATTTTAAATTGGACCCAGTATTTTCGCAATAAGTTAAGGCGTTATTTTTTAATTTCTTTTATTTGGACACAAGAAGTAGATGATTGATTGCTCTCTTGATTAATGAAATAAAAAGTGTTACCATGTAACCATCCAAGCGAGATAATCGCGATTATATGACCCAAAAAATGGATTTTTCAAATTTTTTCAACGCTATGAAGGTTGATAGGGTTGGAAATAGAGGCATACAGTCAGTGAATAATTGCGCATTTTTTGCGCTATCACTCGAATCGGACGATTGCGAAATGACAAACTCGGTTGGGTTATGTTTCACTTTAATAATCCTCGCCATTATGCGGAGAGTGATTCAAATCACAAAATAAGTTGGGGCTGTGCTACACTCGAGGTGTACTACTCACCCACCAATTTTGGAGGAATTCCATTTTATGCACTTTGCCAAGGGCCAGTGCAAAGTTTTTCACTGACTCAGAAACTCCCTCTTAAGAGTCGATTAATACAGGAATTCGGTTGTAGCTTTCAACACAACTGCTTCACTACTATTGCATAACCCATTCCATGTTCCACGAGACAATTTTTATAGAGTGTACTAGCCAAACAAAACTGTTCCCCTAGGCCATTCTCCTTTCACTCTTCTGCTGGCCGTTGTAAAGCGATTTATCCTGCAGACTCGGTTTAATCCATCTACATTACTGCTTTACCACTATTTCATAGCCCATTCCAAACACCACGATACAATTTGTAGCGGCCACGGTATCAAACATAATCAATCTTCCACATCTTTCTCCACACACATTGATGCTTCACAGCTACTTCCTAATCACACTCACTCGTCACAATACAATACCAGGCACAAAACGGTTCCTACATCCCATACATTACTGCTCCATCACGGTTCAGTAAATCAGCAATTTCGAATTCATAAACCCCGGCATTTCTCGGTTTCACCTCTCAAAGATATGCGACTCACCGTGCCCCTCTTGAGCGCCATGCGTATCCGATCGAGCGCGTCCACCGGGCACCAGCACTCCGCGATCAGGCACTGTAATTACACTAATTACACTTAATTGATTAATTATGATTATTGTTTCAAAAAAGTGTAGATAGGGTGATGTTTGCTGCACCTGTTGCATTAACGCTCGAACATTCAAGCTTCAACAATTAGTGTTCGTTTCATATAAGGCAAATAAATCCAACGCACTCGATAATAACCAGACTGTTTCACGTTTCGACGGTTCTTCAAAGTCCAGGGACTATGGCTCATTTGACCGTTCTCCTGGTGGAAAGGCAATACAAGCGCGTTCAATCGATTTCGAGGCTACCGAAACCTAACCTTTGCTCAAAGAAACTCAGGAAGATTCATGTACTACCGTACCACCATCTACACCGTATTCCACCGTACTGCACGCTACCGTAACCATGCTAACCTTCTGCGAGTCAGGGCTACCATACCACTCACCTTCTGGGTGACGTCAATGTTGAAGAGGTTGAGAGTGTGGTAGATGGACTTGATCTTGCGCACCTTCGTCAGCCACATTCGCACGTTCTTCGCTGCGGCCACCTGAGAATTTGAATAATAATAAACTATTATTAATTAAAGGACGCTGTTTGAACTCCATCGATCATAAAAATAGTACTGGATCCAAATGAAAACTCGTAAACCTCTTCCTTGCGCTTCGCGGTTTCACTAGTACATCATACTATCGAGAGCTCGCATTCGACAATCGCTTTGACGCATAGAACTTACAAAATAACAACCGTGCCCATTCCTGCTTCACGCCTACCGCTTATCACTTTTCGATTCACACACAACAATCATTGTTGATAACAGCGTCTACTATATCCCCACCACCTACTCCCCACCTACCGTACTCCTTATCGCCATAGCTACCGTAACCCCTAGTTACCATACCAGGACTCGATGCCGATGGTCCTGGGTCTGGCCGAGGACGGTCTTGAGGTCCTCGATCCTGGTCATCACTCCGATGGACATCTCCCGTCGCTCCGACGGCGTGTCCGGGCACGGGTAGAGCGTCGCGCGGAAACTGGAAATTAGATAATTAAGATATTAACCAATTAAGGAAAATAACAAAAACAAGAATCATGCTGCAAGAATACCCTTATTGTTTTATATAGATAGCGCTCCCACCAACGAATGCACTTCATTCTTTCAACTTACAACTCCTCCCCGCAGTCCCAATTTCCCATGGTCCTCTATTTATTAAAAAAAACTCCAAATCATTTTTTTTTGCACAATAACACAGTCTTGTGTTATATTCAACAGGTAGCGGAAATAATATCGACCCTGAAGAATTTCTCCAACTTATCACCCCTTCCTGCAGCATCAATCTCCCTGGCACACTAGTTTGAAAAAAAAAACATAATCAATAGATGCGCGCTACAGACTAGACAAGTGATTTATTGAAAAAGCTAAAAGGAAATATCGACCGTAAAGAATTCCTTTAACGTATTACTCATCCCGAAGCCTCAATCTCCCATGTGCTATTTCTTTAAAATATATTTGGCATTTGTAAAGGCGTCATGAAAATACATCAAGTCATCATGGGCCACTCGAAGCATCAATCATTGTTAAATCCTCAATATCGCAAGTGCACATTTATTTATTTTTAATAAAATAAAACTAAAACTGACCCCTCGCAGATCTTCTTGACCTTGGTCTTCAGCTGGTCGCCTTGGAAGAAGATGATGAACACCGACTTGTTGATCGGTTCGCCCTGAATGAATGCAGGAAATCAATCGATAACTGGCCGACTACCGAAAAACCGTACAGCATCTTGTATTTCCTGTTACGATGCAATACACCCAATCAGTTCCGCTTATTGCTCTGTTATCCATTCACAGCAATCCCATGACTAAATTAGACAGCTGAAATCCCACAGAGTAGTTTAGAACTAACCCCACTCCTCGATCCGCTCCCCCGTGCACCTACCGTAGCCGTGTCATTGAGCACGTCGTCAATCTCCGAGTGCCGCAGGAAGACGTTGCCGCGACAGGCGCGCCACAGCAGCCGCTCGAACGCGGGGATGCGCTCGCGCTGGATCACACCCGCCACGAACCTGGGTAACAGCAGAATGGATTACGGTAGCCGGCGCACCATGCACCACCACGACTTTCGACTGTCAGGATGAAGATTCATTTTTCCATTTCAAAACTGTCAAAGTCTTCATCCTGGCAGTTTTAGCCACCACCTCACTACAAATTACATCACCTTCAACTCTCACTATACTGCCACCACGACACTTCCACTACTACTAATAGGGATCCTCTCGAGAGGCCATAGATCAAAGACCAAAAAGGGGGGGGGGCGGGGCTTCTCGGTACCGTAGCTGGAGCTGGAGCGGGGCGTGGTCGGCCAGTCGTGGGTGGCCTCTGTGGTGGGTGACGTCATCGTCGTCCGTGTCCGGCCCGTGCTGTATCGCAGCCTCCGCGTGCAGCTCCTCGTGCTGCACATACACACAACATGAGGGGCGACGTTTACCAATGATGCACACACAATTTCGCGACGCGCGCTTTTGCCAACGAGGCGTTTGTCATCAACGGGTCACACCACATGGGGTCTAGGTAGGTTTTGTCTTACATTGAAAGGGAAAGGAGTAGGGGAGGGGATGGGGGATGGTGCGTGCACAAGCGACGATCATTACTACCATGCACACACACGTATGCTTGCACGACGTAGAGGGCGACGTTCTCCATTGTCCACACCCCGACGTCGACGACGTTTGCCATTATGTCCACACCACCACGATGACGACGTTTCGGAGAAGACGGAGCTCACCCAAAGTTGGCGAACATTCCGGCGTGGCCATGGCCGGCAGCCGGGCCGGTGAGTTCCATCGTCTCCGACTCTGCTGCGGGGTCGGCGACGATGACGTCATCGGGCCCGCCCCCGCCCTGCATCGAATCCCCGCCGCCCGACTAGAAAGGGACAGAAGGATAGATTAGAGTGGATTACGGTAGAAGAGGTGGGTCCGATGGTGACAAGGTGTTTCGGCAGCAACAATGAAAAACGGGAAATAAAATTAGAAACGATCGTTTGCTGGAGTTTTTATCGAAAAAACATCTTATCACCGGTCGTATACGAGTGTGATATTTTCCAGAAGCCCCATAACAGTATAGGGCTTTCGGATTAGTGTTTAGGATATATAACTAGGATGGAATCAATCGGGAAGCATCGGCGCGTGTTAGACAAGTAGGAAAGGTGAAACACAGGAAACACAGGGGAAATTAGTATCGACAAGCACATTGGGGGTTACGAACAATAAAGTCGACGGAGGACATCTGAGGCATTTTCTTCTGGTAGAAGTGTCGTGGTGGGTTCTCGCTCTCGCAACAACAGTTTTACTACGGTAATCGCTTCCCCGGAGAAGGTATAAAGTCACTTGTCGATGCTCGTTCGTCGTGCGCCTACCGTACCCGAAGATCTGGCGGAACAGCTCGCCGGGCGCGTGCGCCTCGTCGTCGACGTGTATCAACGGCTCCCGGTCGGTGGCCGATGTGGAGGCAGAGGCGCGCACGCTGCCTGGCCCGTCCCGTCGGTGGATCTGTGTGTGTCGGTGGTGTAGGTGGTGTGCACTGGCGGGCGACGTTTCCAAACTCACCCGGCTTTCCGCTATTGTAAATTACACCACTAAACCTCTAACTACATTCTTGCACTCTTGCAATTGATATCGTTGTTGCTCCACCACGACACGTCAAGGCAATAATGTGAGTTTCGCACCACCAGACACACCGTCGGCTTTTAGTATACTGCACTACTACCACACCACAAAACTACACCACGAAAAACTGAACTACAGTATTAATCTGGCACATGCTGACTGGTTAGTATCCACTAAGAAGCGGGATTGGGCGTAAGCCATGCTTCCTACCGGAAGGAGTTAGCGATAGCTGAGTGTATGGGGTCGTTGGAAGGAATAAGAACAGGGCGTAAGATACTGCATAAGATAAAAGGACTTGCTAAATTCATCTAATCATCAAAAGAACTCCATTTTTTCAAAACAAAAATTAACCGTGTAACCAAAATTGTGTGACCGGCTCTACTTCAGATATCCAGAATTTTCATATACTTTCGCTCGAATTAGGCTGAAGTAAAGCAGGTCAAAATTACCCGTTTTAGACTGTCAAACCACGGCAGCAAGCCGGTTGCAGGTGAGCCAATGCACCAATCAATCAATCCATCTCATATCTCTCATCTCATCATTCTACCGTACCTCCTCGAAGAAGGTCTGGGTCTTGCGGAGAATGTGCTTGAGCTCGGTGAGCTCAGAGAAGTTCTTCTTGAGCGTTTCCTCGTTCTGATTGACCTCGCGCAGCTCGTTCTCCAGCTTCTCGAATGTTGCCTGAATCGAATTTATTATAATTATTTAAATAATATTTGGAATATTCATAAGATTGAGGAGATGTCCAAATTTCACCCTCAAAATAACTTTTTACAATTATTTGTAGAAGTGACATTCAAGTTGCGCGATATTACCAAATTGCCTAAATATATCTTCATCCAATGGAAGAACGAAAAACAATATTTATAATTTATAGAATCCTTCAGGCTGCACAAAGAAAATTTTGAAGCATTCCAAGGACACGTGACTTTCACGTTTCTGGGCATTTACTTCATCAAACTTTTATCTCATGCCATGATAGGTCCCAGGAGAATGTCTCAAAAAAATAACTTCAAAAATCCCCATTTCGGTTTTCAAGAACAAGTCACATTCAAGTTACTCATAGTTCATATTACAAGTGTTTGTACCCTTCTGCAATCCACTCAAGACATTTTGTCAGAAAATCAAATCATTGCAACGTGTAGGAACCTTTTCTGTTCCTACCCTCTAACAGCAAGTGAATCATTCGCGGGATCCCTCGTCACCCATTCGGTATGTTTACACAAGTGACGTACCGAGCGCAATTTCGCACCGGAACAGCTAACACCGGCGCTCAAAGATTCAAGAGACCAGACATCTCAGCTAGCCCACTAGAAGCTACTCTCAATCAGTGTTGTGTTGGAGCGAGCAATTTGAATCAAATCTCTGTTCAAATTCTAGCAGTCAGATTCGAGTTGCACTAGATTCTCAAATTACCCAACTATACCATCACCCAATGGAAGACATGAGTCGATTGCCAACAAGACAAATTTTAAAGCACATACTTAAGAAGGGAGTCTACATCGTTAATAATCCTCTAAATCGATACCCCTCCCCTACCGTACACCTACCATACCTCAAGATCAATCATCTCCCTCGGTTGGGGCGCGTCCGGGTTCTCGCCCGTGTCCAGCATCGGGATCTGGTCCTTCTTGATCTCGCGCTCGAGGAAACCTCAAATATTTATTTTATTATTATTTTAAAGTATAATGAGTTTTTTTTTAACATAGAAACCGGATACAAATCGACAACGAGAACCGAAAAGACAGATAAGGTGCTGGTGATACAGAGATCTGCCTGGATTACAAAAAGGGAAAGGAAAATGGTTTTGAATAAGAAATAAAAGCTCACGAAGTTTGCGCTCCATCTCGTCGCATCGTCGCACCTCGGACACGAACTTGCGCTGGAAGGAGGACGTGTCCGGATTCAGCTGCAATTTAATTAAATAAATATATGAAATACTAGAAACTTCCTCTAATAATGAAAGTATCTTTGAATATCGAATTTTAGTATGATACAACGAAACTGGACTTCCATTCTTTCAGCAATTTGTCTCAATGTCGAGTTATAACAATGAGCAGACAGTTGCCGGTTTCAGAGCTAGATCAAGTGCTGATCGGCTAATCGAGTTTAGTAACGCTTCACCGAACAAGTGATTAGAATAACTAAAAATATATATATACACGGCCATACAGCAAAATTAATTTCAACCGCTGGTGAACATTTGCTGCTACTAATAATGAAAAAGACAATACTTTTTAGAACCTCCCGGCGATTCTCTGTTTCACCCGCACTTACATCTCTGAACTGCACGAGTCCCAGCTCGCCCAGCTCGGCGACGCACGTGTACGCGGCCTCCGACTGCAGGAACAGCTGCGTCAGGCACACTTCCTCGCTTAAATATATTCAAATTAATTAAATGTGTAAATTAAAAAAATATTAACTCTCTGTGTATAGTACTAAATGAACAAAGTAAAGCTAATTTTTAAAAACCCGGTGATTGGCCCTTCTAATTTCATACAGTACAACTTTCATAGTTTCTTAGTTACTGGGCTTAGTTTGAATACAATCAATTTGAGTGTAAACGCTTTCCTTTCGCAACCCATTCAATCCTTCGAATGATTCATCGACGACAGCTGGCAAAACAATTTCCACCCAAAATTTAGAAATTAAGGGGCAAACGAACCTCCGGAATATGCCCGGCGTCGAGTCATCTGGAGACGACGACATCGTCTCTGTAAAAGAACGAATTTAGAAAAAAAAAGGGTTCTGGAAGGGCAAAAACTGTGCAATTCGAAAGGAAACATCGATAATTTAATGGAAAAGACGCATTGGCAACGAGCCAAGACCGAAAACCAAGCGGAGGCCTTCGATTCGGGCTTGGGCAAGAGAAGGAAAGGAGAGAAGGCCCCGTCGAGGCATCGATTCGAGCGAGAGAGGCAAGAAGAGGAGGAGAGCTAGCGAGCAAGCGACTAACGTAAACTGACATCAACCTACTGAGCTAAACAGAATAGTAATCGCTGTATCGCTGAATTGCAGGCTGAAAAAGAGTAGAAGTTGAGGGGACTGGGGCAAAGTGCAAGCTTGCACTGTGAGTCAGGTGTTACAGAACGACGCGAAAAGATAAGATCTTGACGAGACTCGAGACTTCGGGGGTTAATCCTTTAAAACGGGGCTGAAACAGGGCCAAAAGTGCTAACCAAGCGATGCTACACGTGGAGGAACGCGAGAGAACACCGATAGAGCGCGCGCAAGAACACGAAAATGAGTGGAAGAACCGGGCGAAGAAATCGAATTGGCGTGGTGTGGCGCACGTAAGAGATTGGTGCGCCGCGTGCACTCTCGCTTTTCTGCTATTTCTCCCTCGCGTCTTTATCCCGGCTCCCGGCTCTAGCACTAGCGAATCTCGGGGGATCGTGTAAGCTATCATTACCTCGAGTCAGCCGAGATGTGGTGCTTACTCTACTTTCCCTACCGGCTGACAACTGGCTTAGTGCTAGACGAGACTGGCAGTAGCGAGAACAAAAACACCGCATTAATTTCCTGTGGAATCTCAATTTCCTGTCCGGTCCACCCTCCTTCTCCAATCCACAATGTCTTCATCCTACCCTACACTCTTCTCGGCCCTGCCGAAGATCTCCGTGAGTTTCGAAATAATCGATTATTGAAATTGGATACCGTATACCTTTCGAAAGTAAGATACCGTACCCCTTCAGCTCGGGCCCGTTGCTACCGAATTCCAGATGCGATCTATGCGACAGAGAACTGTGAGTTTCGAAAATAAAGTCACAAATCGATAATGAATATGTCTTCAGAGACGGATCGATGCACCGTATCTACATGACTACGTGAGTTTCGAAACGAAAGGTTACGGTAGCCGACGATTTCCAAGCCGTTCTACAGGGGGTGAACAAGAGATGGAAAGAGAAGCAGAGAAAAGCGAGAGAGATAACAAAATGAGATAGTTTGGCGATGGTCCCGCCGCGAAAAGTGAACTGGAACATTGCCAAGGAATCCGTATTCCAGCAAGTAGCGCAGCCTATCATCCATGAACCGCCCACGAACAGTCAGATGGTGCTGCTGTGGATTCGGCCGTAAGCAAATATCAGATAGCAATATCATTTCAGTGGAGATAACGGTATCGTCTGAATTCAAAATGTAGCGATTTAGCATTCTGAAATACTGCGGCGAATTGAGGGACGCGAAATGTATTGCTTGACTACGTCGAGCTTATGAAAATATCGTAAAAGATGCTATCTCGAAGTAGAGATAAAGTGAAAAAGAGTTCTGCTCAGGGTTGTCAGAATGAAGAATTTGTTTCTTCATTCCTCCTTGTGCGGGGGTTGAAGAAACGAATTCTTCATTACGATTCGATTATTCGTTCAGACCTATTATTCCAGTCTGATCGTCGTTGTCATCTGGTTCTTCGTCATTTCCTTCACTCTCTCCCTTCGATTCGATGAGTGGACGAGACCGACGACGAAGGCGTCGACGAGGAACGTAGTAAAGACGAATTCAACGGCGAAATAGAAATTCAGACAACGCCCCAAAAACTAAGCAAAACCCCTCACACAGACCCCGACCAAAACCCTGATTTCGGAATCCTACTCTTGGTTCATTCGTACATGTCTCAGCATTATGGCGATTATTCGTAGAGTGTACTCAGCGTAGTAAAACATTGTATTGACAAAACATACAAAAGCTTGTTTCCGGTCCATTCCATTCCATGTGAAATACAAACGCGAATTGCAAAATTTCCTACGTACAAAATTCCACAGTTCGGAATTCTTATCGATCAACAACAACTGTGATTTTCCTTCGCTAACACATTCTCCTTATCATTCTCCTTATTCATCACTTTTACCTACCATTACGAACCAGGCGAATAACTTCAACTATATCATCATCATCGAACCCCACTTTTGTAGAAAGTTCGGGATGATTAGCTCCCGTACGAAACGCAAATCACATTTCTTGGTTCGTTGTTTCCTTTTGAGGTCAACTGATTATCGCTTGCCACTCCCCTACAATCTTAGCGTTCTCAATTTCGATTTCCCACCTTACCCAACAGTGTTCTCGCTCAAGAAAACCATTCGCATTCCAATTGTGACCAAACTGTTGTTTTCTGTTAACTTCGATAATTGAACACTGTCTTCTTTCTGTTGTGGTGTCAACTGAGAAACTCATCACTAAGGCCCCTTCAAAACCCTACACTCCTGCACTACCTACACAAAGGCAACAGGTGCAGAATTGATGTTTCCCCTTCATTTTCGCACAATGTCTTCGCACTGGCGATGGCTTCGCAAGGAACGACTGTCCTCATTACGCTTGCTTTCTTCTCTTCTTGATCAAATGAGACCATTTGTTTCGAAGCCATTCCTACTTTCCACCTTTTCCCGAGTTCAAGTGATTTCATCCGTCCTTCGCGCAAGCCGAACGTTTGAACTACTATCCTCCCACTTCCTAAAAGTATGAAAGAGTGCTCCTTTTCGAGAGAGAAAGAGAGAGATACAAGTGGCAGTAATACACTACTCCACTCTTGAGGACAATGGAAGGTCTTTGCATCCCGACCTTCGCACTGTCGCTCGCACAGCTAACCTTTTCGGAGAGTTTCTTTTCTTCTCCCTCTCGACTGCTTACCGGTTTTCCGCACAAGTAAGATCAGCACCGAGCCAATTTTCACCCTTTTTGATTAGAGTCGGCGAGAAAGTACACGATTTTGAGAGAGTGCAGAGATCGCGAGCAACAAAAACAGCTAGAAAGGGCACAAAATACTGCGGATGCGGCGCAATTATCTCGGCCAATGATCTATAACACTCGATGCTGCCATTCACGCGGGAGTGTATCACATGCTTTCCGTTCCATCCCACCCCAAAGGTGTCATGACCGTTTTTATCGAGATGTTTAGGCTAGACATGGGTAGTGATTATGAAGATCCGTTCACATATGTTTCACCGGTTCTTTATCTCATTTACCGCATGCGCCGAATGATTTTGATGTCTGTCGCTGGTGGAATAGGTAAACTAACAATACCTTTCGTCCGTACGTGATAGTCCACGTTCGACACTGCCTTCAGCCCTCATTATCATTTATCTAACATCTCACAGCCCATATGGAATACCTGACCGCGTGAGCCATCCCTTCCTGTAACGTCAAAAAAGCGCCACATGTGGAGTTTAGATTGGCTGAGTTAGACTCATTCTAGAACAGATTAGTTCGTGGGGTACAATGGCTGCACCCCACATGCACCGATCTCAATCTCCCTTATAATAACACTTTCCCCCCATCCGCTACTCCATTTGGCAGTCATAGATACTCTCTGAATGATGAGCAACCTCCTCAATCCTGTACTCACTCATTTCCCCACTCCCCCAATGGATCAAGGGAAGTGAGGAGAGCACTGCGTTCTATGGCATTGCTTTGCCCCCTTCCACCCCCGCCCGTTCCAGTTTACGTGGTTCCAACCCCCCGGCAATTACCTGTGGATGGCACATACTTTGATCTGCAGCGACAGATTCCCCGTTTGCATTCACCGCGTGAAATGTGTTGCCATTTATTGCGGTTGATTGTTCTTGTTCCTCTAGGAAGTCAATCTGTCACCCGGGACCCCGTTTCGAACTACCGTTCAGAAAATACTTGCTGGGCTCTGGAGTTCTGTAGAGTAGCACTTAAATTTCAACAATGGAATGACTGTAGGGGTGTTGAATCATCGAGTTAATTGCCACAGCTGATCATCCCTCCTTATCCCGCCTCGCTCCTAGTAAATCACTCATCCCGACCGACCGAAGCTCCGCCCCCTCTCAAGCATCATCACGCATCATCCAAGCAACTCTCTACTTACTCTACTTGATATCAAACACGAGAGATCGAGAGAGTCCAGACAGTCAGAGAAAGAGCGCAGAAAGCAGCGCAAAGCGAGAGATCCCCTGCTGTAAGTACGCCCTCCTCCCCTCGCCTCAAGGATAGTCTCTCCTCCCCTCTCCCTTCCTCCTCCTCCCTCCTCCTCTTCCTCCACGGAAGTTTACCTGTGTTGTGTGGTTTCGCGTGTGTGCGCGAGTGCTTTTCGCATTTCTGTCTTATATCGCGTGTTACCGTAACCTACCGTAATC
The DNA here is from genome assembly GCA_911812115.1 of Pristionchus exspectatus. Lineage (NCBI taxonomy): Eukaryota > Metazoa > Nematoda > Chromadorea > Rhabditida > Neodiplogasteridae > Pristionchus > Pristionchus exspectatus. The sequence goes on along the minus strand of OU461586.1, from coordinate 6,777,987 downwards.
AGGATGCCGTGGCTCCTCGTCGTGCTGGCTACGGTAGCAGCTACCGTATCCACCGAGCGGCTCATGATCAATGAGTCCACTCTGGCGGCACACGGACTCGAGCTCATGTCTACGGACGGCGGTCCCACTCATTTCACGATAGTCGAGACCGTATCCCGAACCCGGGGGTCCAGTCACTTCCACGGCATCGGGCAACGCTTCAAGCGAGAGGTGAGTTGATCTTTGATCTTTCTCAGGAAATCCCCTTCTGACCCCAGGGTAGTAGGAAGCAGGAGGGATGATGTTACAATGGCATTCATTCGCCCACAACCGATCTGGTTTGAGCCGATTATATACAGTATAGAAGAAGTAGAGCCACACGCGCGAGCTCATATGCCAGGGAGAGAAAGAGGGAGAGTCCTAACGCGCTAGCTACTAGCGAACGAACGCTCAGCGAAAAACCAGTAGGTAATGAGTGGATTGTGGCAAGAGAGCCGGGTCGATCGATATCCGGAAGTTGGTGCATGATACCGTAATCTTTGCAGGTAATTGCCGGCCCAATCTACGAATGGAACTCCTTCGAGATACCCTATCAGATCTGGGGAGGCGACTGTGAGTAAATTTGCCCATTTTTGCCAATCACTCTCTCGATTTCGCACACTATCTCGCCCTTTTCTGGGAAATTCGGTTGCTTTACCTTGACCCTCATTAGCTCATGATCCTCAATTTCCCGGATCGCTTAGCTCGATTGTTCGGGATGCGTTGCATTTCATTACGGATTGCGTACCCTTTGACCGACATTGTCTCTGCACTCTCTCCTTTTCCTCTGCAATTTCTCCCTCTCTGCCCGCTTTCGCTCTCGGGATGCATGATCCGATTGCGAAGATACGAAACAGCTGTGCTGAACTTTCCTCCTCACTTTCTCCTCTTTTGAGGAGAAAGCGCAACGATAGGGCCAAGGGTAAGAAGGTTCCCCTCAATGCTCGCAATACAACACGCATAGTTCGCAGTGATGTAACACGCACAGACACAATCGATCGAGCGTGCCAACGAAATTGTCTGCGAAATAGTCCAAAATGGCACCCTAAAACCTTGAGTCATGCCCCATTATCTCCTGCCCAGGAGGAAATTGCTCTTTCGATGAAATTTTCTAGAAATCGTTCGAAGAAGCAAAAGTGTAGTACGTATTGTATTGCTGCGATTGTTCTCGTGTGATCTTTGACCTTTGCCAAAAACCCAGGTCTGGAAATTGCGCGACTTCCGGTATTTAGCAGAACCATGTTTTCCTCTGGTGTCAAAGCCCATAAACGCCGGCTTTTGCGAAGATTTCGCGCGCAGCTCGTGTATGTGTGTGTATTACTACTACTCTGTGCGACGATGGCATTGTAAGGGGGCCCTAGGGGGAGAGGAGGGAGGAAGAGGGAGGAAGGGGTGAACCCGTTTTTGCCTTGCTCGCTCGCACAAGAGCAACGATCCTTGTGTGAGACACCCGCAAATCTTGAGAAGTAGAGTGGGGAAGAGAAAGGTGTAATCGAGACTGGCAATGATTGCGTCAACACATTTGGGACAAGAGAGAGATATCGCATTTCAAATGCCTTTGCGGGCATGATTCCCAATCCGGAAACGTCCTTGATGTTGCAAGAACCCAGGAATAAATCCAGCAGATAAAGCCAGAGCTATTCCGTCTCCATCATATTTTGTAAGAGCAATCTTAATCAGTCCAATGCAGTACATGGTTCAAGTCCAGTACTCAACCTCCCCATAATCACCAAGTATGAAACAGGCGCATGTCCAGTGGTTTACCTCCCCATCACGACTGAATAGCGCTTGGGGCATGGGTATACTCCTCCTCTCCTCCTCGCACTTCCCATTGTCTGGGATGGTGGCGACTGTAAGAGAGATGACGCCTCGTTAATCTAATGACTGCCTGAGATTGTACAGAGGAAGAGCTGTTTTACCCCCTTCCCACCTACTGAGCGAATGAGAAATGTGAAGGGTTTCATTGTGTAGAGTTAAAGTTCTTTCTGGAATATCAAATCATTCAGAACATCTGAACTCGTGTAGGACTCTTGAAACATATCGGAACTGGGATACCATTGACGAAGAGAAATGCTGTGTTTCCTTGTGCGGTGCAGTTTTTGAAGATTCTTGGTGTTTTGATAATCTACCGTCTACTACAACAGGATGTAAAGAATGTCTGCTCTTTCATAGGACGGTTGAAACATAACGGAACATCAAATCGCCATTCGATTGAGCAAAGACTGAACAAGGTTCAAGAGCACAGAACCACGCTTCCCCAGGGGTTCATTGTCATCGTTTCGCCTACTAATGATCAACAATCTCGATCTTCATTTTCCTTACTTTTTCCCACTCAGAAAGGCGAGACAAGAGGTGTCATTGAGAGGGCCATTGCTTTTGCCGTCCTTGGACCCCTCCCGTCTTCCTTTCTTTCTCTTTCTCGAGACACTAGCCGTTCTTCGCTAAACAATGGCTCGGAAGTGCAGTACCAAGTTGACTCGTCAATTGGGCGAAATATCAAAGATCAAAGCTAAAGTTTGCTCCAGAAGCGTTCAAATTAGCTTGTTGCGTCAGAGCAAATTGAAAAATTGAATTTGCCAGACTCAAAAGATCGGCTCGTCTCTAAGTGCAATTCGCGTTTGCCAGAAGAAGGGTTTTACTGCCCCTGAGGGGCGAAGAAAAGGAGAAGGAAAGGAAGGAAATTGTCTGCCCCCGAGGCCATATCCTGATCCAATTCCCCTGTCTTCCCTGTTGAGTCATGAAAGCGCGCTGATTCACTGTGAGAGATTTACTGTTTCGAAGGGGAGTTGTGAGCACGCGATGGGGAGTTGGTTGTAGATTGGTCGTTATTGTGGGGCTCATCGATCCATTAACGTCAAGTGAGGTCCGAAGAGGTCTTTCCATGCTTTTTGAAACATATCGGAACAGACGATGCTAACGTATTTTTTTGAATCCAGCCAAGTGATCTCGAGACTATCTCGCAAAGTAACGATCATTTATTACGAATTTGTCGGGATAACGATCGGAGACAATTTGTATTTTTCGAGGCCTGTTTCTCCTATTAATCATGGAGAATAATCTCACTGAGGCTATATCTTGAAACATAACCTAGAATTTAAAAAAAAGAATAATCTCACTGAGGCTATATCTTGAAACATAACCTAGAAATTTTTTGCGCTTTCATTAATTTTGTCGTTCTGCAATTGAAAATAACTTATCGGAATGCGTTGCCTAGAAGATCACTCTAAACACAGCGAATTGGGAACATTTATCCGTTTATCTTTGGCTGTTGTTCGGGTCAAGGGTTGCGTCTATTGCAAAAAGGAGACGATAAAGGGACTCTCTCCATTTCGACTGTTCTATCGCTTTGCCTGACTATTCAGAGAGAGAGAGTGAGGTATGCATGCATTGCGAGGAAATCCCCCTAGCCAGGGCAGGATTTGCATCTCATCATGGACGCTCTCCTCAATTCGCCTTTTCTTTCATTTTGCTGGCCTGCTAGGGACCAGGGAGAATAGACAGAGCCAAAGGAAAGGAACCGATGGATCATTACATGTAGATAGATGTTGTTGCTGGGGTCAAACCCCATTCACTAGATCACTGGCCTCTCCTCATTTCGCGCAGTCCCTCCTTTTTCTCTCAAAACACTGACCAGGGTCAGCGCGGGTTTCCTGTTGTTGCGTATCAGACTTGCGCTGTTTATCCGCGGACTTGTGCTGGTTAGCAACAACATGCAAGACCACGGCAAAAAAGTAAGGCACTAAGCCTTAGCGCCGATGGGTGTGGAACGGATTTGCAGGCAGAGGGAAGGACGATTAAAAAGAGATCGAAGGAAGGGGAAGGGGAAGAGACACAAAGTAGACAATGAATGGGGGGGGGGGAATCCCGAGGATTTTGTGGCATAGTATGCCGTTAGAGACACATCAAGTGAAGTTGCATAGGGATATCCAAAGATAGACATTTTCTTGTGCGTTGAGTTCAACATTTCTCGTGTCTTGGACACCTTCTGGAATGAAGCGGTCTAATAAAAGCAATTTCGCACTGTTCGAAAGAACTAGAGATCTGTCAGCTATGTTGTGTCTTCACTACATTACAAGCTGAGAAGATTGTGTCTCTTCATCTCTCATCTCCCATAGCAATCAATGAAAATATTTACCCATCGTCCAATTCAAAGTAAGCTAGAGGGTAATTGAAACAGAGAGTGCCCGACGATTCCTGGTTCAGCTATCGCGTTCACAATCTTTCTTCATTCTTTCCCTACTCTGTGACTCGCAGTAAGTGCCCATAAATCGTGCGACACATGGTGCTATCAACAGTAAATCACAGCACGAAACAGAGAGAAGCGAACTAGTATTTTCTCTCACCTTTCCCTTTCCAACTGTTTGGCTATCACCTTGCGATCTGAGGGACAGCCACGAGGTAGAAAGGCGCATCGAAAGGCATAGGTCTAGCTTGGAAATTCAACTTGTTGAAAAATGATAGGTTCTGCGAATCAGAATCTTGAAGTAGAAAAATTTCTCAAAATGTACTTGTGAAGATGCCCATCCATCCATATAGCTCCGGCCACGATCGCCTATCACATTTTGACGCAAAGTTGTTTCTTGTTCCGCGCGTAACAAAATTGCTATTAAACTACTATCGCGTTTTAAATTAAGCTTTAATTATATAATTGGTGCTTACTGAACGCGAAACCATGCCATAAATCGAGTTTTATCATTAAAAACTAAGAAAAAATAGTGAAAAAGGGCGGAAAACGCGTGAAACGAAGTGAAAGTGGGCGGAGCTAACGCGTTTGTCGCGCGGAATAGTTTAGTAGGTGTGCAATTACAATCGTATCATTTTAAAAATGTGATAAGAAGCACTTGAACATGTCAAATCTCTCATTGTGAAGAATTCTGCTGAATACTGCAGAAAAGAGAACGGAGAGCTCGAAACTTCATTGCATAATCCAATGATTGCCTCTCATCAATCGTCTACCGGAAATATCATAATCGCCCAGTGATCTGTCTATCCCTACTTTGTCTCATGCCATCATTCATATTTCTATCCTCCCAATCATCAATGCTCTCTTGCCGATCAGAGAAGGCGAGAGAGTGTGCGAGATGAGGAGAGTCAGATAGTATGCCATCATACCTACTATCCCCTATCCAACCGGTCCTGCCGCGCGCTCTGACCCATTGACTGTTCTCCCCCTTTCTCTATTATACTTTTTGCTTGCTTTTCTCTTCTTTCTCTCTGGCTCTCCCGGAATTCCATGCTATCTATCCCTGATCTGCTCGTTTTGTGCAATGAGTGCAAGGCATAATAATCATAATAGCGGAGAGGAGTCAATGAGGGAGCTAAAGATCAAGTATAATGAACGATGAACTTTTCGCAGGCATAAATGCTCAAGGACAAGAAAAATCGCACTTATTCCTTGATTTTCCCACAATCACGTTCGAAAAAGTCTGAATAATTCCGAAAAGGCTCTCTAACAACAACTCCAATTTCAGACAACTTTCAAAATCTGATCCGTCGCGGCATCCGCATGTGGGAGGAGTCAACGTGCTTGAGGTTCAGGGAAAACATGCAGGTACGATTTCAAAATAGTGGCAATAACATCAAAACAATGAAAGCGCCCCGCCAGTATTAAAGAGAAACAGTAACAGTCAAAACAGTTTCGAAAACATGAGAAAGAGTGGTGTTGAATAATCGATAGTTACAGAGTGCAATCGGGTACGCAATCAAGACCGGAGATCCGCGCGCATCTATTGAGAATTGATAAGATATCAGTTTTCGTCGCGGCACTCTCTCATTTTCGCATGCTCTCTCGTCGGGGCTTCGTTATCAGAATTAGAGGCGCCGATAACTCGCGCTTCTTCGTGTTACGGACTGATACGAGGCGAGGGGTTAGAAGGGTTTTTAAAAGCACTGTGCAAAATTCGCGGGGAGATAGGAAGGAATAGCTTGAAAAAAGTTACGAATTTGGATCGTAGAAAGCATTGAAGTGATTCATACATTGTGGAACGCTCATACTAACAAAGAAAGTATGGGTGTTTGAACTCTATTCAAAAAATTTCAAGAGGAAAGCTGAGTCAGGTAAAGAAAGGAAAAGGATTTATCTTTATGCAAGTCACACACAAATTTTTAATAATTTTTGAAAGAAATTCGGTTGAGTTTCAGACAGCATTCTAGTTGAAAGAAATTGAATAAAGCTGATTCCGTACTCCACCAATTTCCGAAAATACTATTTCAGTCCCGCGACGCGATTCGATACGTTCTCGAGAAGGGCGATTCGTGTTTCACCGAGTACATCGGAAGGAATGGAGGACATCAAGATATTATCATCGGAAGCGAGTGTGCAGAGGTACGGTAGGGTACTGTTGTCAAAAGCTATGGTTGTCTGGATCACTGTAGCGTGAGTCAGATCATGTGCAGTAGATTACGTTCGAAAAATGCCGATTATGTTTGAATAAATCAGGAGAATGTGATCGCAAGTACCGTAGAATATAGAATAAATCGTTCGGAAGCGAATAAGATACTGTGTGAGGTAGGTACGAATGAGTGGAGACCCGAGGGCTAGCGACAGAAATGATGGATGCCATATTGCAGGAATACGTGGTCGCTCACGAGACGGGTCACGCACTCGGCTTCTGGCACACCCATCAGCGACCGGACAGAGAGAAATTTATTAGGTGAGAGCCCCATTTTGGTATGTCATTAGATACAAGCCGAAATATATTTCACCTTACCCTCCCGATTGAGAATTGTCACTAATCTGTTAGGAATGCGTAATGGTGTGATTATGGTATGGCAGTTTATGCGATTTTAAAAATGAGACTAAGAATAATCACTTCTCGCATCCCTTCAATGCATTTAAGCCAATGATGAAACTCAACTCAGTTGATTTCGAAAAGAGCTGCGACAATTTTGCAATTAAAAACAATAAATAATTATTTCCAGTATCAACTGGAAGAACGTGCAGGACGAGGCGACGGCGTCGTTCATGCCCTTCAGGAGCATGTTACAGGCGTTTGGAATTAGACAGGTGAATTATTTGACGGTGCTGGATATGGGTATGATAGCGTCCAAGCGTTCATTTGTAATGCTCGTCAGAAGCATGCTCCAGGCATTTGAGATTAGACAGGTACTGGTCTAGAGATCAAAGATCATATTAGATCTTGTTCATGCAGCTATAGTAAGGGGAGCTTTGAAACCGTCGCATGCTCTTCAGGAGAAAGCCGTTTGAGATTGGAGACAGATGAGTTAAAAAAAAAATTACCTAGGGCGGGGCTTCTTGTGAGTAGAGAAGTGTAAGGGAATTGTAAAAACCAAGTGCTTTTCCCTTACCGAAACACAGGGCCTCGGAATTGGACAAGTGATACAGGCCGTCAGAGCTAAAAAAAAAGTTCATTCCCATAACATCCGAGTTGTTAAAGGGGGGGGGGGGTTGCGCCTAGGTTGCTTGAAAGAATGTGTATAAAATTCTATGGGTCGAAATCGAAGAAGTATCAAATAATGCTCACATTTAATTTATTTCTGGGTGGCGTGAAACATATTCGAGAAAATTGTTCCTTGGTGAAAGCATTGGCGATGGTAATAAAACTGAAAATCTATTAAAAAGCAATTTTGCCATTCACAGGTCTCTCCCCGACGCATCCCCTACGACTACGGTTCGCTCATGCATTACCACGCAGTCGCCCATGCTGTCAAGGTCAGAGTGATCTTTTGTCTTTGATATTTGATCTTTGATCTTAGACTTTTTCTGCTGAAGATTCTGCAATACATTGACTTATCTAGAGGAAATAATTGCAAACTAATCGACGACTACTTAAAATGATTATTTTATAAAAATATTTTTCCTCGGCTGGAGTTGCGGTGCTATCAAGGGATGATTCATTGTCAGCTCTTTATGAAAAGCGTGAAACATATTCCTGCTGATTCTTCATTTCCAATAATGTGAGAATGTAGCAAGACAAATGCTTTCAGATAAATAATTGCATTCAATAATTCCTTCAGGTGACGGACTTCACGATCGTCCCTAAGGAGCTCAAGTACGTTACGACGATGGGCACGGAGAAGATGGCGTTCCTCGATGCGAAAGTCATCAATGATATTTATTGCCCGAGTGAGTTGGTCGATACAGGTCCACCACTTTTACGCACGTATAAAAAGGGATGGAGCCTAGCCATGATAAGTATTGCATAGGAAACGGATAGGAAAATGGCATTCCTCGATGCGAAAGTCATCAATGACATCTACTGCCCGAGTGAGGTTTCATTTAGGCAATGCCTTTAAAACCGTGCGAGGCTTAAATTTGTTCGTGTCCAGAGTAATCTTAGTGAAGATTGCGAGAGAATTCGAAATTGCATTCGTAATAGCACCGCAAGATTTTTCTGCTAGGTAGATAGAACATAAAAATGTTTGAATAACCTCTGTACATGCAGCCATTGACACAAATGTATTGCATTTCCAGACGCGTGTCTCGGTCGCAACAATCTGAACTGTCTGGGCGGCGGGTATCCCGACCCGAACAATTGTGCCGTCTGCAGGTAAGTTGCACGCGATTTGATTGATGCCATCTTTTTTTCAAATATTTTGCATTTACGGGAATCAATATAATCAATGAAATCAATCAACCGCTATTGGTGTGTTGAAGAAGTAATTTTGAAACATATGAGAAACGTTTTAATGTAATCTACGATTTTTTTTCAAGCATGAAATTGTTTTAAATTTATATGAACCTTTCAGATGCCCGGAGGGACTCGGCGGCGCGGACTGCTCCATTCTCGCGCCCACTCGTATAAAAACTCCATTTTATTTATAAAAAAAAATGTTTTCAGCTCCAAACAACAAAAAATTGCTCCCCTGTCGATTTTTCGACAGTGTCTCTGCTTTCGCGATAATTTCGGCGCGAATTCAAATATTTGAATGTTGCAGCCTGCGGCGGCGAGCTGCACGCGACGGACACCTGGCAGACGCTGTCGTCGCCGCCGGGAAAGGGAGTGGTGTGCTACTGGAGAATCTCCGTGAGTTTTGTCGTCGAACGAGCGATAACAGCCCTCGCATAATAATAATGATAATGAACGCTAATGAACGAATTTTCGAATAATGAACGCATTTTCGTCAGGACTTCGAAGGCTTGCATTAGTTTTTCTGAATTTCGAAAAACAAAATTTCCCTTCCTTGTCGAATTTTCGAGAGCTCTGCTTTTTTTTAATTGGCGCGATTTCAAATTTTGCAGGTTCCCGAGGGCTCGAGGGTCCGCTTCCGCCTGTCCGACGGCGAGTTCCCCTGTTCGTACGGTTGCCAATCCTATGTGGAGATCAAGCACAAGCTGGATATTAGGTTGACCGGATTCAGAAGGTGATGACAGTTATATTTGTAACATTTTGGATCTATGTTGAACATCCAAGATCATTTGTCTCTTTCACTTACTACTACGTAGTCTCTGTAGCTTACTTTGTAGATGTCATGGTTCGATGAACAACTCAGATTTTGTGGATCTGAAAGTCGTCGATTTTTCCAGTTGCTGCTATCGTCCCAAAGAAGACACAATCTCGGAGTCGAATCAAATCTTCATCCTCTACCATCCCAACGGCCGCACCGCACGATTCTCGCTGCGATTCAAACGGCAACAGGCCTAATCGCCCCCCCCCCCTATCTACCGTAGTCCCCTCCTACTGTAACCTATTGATTTCTATTGCTCACCCACACTCGCCTGCTCAGGACAGTCTTCCCATATCTACCGTACCCCTCGTCTGTACCGTATCCCTCCTCCTCCCCCATACGTGTCCCTCCCTTGCGCCGATCCTCCTTTTCGTGGTAGCGAACGCTCTTTGCCAGTTTGTTTTTCGTAATTATGTAATTTCTATATTTTTATATTTCTATTTTTCGAAACGGGCTTATCCTACGCTTTACCTAGTTTTGTATGATCCCTGTTAGTGTGCCCGCCTAGCCCCGTCCTCCGGCCTACCTCGGTGAACGCTGTCGGACTACGGTATTACGGTAATACCCGGCCGCCCTTCGACTTGTGCCTCCAACCAGGTGCTACCGTACCCCTCACCCGCGACCCTGTTGTATAGTTTGATCGATCGATACGGGTTACTGTAAGTAGAGATCGCACCGCCCCTTTCTGCGAGACCGTAGAAAGGAGAGAGATAAAGTATTTTGTCAACAAAGGGATAAACACAAAAGACAATCTGGCGAAAAAAAATTGATATACAATTGGCACATAATTGAACGACGAAACAATTTACATGTGGATAAATCGAAGTAGAGACAATCGAGAACCTATCACAATCAACAAAATGATGTGGTGAAGATCTAAAAATATGAACAATCTAAAATCAATGAACCGTTCATTTTCCTTCATTGTACAGCATCGAGTGCAGCCTGGTACGAAATCATTGTACGCTGGGTATATGTGTCATATCTCCTAATTAATCCTCGATCCGTACAGAACTGCGCGCGTGCTCCATTCTTCTCCAGTCGAGGTATCAGCTTTCTCCATTCGTCGTGAGGTAGACCGAAGAGAAGCGGATATCGCTTCTCTTCAACGTTCTCGGCGATAGAGACGTTGTTCGTGAGCTGAGTGAGACGCTCGAAGAAGCCAACTGCAAAATGAAATATTAGATTCGAAAGTCAAAAGTATAAACCGGTTCATATCACACTCACTCGGATCGGCCAGCTCATATGTCGACTGTTCGCCCGTAAGAAAATTGAGTTCGAGCGACCTGATCGAACGGTTTGCAATCACTGATTCGATCACGGCACTGGAACGGAATAAATGCTGGGCGCCTAGGGAAAAATGGCTATAAATAGTGTTATTTCTGACGGCGCTGTAATGGGGCAACGCTTTGCGTTTTTTAGAACGCACTGGTGTCGAAAACAATATTCTGAAAAGAATGGAATCACCTGAACTCGTCATTTATTCTCATTTTGTCATGGCGCTCGTTCCACTCGATCCTCAGTTTATCGAACTTTGCCGTGCTTTCGAACAGCTCCCGATCAAGGAATCGAAGGTGATCGAGAGCCGCTAGATCAACAGAGAGAACCCGCACCTGATGTTATGAGTGACAAAGAGGACAAAATACGACAACTAACATCTCCCACAACTTTCTTGATTGTTTCCAGCACTTCGTAGCCCCGAAACACTCGTTGAACAACAATTCGGTACATCTGAAAGTTGATGATTTGTATTTAGATATCAAATTCGTGTACTCACCGAATAACTGGTTTTGTATACAAAATATTTCGGCATTCTGTTGTGTACGTGCTTCTTGAGATCCTTGAGATGCGGTCGGAAGGAGAGAGTATCCTTGTGCACGTCTAGATTGAATTCGATCACGAAGTCTGTAACCTGAAATGTTTTCCTTTCCCAATCAACATCCTTGTTTTTAGAGACACATAACAGTCTAATGATGACAACAAGGTGCTTGAAGTCTCGGAAAAGGTTAGGTTACCGTCATACGGAGTCATGGAAATGATGCATGGTATTCTTCCGTACCCTGACTGCAATCGACTCCAATGGCGGGATGTTCTTCTTTTGCGCGAAGAATGAGTCCACTCCTGCCTTGCACGCGCGATTTGTCTGCAGGGAATGATTTACATTTTAAAAATCATTAACGATTATGCAATGTAACCAGTATACAAGCATTAATGGTCGACGAGATAACGAACCTTCCTCAGATTGGCCAGTGCCTCGTAATCCTCTGCATCGAGAAGGAATCTACAGATGGCGTCCATTGGGGGAGTCGGAAGTGTGCCGAGTGTCGCTAATTCGTTCATCTGATTCGTAAAGATTGGGGTGGAGTCCTGAAGAAAGCACCGTGGCAATTGATTAAGGCATTCACTTGTTTGGGTTTTTTTAATTGTCTGAGGGCACTAGAAATGCATGAATCTTACCTGCGAATCATGGGAAGGTTCGGAGGACGACGAGGAGTTCAACGATATGTCGGAAACTTGATGAGAAATGGAAGATGGTTCTTCATCGGAGTCGGCCGGAGAGTGTCCATCCTCGCTGCTGATTGATTCTGAAGACGATTCAACTGCTGACGACCAATTATCCCTGTTGGGTGACATTATGAAGTTCTGAAACGAGTTAACAATGAAAAACAAAAACATAAGAATGAAGAATTATTTGCTAATGAGCAGTACGAATGAACAAAACCGTTGTGCAAGAAAATAGAGTGAAAATGCAGAATCTATTTCCGTTGTTCTTATCACTGAAGTTATCAGGAGAGAACAAAGGGCTTGAGAAAGCAGTGTACGGTGTTTAGTTCGTCGATTCAGGTCATACTTATCACTGATAATCCTACATTTTTCCAACTTCATAAACATCACGTTCTTAAAATTTATTTGTTGAGTTATATTTAAAGTTAAAGAATTGAATGAACATTTTCAAACAAAAAAACAAATTTTGACGCACTAGCTACGGTAGTTTACACACTCAATAATCACGGATTCACGGATTATTGAGCAAACTGTATTGAGAATTCTCGTACTCAAATGAAAGTTTTCAACAAAAAAGTTCGATTGCGAAGGAACAGTTTTTTAATGTTCTATACGAACTAGACCAATTTTTTCAAACGAGCAATTTCAACTGCATCTCACAACGTGTGTACTGTGTATCTATGATTCAATGTTATTGTTCCAAAAAACGAATGGGTCTCGTAATTTCATCTTGTATTGTGCAATCAATATCTCATCTGTACACTAACACACCATTCATCTCCCTGTTCCCTGCAAATGTCGGATAGTGATTCACACCAGTATAAACAAAGGGCGATACTCCTCCCTCCTTGTGATTGGCTCGTTTTCACTGTTGCGATAGAGTACGTAACGGAATTTAGATGCCGGCACGATATTTATTCACATTTGTACAGAAAGAAGCAATGTATAATGTATACGAAAGCGATAGTTATAGAATAGCCGTTGCAAAAAAAGTGATATTGGTTACATGAAAAGCGGAATGATTTCAAATTGGAAGATAATATTCGACTCGTATTATCTTGTATTATCTTCGTAGCATCATAGGGGTGCACTCAAGTAAAATGGGTTAAGTAAATCACATTTTAAGGGCAAATACCATGGTGAGGAATTCTTCGTATCGGATTGTGATAACTCCATCACGATCTTGATCCTTATCCCTGAAATCAGCACATTATTATGGCACTTAGGCTGATTTTGCTTATTCTTAGGCTGCTTAGGGTCAGTGCTTAATGCTTAGTGGGCTCATCCTTTACCACTGGTCCCGCGTTCTATATAAGTGCCATTACTGGTCCATACGTTATCTCGCCTATCGCATCTTATCTTCCGCCGTTAGATCCCACATCATTCCAAGTAATCTCAGATCAGAGGTACCGATAGTATATCACTGGGAGTATTCCCATAACAGTGACCACCGAGTGATTGAGCATCAGACTAAGTACTAGCGAGATGAAAGAGAGGAGATTAAACAAACAAATTTACCCTCGATGTAAGTAGCTTACTCAAATGACTAATTCTAGTTAGGGGCTAGTGAAACTTTTTAATTAGTTCAAATTACTAATTAACTTAATTACCTGAAAGCGGCAGTGAGCGTCTGCAGGACGACGCACAACTGGATGAAATCGTCGAAATTGATGCTTCCCGAGTGCGTGCGGTCGAACTTATTCATGAGAATCGTGTAGAACTGACCGGACAGCCGGTATCCTGCAAGGAATTGTTATTATTAAAACGTTTTTTCTACTCTGACAAAGCTCAAAATACTCTAATTACAAGTAGTGTGCATCAGTAGTTTTTTTTATTAATTAATTACGAGTTCGTCTTTGTGACATCTCAACTCATCAAAATGCGCCGGAAATGAGAACTCTAATGGGAATTTACTCTCGTCCATGGCTATTATTGGATAATAAACTTGGTTTTGCCTAGCAAAAATGAAAACAATATACGAACCGAACCGAGTGAGGGCGTTGGTGAGCTCTCCCCTGTCGATATTACCCGATCCATCGGTATCGAAGCTACGGAAGCATGCCGTCCAGTCATTCACGTAATTCCACAGGGCCTGAAAAGCAATTAAATAAGTTTCCGTTAAAGGAACAGTAGCACTTCTGCTTTCACAAAAACAAGCAATCCTCTGCAACACTCTTGCATGTATCCCCGAGAGAAAGGTGAGGTGAATAACAAAAATTGTTTACCTGGAACTCGCGGAATTCAATAGCCCCATCGCAATTGGCATCAAACATTCCTGGAATGTCATTTAAAGCGAGCAAGGAAAGATGCGAGCTTACCGATCATGAGTCTGCACGTCTCCGGATTGAAGGAATTATGGGTACCGTTAGAGAGCGCCGACTGAAAAGGAGCTACTTATTGACAGATCATTGAACACGAGTGATACAATTGTATTCAAGAGGCGAAAAGAGCCTGCTCTACCTCACTTTAGGATCAGTATAGCGTTAAAAAGTAATTGGGTATAATAAGATACGCATACCTGCAGTTCAGCAGTGGAGATGGAGCCAGAACCATCGCGGTCTACGCCGCGAAAGATTGCCATGAGATCCGGCTGCATGTTAGGAACTGAAACGAAACGATGAAACGAGAAAGGGAAAGGCGGAAGAGAAAGGTAAGAACTGAAAGGAATCGAAAGAGAAAAGGCGTTAGGGTAAGGGGTGTGAGAGGTAAGGAGACGTCGCTTTATCAAGCGCTCTCTAGAGAACGGATGAGTCATCTCAATACCCCTCTCTCTCGCTTGGCACGGGGGTATTTCGAAATCGATGTACGGAAATAGTGAATTACGTCACGCGTTTTCGGTCCTCTGACGTCATAGGACTCTAGGGCAGACTAGAGAAAGGAGAAAGGCAGCGCGGTAACTTCTGCAAAAAATGGCGAACAACAAACCGGAAAATTGAGGAATCCGGGGAACGGTCCGTATCGGGAAATAAACATCGAACGGTGCGGGAATTCAAATGATACCGTACTTTTTGGAAAAATCAAATATTTGGTAACTTTCAACTAATTGATTTGAATTTAGCCCATCCCACAATCTGTTATCAATATAGCCTCACCAAGAACTTTCAGCAGACAGGATAAATCTAGTGCATTTAAAAATGATTTTTTTTTAAAATTAAGGTAATTCCCAATCGATTCAAATAAATGGATTACGGTAAGGAAAATCTTAAAACTGGCTATTCTACAGTTTTCATATTGGATTTTCCGGTTATGACTTCTCTTTTTTTCGTTTTCGTTGGTTCGTCTCCTACTTAGTTTTACTTTATCGTTTTCATTGTTAGTTACTGCTTCACTGTTGCTTTGCTTGCAGGTCCTACTGGCATAGCTCTCACAGTGGGAAATGTCGCGACCAGAGCACACCGGACCGCCGGAGTTGGTGAGTCGTTGTCGCTTCCTGCTTTCCACTGTGTTTCCATTTGTTTATGGCAAACTATTTGATTATTTTCAGTTCTACGACGAGACCGAGTCTTCCAAGTATGCCTCCAAGTGAGTTGTTTCTTGCAATCGTTTTAAATATTTTTTTGTTATCTCCATTTTAAATCATACATAATTATTTTGTCAGCTCGCACATCGTCAAGATCCAGAGTGAGATGGCAGAGCGGGCGCTCGAGTTGCTCGCGCTGCCCGAGGACAAAGTGGGATATCTCCTCGATCTGGGTTAGTCAATCCATTCTGTTTGGAAAAAATGGTGGCCCATTATTATCTTCATAATGGATTATTGTTAGAGCAACCTCTATTTGTAACGGATGTGTTCAATTGCTTCGATTTGGATTTGTACTTGAGCGGTGTTTGTTGATGTTGGTTGTTGATCAATTGATTGTTTTTATTTGATAATGCAAATCCAATCTTATTCTAATTGAATATTGACCATATTTTTGCCTTCTAGGTTCAAAATATTATACCGATTTCAGGCTGCGGTTCGGGCATCTCCGGTGACGTCATCTCCGCGCACGGTCACATCTGGGTGGGAGTGGACGTGTCCCTGCCCATGCTCAGTCAGATTTTATTTATTATTAATTAGCTTATTGAAATTATTTTATGAATTCAAGCTCACGAGTGACGATTAAGCTGATAGATGAATTTATGTTTCACAACTGATTCATCTTCATGGATCCAGCACGGAAGATTATGTTAGGCGCCCACTATCGTTACAACACTAATTTACATCCGATTTTAATAAGAACATAATAATAATATTAATAATAATAATAATAAATATTTTCAGAGATCAACCGACAGGACGAGGAGGATCCGACGAAGGATCTGGTGTTGAGAGATCTGGGCAGTGGAATGCCCTTCCGAGCGGGCACCTTCGATGGAGCCATCAGGTACGGTAGGAGGGGATACGATGGCGGGAATGGTTGATTGTTTAGGTAATAGCAGTGGTAACATTTAGCCTCACAACATTGATCGAAAACTAATAGTGGCCGGTTATGATCTGTAGATGAAACTCGAATTATCCATGTGGATGACATCTTTGATTTCTACTATTTGTTATACTATTTCAGCTGTTAGTTGATAATGTTATTCCAGTATCTCGGCGATCCAGTGGCTGTGCCACGCTAACGCATCTGATCAGAACCCTCGCAAGCGCCTGCACCGCTTCTTCCAGTCCCTCTACGCGTGTATGGTACGGTAGTTTTGGATTACTGTAGGCTATTGATTGATCGGTACCATAGTCCAGTTCATGTACACATGCATTGTACGGTAGTTTAAGATTACTGTAGGATATTGATCGATGGATACTGTAGTCCAGACGCTCCTCGCATGCATGGTATGGTAGCTTCGGATTACGATTGTATGTTACCAACTGATTTCTATGACACATGGTTCTTTAGAGATTAGACGTTCCATTGACTGACATTCAATTATCTTCCTAAACATCAATTTGTGATACTAAATATACCGTAGTCTACCGTAATCTGACCCCTCCCTGATTCAGGGTCGCGGCACGCGCGCCGTCTTCCAGTTCTACCCCGAGAACGAGCAGCAGTCCGACCTCATCATGTCCCAGGTGGGTATTCATTTATCGGGCAGCTACCGTAGTCCGTACCATAGCTGAGCGGCGATTTCCCTGGAGAACTTTGAGGTGGCGGTGACCCGTTCAAATAGGTAAAAATTTCGAAATTTTGAGCGGCAACTCGTTGATTTTGAACAAAAATAGGTGAAAATTGTTCCAAAAAGGAAGGTGAACCGTTCTTATGAAGCAGTGTTGACCCTGGAGACCCGTTGAAATAAATTACAAGGAGGACCCTGGCTCATGTATGATCGGTACTCACAATAAATGCTTATTGATTGATTAATTTGTTGCTCACCAAATTTAGATGATAGGAATCTTGAAATACAAAAAAAATGCTGCAAATGGCTAAACAGGCGGATAGCAGTTTCGGTTGTGATCTAAAGGAACTTGCGCAAGGTGTCCATTAATTCGGCAGAAGCAGCTATATTAACACTATTATTAATAAGACTACTTTGTTTCTATTCTGTTCATAACTTACCTATTTTGCTTTGACTGTGGGCACAGTGTGGGATCGATAATCAATACAATCGATAATTCCAATCAATAAATCTTTAATTGGAGGCGATGCGGGCGGGATTCAACGGCGGTCTCGTCGTCGACTTCCCTAATTCGACCAAGGCCAAGAAGTTAGTTTAATTGAATAATTAATTAATGCACAAATATGATACAACGGTATCGGAAAAAAAAACAGTTCATGTTCGCTAATTTATGTAGTTTCTTTTCACCGTACCAGCACACTGAATTGAATGCGTTGAAAGAATTGTGCCCTTGAAGTCTTGGTGAAACATAAGAATCGCATGAGAGTTAAGAATTTGAAGAATGGATTGGAGTAACAGGCGTAGCTAGGTTGATTTCAATACTTTTCTAGTTTTCGCTCGCTGATTTATTTAGTTTCACACAGCAATACACTAGAACAATTGAATGCCTAGGAAGAATTGTGTGATAAAGTATTGGTGAAACATCAGAATTGCAAGAGACTGAATATTGGGCTGAAGTAATACATGAACGATTGAATAAAGCACAGTTTCGGAAATTAATATTAATAATAAATTTAATTAATAATATTCGCAGGGTGTACCTCGTGCTGATGACGGGAGGCGTGCAGCAGCTGCCTAAGGTATTTAATAAATTAATTAATTATAAATTACTAAGTAATATAAAAAGTTAATGTCTGTCTGTCCGTCTGTCTGTCTGTCTGTCTGTATGTATGTATGTATGTATGTTTGTCTGTCACGCTCGAAATTTTTTTTGCTCATATCTCGGCTCAAAACGATCGTACACCCCTCGGACCTTTACCAAACAACTTCTCATGAAAAAAATTTTCGAAAAAAAATCGATAATTGATTTCGTCATCATTTCGTCATAATCCGTTTTTCGCTCCATTCTCACCGGAAACTCAACCAAATCGATCGTGCTTGGCACCAAACTACTCGAAATTAAAATATCTAAAAAATCGATAACCAATTTCGTCATCACTATGTAATATTGCGTAATGATGATGCAACTCGCGTTTTTGAGTACAGTAAGCTCAGAGTCGATGCCAATCGATGTTTACTGATAATGTTTCAATATTTCGCAATAGGGAAACGTGTTTAACGCGTTTTTAAGTGCGAACTCGCGTTTTTGAGTACAGTAAGCTCAGATTCGATGCCAATCGATGTTTACTGATAATGTTTCAATATTTCGCAATAGGGAAACGTGTTTAACGCGTTTTTAAGTGCGCGTTTTTAACCCGGCGTCATCTGGCGAGCGAGCGTAGCGAGCGAAGCCTGCGAGTCCCTGGCGGAAGGCTCGTGGGGCCGAGGGCGAGCCGAAAAAAGATGGGATGGGGCCACGCAGTGGGCCCATCCCATCTTTTTTCGGATCGCCCGAGGCCCCACGAGCCTTTCGCCAGGGACGATGCCAACTCGGTCCGCGACTGCGAATGTTTTTTCTTCCAATGTAGTCCACTAGCCCAAACGTAGTTCAGTCCTCACGAGCGTTTTGCAAGCGTAGGCACATGACTGGGATAAAACTAAACACATAACCCGGCGTTGCGAAGCGCTCGCAGAAGACTATCACAACCCGGCGTTGCGCACACGCTGGCGAGCGTAGCGAGCCTCATTGCAGCCGCAGGCTGCTTGCCACCCGCAGGGTCTCGCCGGGCGTAGCCCGGCTAGTTTAATTTAAATATTATATTTTTAATATTTATTTTTGTATCTTTTATTTAATCATAATGTGAAACTAGTTCAACATGCAGTAGTTAGGTCTGATTGGATAGGGCAGTCTGATTGGTACAGCCTAAATGTTTCACGTCTTGTGGATCGTCTTGTTGACCAGCCAATCTCGCGATTCATCGCGGTGCATTAAGTGACGTTTCCTATAGTATAGTAATGTGATGGGGTCTTGGTCTTCAAAAGAAAAAAAATGGCTTTCAAATGGGCAAATTAGTATTGCTAATTAATTAATTAACCTCATTGTCAGGCTCTAACGGAGGAGCAGGAGTCGGGCCAGCGCAGCCAGGTGGAGAACACGGCGAGGAGGTGAGTGGAGAGGGGAAAGGGGATAAGGGAAAAGGGAGAGGGGGGGGGGTGGGGTAGATGAGGGGAATGGAGGAGGTGAGGCAGGGGGTGGATGGGTGTATAAGGGGATACGGGAGTGGGGGATATGGTAGAAAAATTATGACGCCTGTAGTCGCTTTTTTATGACGAACAACAAAACAGCCAGGTGGAGAACACGGCGAGGAGGTAAGTGGAGGTGAGGGGAGAGGGATAGGGAAAGAAAGTGAGGGGAGGGGAAGGGGGGGGCGAAACAAGTTATAGATTAGAAAAATGAACACACCTCCCTCGATGAACACATGAAACACGTAGCTTCGGCGAAAAAGTATCTGAAAAAGCGGTGGTGGTCGGTGGTTGTTTCTTTGAATGCGCACCCGTGGGTTCTGTGCTGTAACATAGCTATGTGATCAATATAATCTATTTTATTGTTGGAAGAAGAGTCAAATGTCTTAAAAAAACTTTAAACAAAAATTAATCGCTCGCAATTCGTAATTGCTGCTTTCGGAACGCGTGGTTGTGTTTCATTGTACCTATAGAAAAGCGACGACCTCGGAAGCTTCGATGGACTGAAGATCTCTTTTGGAATAATTAATTGAGCAAAAGTTTGTAGCAACTAACACTGTTCGAAGTTAGCTTGTCCTCGCCGTTCCCAATCCTCGATATTTTTATTTACCGTAGTTGCCGATTTTAGCATGCGATGTTATGTTCTGAGCTCTGATTGGTAGAAGACACATGGTATAAAATGACACTGATCTAAAAGAGCATTGATCATTACCGGCATTCGCAATCATCGTTTTAGTTATTTTCCGTAGTTTATTTGGACATGCGATGTTGTGTTTCATTGCCGCTATAGGAAAATGATGTACGCGAAACCTTCGATAATACGAAAATTTTTTACAGAAAATTATAGTATTCGAAATGAAAGTTATTTATCATTGTGATTCGGAACAATTAATACCTATACCGTACTCCTCAGGGTGTTCCAAACGGGAAAGAAGGGCGGCAAGGAGCGCATCGTCAAGGGCAGCAAGGCATGGATCGAGGCCAAGAGGGAGAGGGCCACCAAACAGGGCAGGTACGGTAGTTATCGAGTAGTGATTTTTTCCCTGGTACAGTCGTTGGGCTTTTGGGATATGTGTTTCATTGGTGAGTAAAAAGCAAGATGACGATAATGATAATGTTGAATACTGTTTGCCGTAGTTAGATTTGATATTGCGAATTTGTTGAAGTAGGGACCATAAATGGCATGAAATGGATATTGCAGAGAGGTCGGCAATGCGTCCAAGTTCTCTGGAAGAAAAAGAAAGGCCAAGTGGTAGATCGGAATCGGGGAAAGCATCGGAACAAATTAATCGAACTACTACCTACAAATTGTTGTCTTGTTACTGTTATCCATTGTCGTGTTGAGAGAATATATAAAGTTTGTTTAGTTGATTTGACCAATAGTACAAATACGAGCGTCTCAATTTATCATTACAGTGTATCATAAAAAAAATTCATTATTGCTATGGTAACACCAGATACTAGCGAATACGGTAGGAGATCGGAATTACGGTATCAGAGATCAAGACATCGGGGAGATTACGGTAACCGGGCAAATAAATTACTAAATATCAATATCTGGTTAGAATCTGAGTATTTCCTGCAGAGGAGGAGTCAGTATGGAATGATGGAGAGACATGAGTTGAAAGATCATTGTGATCGATTGGATTACGGTAGGTCAAATATCTGGGTGGATCGCCAAGCTCTCAGAGCTCTAAGAAACGTCACGACAGGATGCTGCTAAATAGATTGGTCATTGGTCGTACGTTGGCCAGGGAAGGGTAACTATTGGTTAGTCTTGGATGGGGTTACTGAAAAATAATATTGTTGGAGGAAAGGTGGGAGTAGGTATTATTGGTCAGGGAAGGATACTGTATGGTGATTACTGATTGGGGCCGGGGTTTTGAAGCCGGAGATTGATTAGTACGCCTGGTAGTTCTGATTGGCGGCTGCGGCCGGCTGGTTCCACGCCTCATCGCCCCACGAGTTGAAGGCCGTCGTGGCAGCGGGAGCTGCTGCTGCTGGGGGAGGGGCTGGAATGGGGTGGGTCGTGCAAATCAACTGCCGAGCCAGATTGCTTCCAGTCTAGAATCTACATAGAAGCAGCTCGAAACTCCCTCAAAATGGCTCTTAGAAATAGGCAAAGTCGTAATGTAGCATTTTCCAACTCTTTCTGGAAGTTTAATGATAATGCTGCCACGGTTCAGCGAAACGAGAAAGAATATGACTGACGCTGCGGCGGTCGGGCCGGCTGCATGCCATGCAGGACGTTGGTGTCCTGGCCGGAAGTACCGTATCCCTTGACGCCGCCCTCTCCCGTCTTGGCCACCAGCTCATCTTCGTCCTTCGGCTCTGCCCAGTCCTGCGAAGACGAGGGGTACGGTAAGTATCGGGATTGGTAAAATTATTGATTTTAAAATTGAATAGGGAAATGACACTGTTTCTGCGAAGAAAGAATTGCTTTTCAGAGCAACGTGAAACCTATTTCATTCCAAAATTATTATTTCTTACTCGATCAATTCAAGTCATCCCTAATTATTAGGGTAAGACAACATGCGATGGGGATACCACAAAGTGATTCAGTTAGTCGATATCGTAATCCGATTAATCAGATGAAATACCAATCGCAGAGTGACTTTATTCCCCCCGTACCTGCAGTTCTCCCGACGCGAAGAATGCGTAGAAGGTGACGCCGGTGAAGTGAATCATCGAGGCGAGAACGAAGACCTGAGATCAAAGATTAGAGATCAAAGATTAGAGATTATAGATCAACGATCTGAAATGAAAGAGCAGATAATGAAGATCAAAGATAAATTATTAGAGGCTAAAGATCGAATTAAAATTAGCCGAAAGATCAAATATCTGATGAAAAGGAGATCACATTAACCGAGTCTCAAGAAAAAGGCAGAGACATTCATAGTCCACCAAGCCGGGACAAGCACGTGAAGATCATAGATCATCAACTCACACTCGTCCATCCGTGCTTGGGACTGTGGGCGGTGAACTTTTCCGTGACGAACGGGCAGATGAGACCTGATTGTGAGTTTGTAGATGAAAGATCAAAGATCTGCGAGAGAATTGTTCTCGATTTCAATTCGTTTAGGATATGTTTCATCGATTCATTGTAATCTCAAAGTGTTGACTAATACGATTGCTTCTCCGTATCAACACAAAAACTAAAAAAATAATTATTACGAATTTGTGGATAGGCAACCTTGGCAGGCGTAGTCAGGCGATTCTCACTTACCCGCAAGTGTTCCTATTCCGTTACTCATTCCCATCAGAATGGCCGCATAGCGAGGCGCAATGTCGAGATGGTTCACGTTGTAACCTGTGAGACAAATGCATTTGGTGCTGTTTAAATACCGATCGGAAGGAAACATCATCGATAGTATGAATGAGTGTGAACAATATTAGGTTTAAACACAGCAACAAGGACAAATCATTGCAGACGCCATGGGGTATATTAGATAAGTGAATCTTATTCGATTGTTTAGAATCACAGAAATTTTTCGAGCTTTTCGATTTTTCGAGCTCACAAGTGATTGTAAAAATAACATATTGCATTTTAATTACTACTGATTAGTGCAAATTACCCACCAGAGATGGCGAATCCGGACGACCCGACTGCGAATATCAAGAAGAGAATAGCCCAGAACTCGCTGGTCGAGTAGGCAACGAGCATCATGAAGAACGCCTCGCCTCCGAAGCCTGAGAAAAATATTTTTAAAATCCAGTCAGAACAATTCAACTCCTTCTGCTGTTGGCTTTCTGGTAGGAGCATGGCGAAACAACATGGAGTAGCAATTAGGATATGATAACTCCGACTCCTAACATCTTACAGATAGAGTGGGGCGAAGGAAGGAAAGATCAAAATAGATACGCTCCAAAAAAAAATGATCACCTCCACAATTGAAGATCTTTCTCACAGCCGTCGTCGAGAGAATCTTGTTTGATCTGCAATCGTATTCACCTTTGAAGTACGCATTCATTACTCAGGGCTATCCTTCTGTCACAATGAAGATGATCTCGAAGGGCGAAGCAACACGAAATCACGATAATCACCTCAAATAGTCCGCAAACTGTCCACCAGCCAGCACAACTCCGCCCATGACCAAGTGAGGAATGGCGGCGACCAGACCGGACTGGAATATTGTGAAAATTTCCTGACCTCTTGAGTCAAGCCAGATTCTTGACACATGTCTGTATAGAAAATACACAAATGTTCCTGATATATGTTTCACCTCCACTATGCATTTCTTTGCACACTTTTCTTTTCGATTTTTGATCATTCACGGGTGGCAAAAATATAAATAACGTGAAAACAACGCTCACATTATTGATCTCCTTGCTCATTAGCTACAGTATTCATCAAAAAACGCCACCGTACTCACATTATTGATCTTCATATCGAGCACGTCCCTCATGTACGTCAGCTGGTTCTGCAGCAGCAAGTAGAAGGTCCAAGATCTGAGGAGAGATCAAAGATCAAAGATCAGAAATCATAGGGAATGAAAGATCAAAGATCAAATCTGAAGGATATAAGAGGATGAGGGACAAACCGTGCAAAGTTGGCTACGATAATAGCCCACACGGGCTTCGACATGATGATCTCCTTCCAGGGCACGGATTTCAGCTGGAATTGAAATTATTTTTTTTCACGTGACTCTAAAAGTGAATGATTATGCGGATAATCAAACATTACTCTTTTATGACTTATCAGAATACATCAGCACAGAAAACAATGGAGTTTTAGCTACAAACGCATTACCGAAGATGCGCGGAAGGACGAATAATCCCGCATTTCAGATTCTGATTTCCTAATCCCCGTCTCACCGTGGGATGGCTCTGAGCAATATGCCCGATGGCTCCCTCGATCATGTTCTTCTCCTCAAGAGAGATCGTCGGATGGTAGGCCGGCTTCTCGAAGGTAAGGGAGAACCAGAAGACGGCCCAGATCACCCCCGCCACTCCTGCAAGAGACACATTGTGAATGATTCGATTTGGTCATGCAGCATTTCGGATTTATTATTTGCCTTCGTGCAAAAGCTCAATATTGTCAATCTGTTCTTAAATATGTTTTCAATTGAGTTTCACCCTCATCACAAATGCCCGAGGATCGATCGTCTGCCAATGTAGTGTTGCCTGATGCTTCAAATGAGTAAAACAACACCGTATAGATAGAAGGGCGCGGACCAGTCGACGTAGCTGACGAGGAAGGCGCTCACGGGCAGACCTGACAAGGGAACGTCAACTTCTTGCCATCAAATTGTTATAAACCATTAGAAAAAGGGTGAAAAGGTGGCTTTTTTCCATAAAAAGGTCCCATGAAGATAAAAAGGTCCCATCACGATTAAAAGGTCCCATGACGATAAAAGGTCCCAAAAATAAAAAGGTCCCATCACGATAAAAAGGTCCCATGATATTCTAACAGAGCCCATGACGATAAAAAGGTCCCATGACGATAAAAAGGTTCCATGACGATAAAAAGGTCCCATGACGATTAAAAGGTCCCATGACGATTAAAAGGTCCCATGACGATTGAAAGGTCCCATGAGTTCACAGCATTCCAAATAGATAGAAAACGGAAATAGAGAGCCCACACCATGGTGAGATGCCTACAGTAGTCCTTACAAAATCCGGCAAGAGAAAGTGCATGGCCGGGGGTTGAACCCCGACCGCTGCGAACCTAAACTTCAAACTTACCTCTGCGCCATGACGGCTGTTCTCACCTATCCTAGGTTGGCCTACCAGTTCGTGAGGTTCTCTCACATCTCAGTATGCAAATCGAGGGGCGACGGTCTACCGTACTCTATTGCTCTCTCAGAGTTTTCGCGTCAGGAGATATTAATTCATGATTTGTGGGAAATAGCAGAAAGTTTCGTTTTCACCGCACCACCCAGTCAAAGGAATGCTGTGAGTTCAGTAGTTGAATGACAATGCTCACTAGTGTTGTTATGGCCGAGTGTCACTCGACGAGTGAATTCACTCCTCGAGTTCATTTTCCACCGACTCGGTCGGCGCGCTCAGCTCGGAGTGAAATTACGAAATTCACTCCGGAGTGCTAATCCACTCCGGAGTGAATACTCGGAGTGCATTTCGCCCTCTCATTCCTTGTTTGCGACGGCCTATTCTGGGTCTCTTCCGACCAATCCTTTGGCCGCCGAGGCTGAGAAATGACTCCGGAGTTGAACTCCGGAGTCAAAATTTGATCGCGAGTCAAACAAAGGAATTCACTCCGGAGTTCTCAAATCATTTTCACTCCGGTGTATCGAGTCACTCGGTCTAACAACACTAATGCTCACGTCCAAAATGAGTGAAACGCCTCCCTATGCAACGAGTTTTTTTTAAGCGGCCTAAGCACCCTAAGCTTTTTTCGATAGACGCAAAGTGATCACCAAGCGTGCGAAAATTGTTTTATTTTAAAGCCTATCGTGCGTTTCAAATGCTCAGCAAACTCAATGTGCTGGTTAGCGTATTGATTGTCTGGGAGAGAGAGGAAAGGAAGAGGTACGGGGGAGGAGAGCAGGTAGATCACTAGCCTCCTCCCGGCCTCTTCCTCCCTCCTCCCTCCACTCAGTTCGTCAAAGGTCAACTACGCGTGGAATGGAAAATAATCTCACGATAAGCGACTTGATCAATTTTTCGCCAGGACGGGCTCTTATGTTTGCATGTCCGGTGTCAACATATCTCGCTGCTCGAAGCCTCTTGGACTTGCTTAGAAAATGCATGGAGCTCTTGAGCAAAGCAACGTGCGCTTGTAATTAGGCATCCAAGTATCCTTGCTCAAACCTTTGGTAAACCTTACGCGCATTTTCCAAGCTTTGCGTCTGGAAAAAAGCTTATGCTGTTTAGGCCACTTAGGAAAAACTCGTTGCGAGGCCTTTCGCTCATTTCGGACGTGAGCATTGTCATTCAACTACTGAACTCATGGGACCTTTCAATCGTCATGGGACCTTTTAATCGTCATGGGACCTTTTTATCGTCATGAGACCTTTTTATCGTCATGGGCTCTGTTAGAATATCATGGGACCTTTTTATCGTGATGGGACCTTTCAATCGTGATGGGACCTTTTTATCTTCATGGGACCTTTTTATCGTCATGGGACCTTTTAATCGTCATGGGACCTTTTATCTTCATGGGACCTTTTTACTGTAACAGAGCCGAAAAGGTCATCTAATTTCAGTCTTCAAAGCCTAATGTTGGTGATTTTGTCCGCGGTAGGTCAAATAAGTTTGCACATGATTAGGTGGGGGATTAATCGATCCGAATATTTTTGCCTGCCGCAGAACTGCTTAGTTATCGTGAACACGTTTCAGGGACGACTCATTTTATTCTACACCGGGTCTTACCCAATCGTAGCGCATCTGTCGGGAAGATCAGAATCATTCCGAGTGATCATTTTCATTCTCAATTGCCGACAATTATAGGATAAATAAACATCATAGGAAAGAAAATTAATTCATAGCGTAGCTTACCCAGCACAGCGCCCGCGTAACTTCCAGTGAACGCGGTCGTTGCCAGCTTGGATCTCTCTAGGGGCGGCGCCCAGTATCGCCAGATACCGTGCACGGAAGGGTAGGCGACGCCCTGGAATTAATTTAGTTGAAATATTTTATCAGTTATGACTTTCACTACCTGTCGTTCTGCATCACACATTTTCAATAGAAAAAAACGCTGATTGTTTAATTACTTTTAGTTATGTATATTTTATCTATTCATAATAAATCTTACCTGCACGAGCCCCTGCATGATCTGAATGAGCGCGACGAGGTAGTCATTTCTTAAATTGGACAGTGATTTAAATTTGTATTATTGATTTTTATAATTATAAATGATACCTGCTCCTAAAGGCGTACGGCAGGAGCAGGTTGAGTGCCGATCCACAGGTGATGGCGAGGCCGAAGAGTCTGTGAATTTATTTATAATTGATATCATCAAAATGTTATCAATCAAAATTTTTTCTATTAGGCGATACATATTTTTATTTTTTTTTCACGACGAACGCTGACATCATTGAGCATCTTTAGGCACTGTTTGAACCTCAATTGTTCGCAAATCAAATTTTTTAGCGTAATTCCATTCAAATGTTCGGTATTTAATATTTTCCACATAGATACAACGCCTACAAACGGTGATCGATTGTTACAAACGGTGATCGATTGTTACAAACGGTGATCGAGCTCTCTTGACCGCAGCGTGAAACTCACTTGTTCGGCGGGAACTTGGCGGCGAGAAATCCAGCGGGCACCTGCGAAATTTTGTTGTATACATCTAGGATAATTTTTAAAAGTTTCAAAACAACAACATCAAAACAAAAACAAGCCTACCTGAGTGACGAGATATCCATAGAAGAAACTACTCTCCATCACGGACAGTTCGTCCTGCGTCCAGTTGAATTCGTGCATCTGAGCAAAAAGAGTTGATTCGTTCTTGGATAACGCCCGTACTTTACAATAATATGCTTCAAACAACCGAAAAATTAATGTATTTTTCAGTTTGCTTTTGTCTCGGGCTAAATGTGTGAACCAATGGGACCACTCCAGGAGTGTATCATTATCTCACATGACGATGACCCTCCGGATCGGTGTAGTTCCGGTACATGTGGTTCTTCGCGGCGCCAAAATTGCAGCGAATGCCGAAGACTGAAAGATAATCATGTTTTTGAATTCAAAAAGAGATATCTAAAGCTCCTGGTGAAAAGCCAGTAGCGTCTCTTATCAGGCGATAATCAACAATGATAATCAAGTCCTTACCAATTAGAAATCCTAGATTGGCCAATATCGCGAGCTGCCATCGCTTGGCACACCCGCAGCAGCGAGAGCCCTCGACGAACTGAAGTATTTTTAGTCAAACAAAAAAACGGTAAAGGTGAATCAACGTCAAGCTATTTGTACAGTCATAATACAACGCTAGGTGGGTAGAGCCAACTGTTATGGAAAAAATAAGGCTCTGTAGTAGAAGAAGGGTCCGAAAAAAATAGAAAGGTCCCAAAAATGAAAGAGAGGTCCCAAAAATGAAAGAAAGGTCCCAAAAATGAAAGAGAGGTCCCAAAAATGAAAGAAAGGTTCCAAAAATGAAAGAAAGGTCCCAAAAATGAAAGAAAGGTCCCAAAAATGAAAGAGAGGTCCCAAAAAATTTGAAAGAAATAGAAAGGTCCCAAAAATAGAAAGGTCCCGTGATTGAAAGAAAGGTCCCAAAAAATTGATAGAAAGGTCCCAAAATTGAAAGAAAGGTCCCATAAATAGAGAGGTCGCTAACCTTTATAGAACAGATGGAAAATAGAAAGGTCCCAAAAATATCGTTTGAAAATAGAGAGGTCCCAAAAAATGTATTTGAAAATAGAAAGGTCCCAAAAACTGCGTTTGAAAATAGAAAGGTCCCAAAAACAGCGTTTGAAAATAGAAAGGTCCCAAAAGGAGATTTGAAAAATTGAAAGGTCCCAAAACGAGCAGTCAAAAAATCGAAAAAAATTCAGGAGAAAGATCCTTGTGCATTTATCTCTATAGCATAGCACATTCCCAGGCGTTGGACGACTCTAGATGTCTATAGAAAATAAAATGCTTAGGCTTAGGCTTAGGAAATACGCATGCTTAATGTTAGGCCGGCGTTTCGCACATGTCCCCGTACAACACGCAGCTTAGGGAGGCTTCTCGCGCAGCGTTGGCCGGCGTTTGAGTATTTTCCCATAAATACTGCAATGAAAGGTGGGGGGGGGCACCCTGAAAAGTGCCGGCCTAAGGTTCGAGGGACGCTTTCCTAAGCTGCGTGTAGTACGATAAATGTGCGAAACGCCGGCCTAAGCATGCGTATTTCCTAAGCCTAAGCCTAAGCATTTATTTTCTATAGATGCATAGTGGCGTCTAACGCATGGAAAAATCGAAAAATCAGAGCAGAAAACAATGGGACCTCTATATTTATGGAAATCTGTTGGGACCATTATTTTGACATTTTGGGACCATTAGATTATCTAAAGTGAGGAACCATTTTTTTTCCTTATTTGGGACCAGTATATTATATAATGATGGCCATAACATGGGAAACGTGCGAGAAGCCTGTTGACACTGAAGTAGGACACTGCAGAACGCATTCAGGCAACGTTTCCAAAAAATGCTTAGCCCGCTTAGGCTTAGGCCACTCTCAGTTTAGGGAGTCGTTTCGCACAGATATTCCTGAGTAGGGACCTTTCTATTTTCGAACACCTATTATGGGACCTTTCTATTTTCAAACACAATTTTTGGGACCTTTCTATTTCACATGATGTTTTTGGGACCTTTCTATTTTGGGACCTTTCTATCATCATGGGACCTTTCTATTTTTCACTGTCTTGTCATACCATTTTTGAAACCAAGGGACCTTTCTATCGTGGAAGGGACCTTTCTATTTTTTTGCCCTATTTTGGGACCTTTCTTTCAATTTTGGGACCTTTCTATCCTATGGGACCTTTCTATTTTCATGATACGCTGGGACCTTTCTTTCGTGGGACCTCTCTTTCATTTTTGGGACCTTTCTTTCATTTTTGAGACCTTTCTTTCATTTTTGGGACCTTTCTTTCATTTTTGGGACCTCTCTTTCATTTTTGGGACCTTTCTTTCATTTTTGGGACCTCTCTTTCATTTTTGGGACCTTTCTATTTTTTTCGGACCCTTCTTCTACTACAGAGCCAAAAATAATACGTTTAACGAACTTTTGAAATTATATCGTTCGTGCAACGTTTTCAATAACTCTTGGTTGTTCCACTATGAACAATATTTGAATCTGCATTTCCACTAGAAAGTTAAAATGGACCTTGAGTATGGGATTGGAGTGCACGGACATGCCGCTTCGATCGTACGCGTACGACTCGTCCATTTCGAGTCTGAAATGGACTCAATTGTTATAAGAATATTTTCATTGTTATTTTCTATCGTGCTCCTTACCAAAAATATTCTCGAAATCAATAGGGTCAACCAATAGACAGGCTAGAATCTGGCAAGATAAAACGAAAGTGCTCTGAACCACAAGCGAATCACCGACTCACTTCTCCACTTTTCCATGCCCATTCGTCGTTCCGTTCTCGTCGTTTCTCAATCGAGAGTGCTCATTCGCAGGGGGGTCCTCCTGTTTCTTCGCGAAGATACTGAAATAATTATGAACAGAAAGAAATAGAATGATCAGATTAGCGGCCGGTGGAACATCGAAACTTCCCCGCTTCGTTGCCAAATGTTTAGTTCAAGAAACATAACTGTATGAAACTTTGACGAAGGGATTTTCTCGGCAAAAAAAGGTGGAGGGGTGGAATGAAATTTTTAAAATTTGAATCGTTCTTTGAGACTACCCGTTAAACGGACCTTTCCCGAGTTATTGGCATATACTTAATTCGTGAAACATAAATCAATGAAACTTTTGAAGAGGACATTTTCTTGTCGAAGATGCTGAAGTGTGGAATGGAGTTTTATATTTTAGGCATCATTATCACGAAATTATCGACGCTTTTCGCTTCTCCTTGCATGTGATCTGTTTGTGAAACATATTCAATTAGTTTATCTACAGCACTATTTGGAACTCATCCTGCAAGGATTTTCGAAGAATCTGCTCTGAATGCACACCAATAAAACCCCGATAGTTCTCCCCCATAAATTCAAAAAAAATCCGCAATTGTAGTTTCGTTTTTAGGCCAGGTTGCCTACCAAACGATGCCTGTGCCTACAATATGTTCTGCCTTTTCACTGCATAGCCCCCTTGAATTCGTCATTTCCGCTTCAATTCGAATGCGATGTCGTCGTTTCACATCGAGCCAATCGAGAGGTGCGACAACTTACGCGACGAAAATGGCTTGAGACTCTCCTCTTTCGACCTGCTCTCTCACCATCTCTGACCTCTCTGTGCCCTCTCGAATCTGTCCGATCTCTCGCTCGCGACACAGCAATTACAGCCCCGTCGACTTCTATTGCCTCTCAAAGTGTGAATGGGCGATGGGCTGCGGACGAATAGAGGGGCACGAAGTAGAAAGAAGTAAGGCAAAAGCGGTCGGAAAGTGGCGCAGAAGGTGCTTTATTCTTTCTTGACATTGGGAAATTAGAGCCCGAAATACGGAAAATCGTCTCTAAATATGACGCTGAACGGCGGTCAGACTTGAATAACACAATGCAGGTGAGTTGGGTGATCGGGATTTATCCTGACATTGACGCGAATCATATAACAACACCGTGCACCGAGGAGGCGGCGAAAATTGTAGGCAGAGTAGGAGCTACAATTGCGACGCCCTCAATCCCAAAATGAATATGTCAAGAAAAACCCAATGGTCCGCTTGCAGCGAAAGTTCAGTGCTGAATGTGGCAGGAAAGATGCAGAAAATGGATTTGGAAACGACCGATGAGACGAGTCGTAAAAAGAGCAGCAGTGGACAAAGAACGAATGAGTTTCATAATTTGGTTACAAGCGATTGGGAAAGAACGGATCTGATTGATCTTCAGGATGTTTACGCACTGTAAAAAATCAAATAAAATCGTCAACTAAATAAGATTCCATCGCAGTACTGTGGAACGCAAATGAACTAGGTAAACATGGCCTCAGTGCATTGGCTCTTAGGCCCTATGAGACAAAATAATGATAGACTTTACGGTGAGTAGATCGCGTCACAATACTTTTAGCTTTGAACTTTTCTTCGGACCCCATACTTATTTTTTAAAAGTGTTCTCGGACACGTAGGCATTTTGTATTGTTAAATGATGAATAATAATACGCATTTAAAAATAACCTATGGAATTTATTTTCCGGATTTACTACGAGATTGTAATTGATTATTCGGTATTTTTTTCTTACGACTTTCGAAACACGCTCCAAACATAATTGATAAAGTTATGTGGAAGCTTACTTGGTGATGGGTTGCTGCAGGTTGTTGAAGGTGCTCTTGCCCGACTCCCACGCGGTATTGAACGGGTTCGTGCCCTCGGCCATTACCCTGATAATAATACCTTAATATAATAATAATACGCAAATATCATTTAATCGATATGCAAATTTACGCGACAAGTAAAGAATCGAACAAAGTATCGCAAATAGGTTTCAGTGATTGAACAAAATGGTGAATTTCCTAATCTTTGAGTTTGTGAGTTCTTCCACAATAAAATAACGACAGCGTGATCAAAAGAATCCCATCGTGGCGAATGAAGAAATGCGACAATTAATTCCGAAATATCCAATCGGGGCGCCGGCAGAGATGTTTGCGTGAAGCCAATGGATAGCGCATTACGAGCTCAAGAAACCACCTCGGGAATGAGTGAGCGATAATCTAAGCAGTGCTGCAGTCTCTCAATTCTACATTATCTCTCGGAGGTGTGAGAAGGAGAGTATCCGTCTCCGTCTTCCTCGTGCTCTCCCGTCACTCTGACTGTTAAGAGAGCAGGACGAATGAAAAGTCTTCACCCTGACAGCCCTAGTCAGAGTATTACTAGATAATGCCGAAGAAGCAAAGAAGAGCGGCGAATGTGTTGATATGCTCGTAGCGATGTATTCGAAAAGGTTACTGCGCATCAATAGGTGACGAGCGAATAACAACGAGTGTGATATCATCGAATATGAGAAGGACTTCGGATAAAGTTCAATGTCAAGAATAGGAATAGCGTATCAATAATCACGAACAATACAGTGAAAAGGCTTGATTACAATTTCATTAATGGGGCTTTGGGGGGAATGAGCAGACATGGAATGCAAGTGAAATCACGCTTTTGGGATAGCTACAGTAGGTTCCTACAGCTGCTTCGGAGATCTGAGAACGATTTGCCTCTTCGTCGTCAATTGGAACTCCCCTCACTTCGCATTCACTCTCCACTCCCATTTGCCCATTTGACTTCGCATGTCCATTTACTTGCTCGTTTTTACCTCCCTCCCCTTCTTCCTCCTCCCTAACTCTCTCGCTTTCCCTTGCTATCTCGGTAGTCAGTCGGATCGAGGCAGTGTGGTGGATGGAGAGATCCGGGCGATTGACTATCCCTCACTATGCATTTAGAAGCGCTGAGCGCAAGCACGGTTCATTAGATATGAACAGAAGGATACTGAAAGGCCGTATGTTGCTCTAAAGGGAAATATTGACATCAACGTCACGGACTGAGTCACGAGAGATGGATTCTGAAGGCAATGAAATGTAGCACAACAACTACATCTACAAGATGAAGTCTACGAAGGGCGGAGACGGAAACTGAAAGATATGATAAGATGTCAATGATAGCTTGAGTCTAACATCAGATGTTGTTATCACGATGAAAAAAGTACGTGACCATTCTTCGAATTATAAGAAGAATAAGACGACAAGGAAAAGGGATAGCGCTGTGATGTTGTGCGCGCGTAATGAAAATGCTAACGTTATTATGGCGAGGAGTAATATGAAATCAGCGTACCGTATAATTCAGAGGAGAGCAACAGCGTCGTCTATTCAGAGTGTTTTCCTCCTCTCTACGGCTGCTCTTTTCTCTCGCGAAGTTACAGTGTCAGACAGGGGGGGGGGGGCTGTCGAAAACATTCTGGAGTCGACAGCGTCGAGACTGTGTCTACGTGGAAAGTTCGAGGAGCTAATTCGGGCGGAATGGGCCGTCTGGCATTACAAGAGTGTAAACACACATAACGCTGTCACCGTGGACAATATTGGCTCCTCCGGACTACAGCACCTTCTACCCAAACTTAGGCACTTTCAAATCGATCAAGAGATAAATTAACCAGCAGACGTGCTGTTTTAAAGGGGCGGCCACTGAAGTTTGATGGTCGCTCGCGTGGGCCGGGGGCGCATACTTGGAAATTGACCTCATTAATTACGCGCCATAATGAGTTGGATACACGGAAAATAGTGGGAGGCTCATATCGAATGCAGGGGCAACTTTATGGGCAAGGCAGTTGAATATTGGAGTAGGCTGGCGGCATAGAACCTTCACTATGTTTCGTCGGAAAACTGGCTGTTTGTGCGAACTCCATAATCGCTCATGAAATGTACAGAGCATGAAATGTTCTGAGCTTCACAGCCTCTCAATCAAACGGAAATGAAATGCTTTTCAGAGGAGCTAAATGGCGGCGGATGAACGGAGCCGATCAGTGAGAAATGAATGCCCAATGCTGTGATTTTACCAGAGATTTATACCCAGCTAGCGAACCAGGTGTAGCTCAGAACCAGAAAACAGCACAATCAATGAACGAGTTGCTTGGCAACCCGACATTATCGAAAACCTGCAGTGAAAGAGACAGGTGAAGTTCGGTGGGGGTGGTGCTCTTGAACAGGCCTGAACTGAAGTAGAGATCAAACAACGAAATAGTTTCTGATTTGGCTTCAGAATCCTCTCGTGACGAAATTATAGTTCACTACCGAGACAGCAATATCCTGCGATCGAAGCGCACTATACAAAATAAAGATGTTCAGGAACTTTGTACGGAAGAGTAGAGGGGAAGCCCCTCGATCGATGAGGGACGGAAAGATTAGACGCACACGCGTGAATATATGATGACAGGTGAGATATACGAATCAAAAAAGGGGCAGCTCTATCTGAACTCTTAGAATGAGACGTTGCCCGGATATAAGGCTACTAGGGAAGCCCCTCAATCGATATGCGAGCAAGAGAAGGATTAGAGACGAGTAGACGTCAAGATATGAAGGCAGGTGAGATATCATGGATATGTTATATCAACACGACGGATTCCATGAATCGCAAAACATTCTTCGTTTTTGAATCATCGCCTTTTGCGCGAAATAAACTTTGATCTTGAAGAAAACAAGCGGAGGCGGAGTATTTGCACTACTTTCGAAGCATAGCTCTTCTCTACACATGCTATCTAACTGGTCGGAGTGGTGAAGAACACACGAATTGAGGAGATCCATTCCTACTTTCTAAGTCGCATCTCTCATAGTCGCTAATCCGATTGCTTTTAGCGTCCTCTTCGCATCTTCCAAGAATTCACACTTTCATTTCTCGGCGAGCGATGCGTAAAAATTAACACATCTCACGCACCAAAATGCTTTGAGCAGAAATACAGAACGAATTAGGCGCTACTTTGAAGCCGTGTGTACTATTAGTGTTAGAACGGATTAATTACATTGATGGATTGAAAAGGACACGTAATAAAATGAGGAAAAACAAGTATTATCGTGAACGGCGCATTTGTTGGTTAAAGGACAACCTTCCCCATTCGAATAAAAGCGCATTACTTAAGGCTTCGCTTAGTGGCTACACAATGAGACTGTGAAAAGATCCTCGAAAGATGAAACACCGGAATTTGAATGTATGATCACGACCTACCCTATTCCTCTGTCCCTCCCCAGGAAAAGGCGGTCGGACAAGGCAGGCAAGGCCGGACAAATAGCGCTCGAGCGCGCGAAGTTGAATGGACTTGACAGCAAGGGCCAGGAGGGACAGCAACACTCTCCTCACTTTGCCTGACCTCTCGCCGGCCAGAGAAGTGTCTCTTCATTCTGCAGGATCTCTTGACACTCAGGACTAGGAAATAACATGTGAATGGAAGAGGCAACCGAGTGGGTGAGGGTGAGGAGGAGGAAGGGGGAGGTCCTTCAGAGTCACTAGAATACGAAGACAACGACGACGACAAGTAGTTGAATAGGGTCGTGCAGGGGTAATCGCCTCGTCGAGACTCTTCTCTTTTCGCATGCTCCCTCGCTGCTCTGACCGTAGAGAGAGCACGTGGAATGGAGAGACGGTGGAGAACTCTCGAGTACGATAGGTGCAGAATCCGTCTCTTTATTCCCTGTGCTCTCTCACCGGTCAGAGTGACGAGAGAGCGGGTAGGATGGAGTGACGACGACCTTATTTCGAAGAACACTCGAGGTCGAATGAGGTCGTCTCAGGTCCACCCCCGCTACTTGAGGCGACAGGGGAAGGAACTTCAGCGCTTTTTCCGGGTAATCTTTGCGTAAAAAAAGGCAATCCGAGATGCTAAAGCGGGAATGAGTTGAGTTTCAGCCACTTCATTATACTGAGCAGATGTGGAATTTTGGATTTCTGGATCGCAGCGAAGGCGTAGAATAAGTCTATTCAATGAGGTGAAGCTGAGAGACACGAAATGTAGCGAAATGATACAAAAAGTGAAAAGATGCAGCACGAAAGCCGATTGGAAGACCTAAAAATTGCTGGATGTATGATGACATTGGAAGGTAAGGATCGAGAGGAGAGAGGGAAGGAAGTGAAGGGTTTCGAATTACATCCCGAATTTCCCCCCTCATCGAGCCATGAAATTTGACAGGAAATTGGTTGCACAAACATAACGGGAAGTTAGGAGAGGAGTAGGGGAAGTAGGCGACATGAATTCGTGACTAGAGCATCGAAAATAGATAATCGCATTTCGATTTCGACATCCACAGCCGTAACTAATGAAATAAGTTTCAAGCACACTGTAAGGTGTGATCGACCTTTGATAGAAACGATTTTATTCTCCACGGACAGGCTTCTAACACTGAATTAATGTGAACAAGTCTATGCAGTGAAACAAGCATGAAGCGACAGGGAAGTTAATGACGTTATTTGTGATTTTAACATCTATGAGAGTCGGCGTAGCTGATGCGTGCGAGTTATATCGGTACTATTCGCCTTCTCATAGGCGATGGGATCCAAAAGTTCTTGAAGTCGAACGAAAAACAAAGTAATTTATCATCGAACACGGTAGGTTTCGGCGAAATGGTGTGAACTGGGACATCGTCTATATCAATCATAACTGTTCATCAAATTACGCTTTCACTAACATCAAACCTTGAAGTTAACTAATTATCTCGAAAAGAAAGCTACCATGTTTGACTGGTAATGCAATCGGCGAGAAACAAGTAATGGGGAGAAGGTAAATGGCAATCGTCACTTTTCCTCCGACTCTCGAGCCGATTTCATTAGGGTAATGGAAAGAGTTGGACAGGTGAGAAGAAGTGAGAGTGAAGGAGAGGGAGAAGAAGCGAGGTGGGAGACGGTGACCAACAAAGTTTCGGTGAAATCATGTAGCAAATTAATGGAAATAAATGTTCAAGAGTAGATCAATGAAGAATGCGTTTCAAAACAAATTTCTGAAAAACCGTTTATACGGCTTTAAACCATAGAGAAAGAGAAACTTTCGCCGTATTATTTTTCTGGTATTCACGTAAACATGCATTGAGGGATGATGATACGAAGAATAAAATGTATCACAACAACAAGACATGAGGAAGAGTTGAATAGATAAAGGCTGTTATGATATTCAACTTGATGTTAAAAGACCACAATGATCTCTCAGAAATTCTTTGAAAATGCAGAATATTTTCATAATTATCAAGATTTCCCAATGACCAGATATGTTTCAAATTGCTGTTATCTTGTGCAGAATGAGAAAGCTTTGCTACAGAGGGAGAATGCTCTAATAGAACAAAAATTTCCAGTCTAAATTAGAGAGACGAAGCCCCTCCCTTCGGATAGACACGCCTATAGGCATCTAAAGAAAAGTTGACTTTAATCAGCCGCGACAGAGACTAGGAGGATTGTCTGCCTCTCTTCATTTCCCATGCCCTCTCGCTTTCACTGCAATGTGATAGAGCATGGGCAAACAAGAGTGAGTGAGAGGATTATGTCGAAAAGGGACAGGCGG
The DNA here is from genome assembly GCA_911812115.1 of Pristionchus exspectatus. NCBI lineage: Eukaryota > Metazoa > Nematoda > Chromadorea > Rhabditida > Neodiplogasteridae > Pristionchus > Pristionchus exspectatus. Next base: position 6,739,844 of record OU461586.1, on the reverse strand, counting down.
AGAGGTGTCGTGGATATTAAAAGTTGAGAAGACGCAGGAGATTTGGGTATGAACAAGCAGAAGATTTGAGGATGTTCTTGCTAATACGAAGATCTACTGGAAATGATGAAACATCTTTGAATATGTGCTGGATGTTTGCTTCAGAGATTTAGAAATTGTAGTTAGAAAAAAATTACAGTTATAAATTGTAATAAACTCATCATTTCCCTTTACTAAAATATCGCAACTTGTTAAATCGTTGAAGGAATTATTGAGAAAATAGCCGCAATTGGAGTCTCAATAACTCAGATGAGTAAGAAAATCTTCTAATCTCGCGTACAAATCTCGCAGAATCCTGACGAATAATTTCCTACTCCGTCATCGCTCGGGAACACTTGCCGCCTATTAGGTAAACATGCTTCAGACAGACGTCACTCTGCACCCTCTCCTCCCCTCGCACTCGCTCGCCCACTCTCTAACCGACGAGAGATCAAGCAGATGAGGGAGAGTCCCACGGCTACCCACCACTTCCCGTTCCGGCTGCAACCCAACACGCCCCCTCCTGTCATGCCTAATTTCCGCCTGATTCCTCTCCCTTTTTACTGGCTTTTTGCGGCTATTTAGGATGCGAAAGGAGGAAGATTCCGAGAGGGGAAATACGTGCCCTTTTCGCTCAAATTTGCAAGTTAGATCAGGGAAGAGGAGGCTTGGATAATGTGTGCGAGGTGCAACTTACATTCAGCTATGGATCTACTTTTGGCTCTTATGCAGCTTGTTGGGACCGATTTTGCGCTACTACTAGAATCATAAAATATAATGGGCCCAAACAAACAACAGGAGTCGGCCGGTAGAAGAAATAAAAAGCCAGGAAATGAGTGGCCAAGTCAATAGATGGAGTCGAACAATGGCTTTCGAAACGACATCCGGCGCCGAGAATTGGCTCTCTTCAATCTGCACACTATTGCGGCTGCCAGACCGATAAGACAGTGTGTGGAATGAAGAGAACCGGCATGGTGAACTTCCGGAGCTTGACTCAAGAAATGAGAAAATCAAGAATGAAAGCGCAATGGGAGGAGCAATTCTCGTTGTCGTCTTGAAGAGAAGGATGAATACGTGGACAGACTAGGATCGGCATTTTAATGGCCCATTTCATGACTTGCTATTTTAAAGAGGCCTATTGCGCTTGGAACGAACGCAATGAATGCAATAAATATGAAAAAAAACACAGGAAAATCGAATGTTTTCTAATCCAGATGTTGTTTCCGAAAATAGTAGCGTCCAGAGTTTGATCAGCCGTCCTGTCGGGTAGTGTACACGGATCAGAACATCATCACCGGAAGATAGAGATAGCGTATCTCCAGTCTACATCATCTATCCGATCTGTCTAACTGAAGTGTCGACAGAACAGGAAGAGATCACCGTTAGCTAACGGCTATGAAAAACAATAACATAGCAGTGTTTAGCGACGGATTTCCGACGGATTTTCACACGTGTCAAAACAGCGGGCGAACGGTATAAAGGGAGGGCAGGGAAGGGAGCGAGTAAGCTTCCTCGTCACTTCTATAAGGTATCCAGTAAGCTTCCTCGTCACTTCTATAAGGCGCATTTACTGTAGTTGCTTGACTTTAGTAGTAACTTTGTATCGAAGAGGCAATAATTGTATTTTTAGAAGATCAGTGTCACTTACATCAGCCGATCCGCGCTTTCAGATCCCTTAGCTTAATCCTGAAACGTATCCCACTCACGGCCCGAAACATCTATTCGTATTTCCTAGCAATTTCATTTGAAGTGATTCTTCCGTTTCGACTATATTCTAAGCCTCAAATAATTTTAAACTGAACTTACAGTCCTTTTCCATCACACATCAATGGTCATCGAAACTGCAATATTAGTTTTTTCACATAGCCCCATTTATATAATCAGTTCGTCAGTGCTTTCCGTGCATTTAGCGTATTCCTGAAACGTATCCTATTCACAGCCCAAAATGCCCGTTCGCTTTATCTAGGAAGACCATTTTACTATTTTCAACTCTTCCGCTGTCTCATTTTCTGTTCCAATTCTTTAATTTACATTTCACTACCAACCTTTTAGAATGACCTAACAGCTGGCCTTTTCATTTTTTCCTAGACAGTTCCTAGACACAAAAGTGGTACATGGAGAAACAAGCTTTTGCTCTTTCTCGATCTAGTTCCTGCTTCTCATCACGAATCTTTCAGAATGTCCTTCAAACTCCTCCTGCTCATCATGGCCGTCGCTGCGTGCGCTGCACCGGCTGCAGCACAGAAGACCCGATCTGAAGGTTATTGTTTTATTGGACCACCCAGAGCGGCTGGCCTTATCAGTCGGTACCACCTAGCGTTGCCTTACGACCTTGCTCACAGAGTAGGGATGGCTTGGCAAGCAATGGCTCTCCAAATTTAGTATGCTCTTTCACTTCTGCCTGAGAGAGCTTGCAAAGTCTTCCCTGCGATCTTACTATGCCTCAGTTTCCGAAAGTAATTAAATATTTGCCAGGTGGAGGTGGAAAGAAGACGGCAGCAAAGGCCGGCCCACCCAAGATCGAATTGGACGACAAGACGATCGATGAGACCGTGGCGATATTGGCACAGTCGGGTGAGGAAATTGGGATGTGCAATCGTTGTTCATGTTTAAAAATACAGCGAGAGGTTGGACGATGTTTTAGATTTTTTTCAAATAGCGCTTCGATCGAAACTGGAATCTTATAATTTCGAATTCTTTTCAAGTCTGCCTGAAACTCATCCAATTCACGCTCCTTGAAAACGCTCTTTCCCACAAAATTTGAATATGTTTCACTGCGATTACTTTGCGCGGTGTGAAATGAGAGGACGTTAGTAAGGTCAGTAGCGTGATAATAATATGAATAATTCACATATTCTAGTTAGACTATGATCCTCTCCCATTGTAGAGTTCATGCCGCGTGAGGCACGCGCTGTGCTCTACGGAGTGAGTCATTAACTAATTAATTAATCAATAATTAAAATAAATAATAAATATTGCAGCTCGACGGCAAGGAGAAGCGTGCTGCAGCGGAGATTCTCGTAAAGTGAATTTATTTTATTATTAAAATTAAAATGAATTTTAATCAATTAAATTAAGGTATCAAAACGAAACCGTCGACAAGCTGGACTATGATAAGATTGCGAAGGAGCTCAAGAAGAAGTGAGCGAAGTTTCGTGGCTCTCCTCCTTTTTTACAAGTTCCGCCCATTCTCTGGTCTTTTTCTCTTCAGGAAAATGTCGATAGTGAAAACCGATAGGAATTCGGGGGGAAATCACAGCGGTTATTTAAAAAAAATTCTCTCTGATCTCCCAGCATAACTTTCACTTTTCCCATCGCTACTTTGGATGTGTCCCCACTGCGAACGATCCTAATAGAAAAGAGTCGGATTCCACTGAGAAACAAGAGAAGAGTTTCCCCTTTCTCCTGTCAAACTCTCGCCCCTCTCTCCAGGTCGCCGTCGATGCACCGTAAGATGTTGGTGATGTCGCGCATGGCTCGATCGAGATACGACAGACTCCAGCCGGAGACGAAGGAGTATCTGAACAATGTGAGAGATTTGGGTGAACGACGATTCTTTTCCTAATTTTATAGTTGCGCAAAAGACACAAATATCATAAAAGAGATTAAAACAATGACTTATCGGACTTTTGAAACATATTTTTCGCTAAATTTTTTTTCGAAAAAACATGGATTGTGGATTGGATGGAGAATATATATTTCATTCGCCTGATTATATTTTATTCGCAGCTCGGTGAGAAGGCCGTAGCTCGTCGCGACGCCATCTCCAAGCCACAGGACAAGCAGAAGACATTCGTGGCGAGAAGAGGTAATTGCTCTCCAATTAGTATTTAGTATGTTTCACACAGAAGAGAAAACAATGTTGTCGATTTTAATGGGAGCTGGGCTGAATGGTGTGATTTACAAACAATTTATTTCACATCAACGAGAACAAAATCTATGTTTGTTGAGAATTGGTAGTATGTTAAGGATTAGTGTAATATGCTACAGTACTCTTTTCCAATGGTATTTTAAAGAAACTGATTTTATACTGTAGCAAACAGTCTCCAAACAAACATTTACTGTAGCGACTAATTGTTATCATAGTTACTGTTACATCAATATTCAATTACAGATTCCCGTGTGGCAACCGAAATCTATGACGAGTTCACGGGAATGAAACCGTCAGTGAGAGAGGACCTGCAGAGACACTTCGCTGAGCCCATGGCCATTCTTGACAGTGGGTAATCTGGAATAGTTGGACAGATTCTTGATACATCTTTAACTTTTTCTTTGACCGCTTTTACGAAGCAATTGCCGTCACCTAACAATAGACAAAAACTAAACGATTAAGACATCACACTTACGCAATACTCAACTCCACTTTTTTGTTCGATAGTAATAAGTTGTTACCTTTACTGCCATACTACCATAGATACTTGATCAGTTTGTTCATGATTGAAATTGCAAATTGCAGGTCCGTACGCATCCGCAGCCAAATACTTCCTGGCCCGTGTTGCCGACGGGAACTAGATGTCGATGATGACGTCATCACTACTCAATCCCCGACTTCAATAACCCCTTCAACCCCACTTCCCAATGTCACTTACTCACCCAAGCGTAGTCAATTCCCGTCAATTAACATCAGACGGCAACTGAGTGATATTGACAACATCACTACGCAATCCTCTATGTCCATTAACTGTAGCCTCCTCACGCTCCGATTACCCTCCACTCCCCACTTGTTAGCCGTGACCTCCTCAGTAGCCACACTCGCAGTGTCGTGGTGGATTTGACTGCATGTTGGAACCTTAATAATGATAATAAAGCCGATTAGTTACGATTCCATGCATCAGTATTGAATCTGAAGAAACACACAGTGATTTTGTAAGACAAGTAAAATGAGATGCTACGCGATAATGAACTGTAATACTGATGTTGAGGCATCAGGGCCAATAAACTGATAATTGATCAATGAATTTGGCCAGAGCTTTCTTGTCTGTACTTTTCCCGAGCGCTGAAATGTTGTCGGATAATCTCGAATTGCCCAATCAAAGAACGACCGATATTATCGAGAGCATGTGCGCTCAAGCTGATCAAAGTCCGCAATAGAGGTTCACACACTCTATCGCTACTCCAACTGTGAATTGTGTGTGCGAGATGAAGAAACGAGAACAATGTCCGTCTAACTAGAGTTTCGAATGCTGATTGATCCTCTCTATTTCACACCCAACCTCGCCTGTACGGAGCATTGAGGGGAGAATTGGCCGAGTTTCACGCAGTACTCTCACCGTTAAAGAATACACTCAATCGAGACGCTCATTTCATCATTTCGATAGCTGTAATCCCCACACAAACTCACACAGATATCCGAGATAATCCACGAGAGATAGAACTATCCAATTTGTACCGAATAGAACAAGTCTTTTACTGTGAGTATAAAAGCTGGGCGCTTCGCAGATTGAAACATCCCCGTCTTCCGCTCTCAAGTTATTAAAGAAGGCGTCCACGAACCGCGCGGGTGATTATGCAAAGTGAGAAATGAGAGGGCGCGCTCTCCTCATTTCGCACGCTCTCTCGCTCGTTGCCTGCGCTTCAGGGTCACTTGGAACGCAGCCAATTGCTCATATCTCAGTTCAAACGAAAAATGGTGAATTGGGAGTTTCGAAAGTGTGATCGGGAAGCCACGACCCATCATCTCACAACGAGAACTCAGTTAGTCAGATATTCGTGGGACACCTCCTTTAAGTAGACACATATTCTTCTATCCCTACTATTTCATAGTTCTGATCGGAATGTAGCGAAGTGTTGTTTTTTGTTGGCGTCCAGCCGTATAATTCCCTCAATACACAACCCGCGCTCAGACAGTATCAAGGAAAAGACAAACAAACCTCGTTCAAACTGACCGACTAGATAATACTTTAATTGAAGAGACGTGCTTTCCTATCATTGTTTGCAATTGAGCTCGATTAGTCCCTGTCGGTTTGCCCAGTTCAACCCTCCAGCTATTCTTTCAATCAATGTTCCTTCTCATTCTATCGTTTTTAAGTTCTCATCATGATCATGTGCAAGTTATGCATCATTTTAAATTTCTCCGAATTCAGAACATAAATATTTCCGATCGATAATTGCAGGATGAAGGTCGCCATTATCTCTGCAGTGCTCGTCGCCGCCGTCTCCGCCAACGCCATCTCCGGCATGTATGGGGTACGGTAGTCTTTGATTATTACGGTACCTGAGGATGACAGCATTTCTATGATTCCGGTGGCTGAAGATCAGAGTGTTGTATGTAGAAGAGTGTCAGTTTCTTCTGTAGATGACCGGACACTGTTGATCATTCAGCAGAGTACGATAGCTGTGGGTTGCGGAGATACGAAAGAATGCTGTTGTCGACATTTCAGGCGATCAACACGAAGATCACCGTCGAGATGGCCAACCAGTTCAAGGGCATCTTCGACCGATTTGCCGGTGATTATTGATTATTTTAATTATTTAATTAATTAATAACTAATTTAATTAATCTTCAGACTGCTTCACGCCTCCCATCACCGCGCTCGTCAAGAAGGTACTATTTTTCTTATTTTTTCCATCGAACGGCATCAGAATAAAGTCAATTGTCGATGCAATTCATCGGTGTTACCGTAATCTTCAGCTGACCGAGGCCGACCTCAACGCGTTCGTCGACGTGCACAACAAGATGATCTCCGGAGAAATCCCGGCCCCGGCCACGAGGGATGAAGGTCGGTAGGCACCGCAGAGTAAATTTTCAAACTCATCCTATTGTTCCTGTTTTGCTACTGTGGGGTAATCGACGATGGTGAATCATAATAGCACTTCCAGAATTTTACAAATTTTCATTATAAACGAGTAGGAGACCATCCTTCCAAGCTCCGCCCACCGTGGTGTAGCGACCGAGTGTTTGCAGTCAGCTGGGTCACGACATTTCGCCCGGTCACTTCATGAAATTTTCAAACACATTTATTTTATTTTATATGCTGAGGTTAAGCAACACTACACCTAATAATCACTAATTGATAAAAATTATGGAGATTTTCCACCATGGGTGCTAGTTATGAGGCTAAAACAGTACTACCGTAACCTCGACCGTATTCAGACATCTCAAAAAACGAGCTGTGATCAATAATTCTTGCTTAAAATACATTTGCTATATCAGGAAAAATCAATTTTTACAGTCAATTATCGAAGCGTGCTTCCGTTCTTCGAGATTTGTATCAAACTTGGTATTCTTATGCGCTAACTTTGATAATTATTTTCCAAGTTTCTCTATGATGATTTTTTCTGAATTTTCTCTCATAAAAGGGTTTCAACTAGCAGAACACATTACGAGCAAAACTGGAGGGCTGCACCTCTTGAAACGTTCGCTGGATAATTAAATGCTGAAAAAGTGAAAATTTGAATATTTTAGGAGTCAATTTCTCATTTTCTCTATGATGAATATTTTTCATCTTTTTACGATAAATTTATAATGATGTATTTTATATATTTAGCACAAAAACGGCGGGCTGCACTTCCTAATATTTAATTAAACTAGAAAAATGATTTTTGTTCGCGGATTTGAATTCCCGGGCGTTCGAGGTTTACTAATCGGTCGCAGGCCTACTCTGGCTCTCGATTTGGTATTTCCCGGACTGCGCCCCCTAGAAGGTCGGATTTTTTTAAATAGTCATCTCATCGAATATCATCAATTTTCTCTGTGGAGTTAGGTTATGTTTCACACCAAAATTAAAGCACGCGATTGGCAATGATTTCAATGGTTCCATGGCATCATTTCGATTAGATTCAGTAACCCATTTTCGATCGCTTGAAATGGCATAATTTCAGGCCTCGCCCTCTTCAAGCAGTACGTACCCTCCATCTACGACGACTTAGTCTCCGCCAACAAGGTATGGTATCGTTTATAATAGATAAAGTCGATATTACCGCATCTTATTTATGAATCATTACGGCAGCCTAGGTACGATATCTTGTACAATCGATAAAGATAGTGCTTCTGTATCTCCAATTGCCTACCGTATACGGCACTAAGGCAGCTACCGTAAACTTTGATAAGGGTTGGATACCGTACGCTAAGAATAATCGCTTCAGGACTTCGAGGACAGACTCACCAAGCTCACGCCCGAGGACAAGCAGAGAATCTATGATGTAAGAGTGCTCTCCATGATCTTGAAAATGCCTTAAAAATGCAAAAGCGAAAGATCATTAAATTTTGGTTAAAAATCGACTAAATCTTCATTAGAAGCCATTGGAGTTGTGAAGAGAAAAATTTCAAAAAATGCGGTGAGTAGTATTACTAACGTTCTTCCGGTAAAAAATTACCGAATAGCCTACAAATTTTACCGAATAGCCTACATGCATTTTTTCAAGGCCATATTTTTGCATTACGTTTTCGGTACAGACTTTTTCGGTACAAATGTACCACATAGCCGGCATGCTATTTTCAAGGCCTATTTTTGCATTACGTTTTCGGTACAGACTTTTTCGGTACAAATGTACCACATAGCCGGCATGCTATTTTCAAGGCCATTTTTTCATGTTACGTTTCCGGTACAGCCTTTTTCGGTACAAATGTACCAAGTAGCCGGCATGATATTTAGCTATAATTTTCCATAATGATGGCATGCAATTTTCAAAGCCAATATTTCATGATGATTTTCAAGGACATTATTTTTCTGGTCCCTTTTCTTTTCCTATCCTTCCGCTTTCATTTTCCATTTTCATTTGATTGACAGGCTTCCGTTACAAACTTGATTGACAGGCATGAGTCATCGTTACCGTATTCTTCCCGATTTTTCGATATTGCAATATTTCGGCATTGCCTAATGACTTTTTTAAAAATGAATTTACAATTTTATAAATTTAAATTTCCGCAATCTATTTGCCGGTCCTTTTATGACCTTTCAATAATCATAATTCATAATTTTATATTTCTTTCTTAGGCTAACTTGCAAATAAGATTTCTTCCGTAACTGTTTCAATTTATCCCTCTTCTTATCTCTTCCTCCCATCTCTCCGAGTTCGGCTCATTTCACCACAAAGAACGACCAGAGAGTGAGTCATAGGTTTCATCTTCTTTCTTTAAGGAACTTGTATTTTTTTTCAGCTTGTATTTATTCAGAACTTTTACTATTTCCCTCAGTCATGATTTTCTACCTCTTAATGGCAGGTTGTCTTGCCTACGCTAGTGAAGAGTGGATCAACAAGGAAGAATCCTTCGTATTTGACCAGAATACCCTTTTCCATCTAAACAAGGAAAACCAAGTAAGGCTTTTGGAAAATATCCAAGGATACCTTTTCGATAATGTTACCAAAGTAATCTTTTACAAGCATGGCGGAATTGTTTATTCTTCCTACAACAACTTGCCTGTAAAGTTTAGTTCGAATACATTCTACCAAGTTTTCAGTCTTTTATCTACCGCTGCAAACCTCGTTCTACTTGCCTATTGTTTCATCCTGTACCGGAATCGCAGGTCAATGCGAGTCAGTAGCGTCTTTCAAACACTATAAATTTCTTCATAAATTCATTTGTTACGCGTTCATTCATCATGAGTGGTTGGACTACTCCTTCGTTCTCGTTTCCTACTTTTACCGCCATGTACAAGACTTTTAATCCTGACGAATGTACTGGCCTTGCCCATCTTATCGAACTAATCGTATTTCTTCGCCAGGGACCAATGTCAATGAGATGTCTCGTGGACCTTATTCAAGATATTAACGAAGGAATTCAGCATACCGACATTACTACATTTATTCAAAACAATTGTCCCAACTTGTCATTTGTTATTGTCGACGGAATAGTTAAATGCAAATACAGAAATCGCTAATCAGTCATTCTAATGGATTCCGTTGAAATTAACTCGTTGCTTTCTAATATTCCAAATTTTCTTGGCGTTTTTCCTTCCGATTGTCTACCTACGATAAATGTCAAGTTGCAAACTTTTGGTCTAATTGTTAATACCGATTCATCGGACAAGCATGGAACTCATTGGCTAGCAATTGTCGTGAAGCAAGGAATTTGCCATTATTTTGATTCATTCGGCGGTATTCCTCAAGTCAAGAGTATTCTTGCATTTTGCCAACAATTTGATAATTGCCATTTTAATCGAGAAAAACATCAAAATATTCAAGAAATTACTTGCGGCGCATATTGCATCTTTGTCATTAACGAAATGCTGGTCCGCAACAAAACGTTTCGTTCAGTAGTTTCCACGTTTCACCGTATAAAAAAAGACGATATTTTCGTAAGAAAGTATCTTGCACGCAATTTTTCCTTTCATTTGCCTTCTCTGCAGTCGTACTGAGCGGTCGTATCATGTCTACTCTCTGCCGATTCTGTAATACTAACGTTGACGATCTGGCCAGTCATTTGATTACAAAGCATTCCAAGCTATACTGTACCGACTGCAATCGCGTATTTTGTTCTTCATTTTCCCGCAGGCGTCATCAAAAGACCCATGCCGCCATTCCAGCAGCCGACCAGGAAACAGCAAATCGTCTAATCTGCAATCTGGAAATCTACAAAAGCCCAGCCGACGGAACCATTTCAGTCAAAGTCAATTCGTCATGAATAGTCGCATAATCCGTAATTCGGAATTTCTACAAAAAGTTCTTCGTCATACCCGCCAGGCTATTAAAGTAGCAAATAAATCTGAAATTGGTTGTCTTGTCGAACTTTTATTCAATATTCATAAGATTGCATTAAATCGTTCCGAACGTAACGTTATTATCAAATTTTTACCCATTATTCGTTATATTGGCAAGTGTCGCGATCTTGAAAAGGCCCGTGACCTGCTGCTTGCGTTTGCCCATCATTTTATTCGTATAATTGTTCAAGTTGTCTTGTTTTCGAAATGAAGCATACTACCCGAATTCAACCTTTTGTCGCCGTCACGCAAAAGGAAGCCAATGCAATTGAAATGGAGAAAAGGCTAGACGCGCTTATTCAACGCAAGGATCTAGACCCTCATCTAAAAATGAGATTGTATCAAGATAGGCTGGCTCGTCTGGTCAACTTTAGAAAGGAAAATGAAATTAAAGATGAAAGGTCCGAACCTCTGGTTGAAGAACCTCCGCCACTCATTGACTTTTACTCAACAGCCCGTCAGCCGTATATCGATGATTTTAAAGTTATTCAAAATTATAATTATCAACCCCCTCTCCCGGCTATTAAAGAGTCTACTCCCGCTCGAGAACCTCGACCCACCCTTACTCCTTCTCTCGATTGGGATGATGAGCATGAAGCATTGGGATTCTCTCCAAAGAATATTCCGATTGCAACTAAAAAGGCAGCAAAAGCGACTAGGCAAGATAGGGAACTGCAAAACCTGCAACTTCCCAGCTATATGCAGCCTAGGCAACCAACGAGGAGAGGTCAAAAAGGATCAGGATCGTTTGCAAACAGACTCTATGTAAGAGCATGGATTTAAATTGTATAAATTATGCCAGATAAAGTTTATTTTCAATCATTTTCGTCATGTTGAACAGACTATACTATAATCTAAAGGAACCAACAGTCTTCTCGTCCGTTGGACCCTTGCAAAAGGCTAGCAAACTACCAGCCAAAAAAGTACAACAGTTTTTAGAAAACCAGCATGTTTATTCGAAACATAAGCAAGTCCGCTACAAGTTTCCGCGTCGACAGACTCGAGGAGATTTCATATTCTCTCATGTCCAGGCAGACTTGATCGATCTAAGCGCATTTTCCCGCCAGAACAAGGGCCATCGTTTCTGTCTTAGCATGATTGATTGTCATTCGCGTTTTGCGTTCACGATCCCCCTTCATCGAAAAACGGGTCAACTGGTGGCGCGGGCCTTGGAAGATACGTTTGAACGGCTGAAAATGTTCCCTGTATTCTTCATAGTAGACCGCGGCAAAGAATTTGTCAACTCTTCAGTAAAAGAATATTTGTCATCTCGAAACATCAACCTGATTCATCCAAATTCGGACATTAAATGCGCCGTAGTGGAACGATTCAATCGAACGTGGGAGACGCGTCTGTTCAAATATCTAACCGCAAACGGGACCAAGAAATGGATAAATGTCGCTGACAAATTGACCACAGCAATCAATAATTCATATCATCGCATGATCAAGTGCACACCGCAGCAAGTCTTTGACGGAGAGAAGAAACCAGCAGAAATTTCGCCTATGCCATCAAAGAAGCCCAAGTTTAAAATTGGCGAAATTGTTCGAATGAGCCATCAAAACAAGGCATTCCGTCGTGGATACAAATCGGGATGGACAGACGAAGTATTCCACATTGTTCAGGCACTTGCCGGATCTCCGCCAACCTATCGTCTTGTGGACAAATCTGGAGAAGAAATTTCCGGAATCGTATATGAACAAGAAATTGTCCACGCTGTATAAGAAAAAATACAATGATTTAAACGAAATGAAGAAAGGCCCCCCCCCCCCTAGGGAGATCCCTAAGGGCCTTCTAAAGGCCCGAAGCCCTAAACCCTAGGGAAATTCCTATGGGCTTCTCGAAGAGACCATAGGCCCTTGGGAATCTTTCGATTCCCGGGGAACCTTTGGTTCCTAGGTCCCTTCTCCGTAGGTTCCCCTTTTGTTTTTTTTCTTGTTTTGTATTTACAATTGCAACTTGATAAATATAAATTTATTCACATTAGCGCATCAACATGGGGTACACGATTATCGTCAATGGTGAGAACAGAGTCATATTCACAATGAAGGATGCAATACAAGCCAGAATCGGGAACTGCCTTGTTGAATTTAATATTAAAACTGGTTGTTCCGAGCTTGATCAGGTCAAACGTTTCCGAATCGAGACTTGGCGAGATTTCAAAGACAAAAAAGGCGCTGCCGTTCTTGTACATTTCCCTGGTAATTCCATTATTTCCAACAGATCGACCCATTCCCGTTCCTTCCAGCATATTGAGATAGGCGGGCATGTATCGATTCTTTTCAAAGTCGAGATTCAGAGGTCGAGAAGGAATGGTTCTTCCGCCGCAATCGATAAATGCATCCTTTACATCAAAATGTTTAAAGTTGAACGGAGATTTGCTATGAGAACCGAGATACGACTGCGCATCTACCATACACATTACAATACGTTTAGGAAGGGCCGAGGTGAGCAGGCGACATTCTGGCGTATCGAATCGTCCTGGAGCCACATAGAAACTGCGCATTTCAATGTTTGTCAGCGGATACGTGATCATTTTTTCTTGCTTTAAAAGTTGTTCAATGGCCATGGCAGCAGAATCGTGTAGTTCATACTCGTGAAGAAGGAGTTTCATGTCCAAAATTTCATACGTGTAAATGGTATCATCAGGTTTTTTCAGATCCTTGTCAATTTCCAACGAGTCAATGACAAATTTGGGTTCGTTCAGATAGGCGACAAGCTTAAAGTCTACATAGTTGAGAAGAAGGCGAGGTTGATTAAAGAGATTGAGATTTAAGCTAGCTGCAAATTGCGCCTCACCATCCTTTTGAATCCACGTTGATCTTCGTTTATAACCAGATGAAGTTGGATCGTTAATCTTTTCATCTGATGCATATCCAGCAAGGGAAAGCGTGCTATTCTTGGTCTCCTTGTCAAAGTTGAGCTCGGTCTCGATTATACTTCTCCATGCGTACAGCGGCGAAGAGTCTTCAACCAAAATTCCATTCAGATAAATTTGAAATTGTTTGAAGAGCGTTTTGCCAATCATTTGACAAAATGCAATTGGAAGAGTCTGTCCTGATGTAACAACAATCTTTTTGCCATCCTTATCTCTAATGCCAATGGTAAACTGGACATAACTACGTTGAAGGTTCAGGAAACTCTTTTGCAGATTGTATCGCCATTCGAGAGGTCCTTGCGTGGTACCTGAAGAAAGGGAATTGGAAAGCGGACATTCAACATATCGACTGTTTACTACGCCAACTGAAGTATCGGGAATGCTAAACAGGTCAAGTTCGGGAACAGTAGATTTTTTAGATTTGGGATTAATAATTTTATGCATTATGGAGCGGGAACAAAATACAACCGCTTCTCAGAAGGAATGGAAGTAGAACTGCGTCTTTTACGACTGCCAAGTCCAGTTAAATTGCGAATGGTACGCCTTCCGGCCCGCTTAAATGCATCTGCGGCCGTCGATCCTTGCATGACGTCACTTGCTACGCTAGCTGCTGCCTGCGTAACTTGCCTTCCTACTGGCGATTCTAGAAAGGCCGGGATTGCGACGCGAAGTCTTCTTACGACCCCGGCAAGTCCGCGACCTCTTTGATTGCGAATTCCGACAAATCTTCCGCCATATTGATTGCAATCTTGAAATAGGCTGATAAAATCAACTTTATCGTAGTCAAAAACTTCAGAACAATTTACGGCAGGCATTACGACTTGATGAAATGCAAAGTACAAATGGTCGTTCCGAAAGGGAACTTTATAGGTTTTCCAAACGGGTCCAAAATTCTAATCTTGATGGTATCAATAATTTCCTTATTTATGGACAAATGCTGAATGGGATTGAATACTGTAGAAATTGTTGATGCCTGATCAGACGTTGGAATAATTCGCAAAAGTTGGGTTTTGCAATTTCCTACAATTGATGGCTGAATGCAATCGGCGTAAACGTAGATTGCCGACAAGTTGTTGTTGAAATCGATGGGATACGTTGCGATGGTCTTGTATTCGTCAAGCGTAAACGACTCTTGGTCCGACTTTAGCGAATACCCGCAAAGGTATGCCAGTTCCGGGGATAGTTCAAGGCCGTTTAGAATACTCCTATTTACATAGATTATAATTCGCTGTAAAAGTGGGTCAAAATCATACGAGAAACCAAATTTCGAGTACTGTTCTTGGGCGCGCGCAAGCGAGAAACCACGAACATTTGCTTGATTTGCGATTCTCTTGGAATCTGCGGCATTTGCCTTTTGAATAGCAATAGTTTCTCTGAGCAGCGCTTGAATTTTTTGATTCTCCTCCATAAGAATATCAGCTTGTTTCTTGTATCCCGCCAGCATACTGTCAGAATTCTTCTTGTCCTCTTGTACAATGGTCGATGCATTCTCTTTGGCAATACGAATAGAATCTTGCAAAAGTGTTTGGATTTTCTTGTTTTCTTCGATCCAGGCATCAGTGTTTTGTTTAGCGTTAGTGATAATCTTGTAACTAGCCGAATCAGACTGTTTGGCAAACTTGTTGAACAAATTTTCCAAATCTTGAGCATATTTTGAATCAAAAGAATTATTTTTGGCTGGATCAACCGGTTTTGGTGGTTGGGTAGGCGGTTGAACTGTAGTTGTAGCTGGTGGTTGGACGGCAGGAGGTTGAGCTGCAGGTGGTTGAACTGGCTGTGGCTGGGAGACTGGAGGTTTAGGAGGTGTATTGTCTACATCTGTGGCAATGGCAGATCCTACTACTAGAGCGGTGGCTGATGCTTTGCGTCTTTGGATTTGTTCCCATTTTGCAGCAATTTCCTCTGCTGTTGCTGGACGGATTCTTCCTGATCTGGCCGCCTCTACCATAGCTTTTTGTTCCTCGTCCTTTGTAAGAGGTTTGCTTTCCGTTGCATTACGCTTACGCCTGTTAGAAGTGACCATAGACAAGGCATCGACAAACGTTAGCGCATCACGATAGTTTCCAGGTGGAAGGTAATAGTCGGTCCTCCGCCCACTTTTGTCAATAGCCGTAAATTTTAGCGGTTCGGGGACATTTTCAAAGCTATTCGTGTAAATAATTTCCGCCAGGCCACATTTCCATTTTTCAGGCTTTAGTCTGATTGGTTCCGGAAGGCGGACTAGAAACGATGAGCTCGAATTCTCGGGGTGATCCGGAACGTTGGACGGAAGGGTTATAAAAAATTCCGCCATATTTGATAGGAAATGGAATGATCAAGGCAAGACTGCTAGACAAAAGTCCTAGCCAGAAAGGACGCTTATCGCTGTCAGGGTATACGGTAATATTGATTAGCGCTATAATGATACAGACTGAAACGACGACCAGCTGGAACAGAATAAATAGGGAAGACCGCTTGGCTGAAGTCGATTGAATCATTTGACGACGATGCAGAACGAAAAGTTTATTATAAAGACTCCATGCTTGCTGTATTGTTCTGGCGCTACCCAAACGGGAAAGACGACGCTGCTGCGAAAGATATTGGAAAATGAAGCCAAAATGTTTGATAAGCCAATCGATAGAATAATCTGGTGTTATGGCATTGATACTGGAGATTTCCCAAAGCATGGCAAGATTGAACTTCATGAAGGCCCGCCCGATATGCAAATGCTGGAAGGAAAGGACCACAAACTGCTAATTTTGGATGATCTAATGTCCTATTACATTAAGAATAAGACTGAACTAAATAACTTGTTTACTCGCGTAGCTCATCATTGTAATTGTTCAATTATTAATATTGTTCAATCGCTTTTTGCGCAAGAAAGAACGGCTAGGGCCAATAGTACGTACATTTGTCTGACAAAGTCTACCGGAGACAATTTACAAATTCAAAATTTTGCCAAGCAAATTTTTCCAGGAAAGTCAAACTATTTCTTGGAAGCATACGAAGATGCTGTCAAATCACAATCCTATGGATATTTGATGGTCGATTTGCATCCAACGACGAGAGAAAACAGAAGGCTGTGTACTAATATTTTTGACGATTCGCTTGTTTATTATGTAGAAAAGATGAAACCATGAATAAATGTTTATACTTTGAACGTGCTTGTACTACTTAGCCGATCGGGTAGAGATGGGAGGAAGAGATAAGAAGGGAGGATAAAATGAAACAGTTTTGGAAGAAATCTTATTTGCAAGTTACATGAAAATAGCCAAAGAAAAAATTATAAAATTATGAATTATGATTATTGAAAGGTCATACGGCATAAAAGACCGGTAAATAGATTGCGGAAATTTAAATTTATAAAATTGTAAATTCATTTTTAAAAAAGTCATTAGGCAATGCCGAAATATTGCAATATCGAAAATCGGGAAGAATACGGTAACGATGACTCATGCCTGTCAATCAAGTTTGTAACGGAAGCCTGTCAATCAAATGAAAATGGAAAATGAAAGCGGAAGGATAGGAAAAGAAAAGGGACCAGAAAAATAATGTCCTTGAAAATCATCATGAAATATTGGCTTTGAAAATTGCATGCCATCATTATGGAAAATTATAGCTAAATATCATGCCGGCTACTTGGTACATTTGTACCGAAAAAGGCTGTACCGGAAACGTAACATGAAAAAATGGCCTTGAAAATAGCATGCCGGCTATGTGGTACATTTGTACCGAAAAAGTCTGTACCGAAAACGTAATGCAAAAATATGGCCTTGAAAAAATGCATGTAGGCTATTCGGTAAAATTTGTAGGCTATTCGGTAATTTTTTACCGGAAGAACGTTAGTAATACTACTGCGGTGTTTTCCATTTTAGATGGAGTCCGGCTACTTCGGTGTGCTCAAGACCCGCACCCAGGAGGGACTCGTCGATGTTAGTTTATTTTAATTTTATTTATAAAAAAAAACCAGTTCCCGATAACCTACCGTACCCCTCTCTACAGTACTACCTCGGCGTGTGCAAGAACTACCAGGGTCTGTCGGCCGCCTCCCACGATGACTTCAAGGCCGCCTTCCCCGAGACCGTATCCTGTTTGGATGGTGAGCTAATATCCGGATCCGGAATTTTGGCATTTCACGGCTCTGAGATTCCCGTTTCTGACTAAAACGCCGTTTTGCAGAGGACCTCTACAAGCAGATGTGCGCAGCCGCCGAGCAGCTCAAGGCCAGCAACTACAAAATGGACACCAAGGTAAAGCCCGGCTCTGGACATTTTCCGGTTCTCCAGATTTCCCGGCTTTCTAAAACCGTCAAATTGCAGACGATGAGCCTCGTCGGCGCCATCTTCCAGAACAAGCGCTTCGCCAAGCAGAACTAGACGCCGGTTTTCTAATTTCCGGAACTGAGCGGGCCCCGGCTCTTGGGTAAACGTATTGTGATAGTGTATGAGATAAAGCGAGTACTACATTATATCTTGTCTTTTCGCACGAGACCAGAAGATTACGGGTTCACGAGTTTCGTAATCCGTAGCAATTGAGTGATGGATAATCTGTTTCCCATTCAACAGTGGGCGTTGATCCGTTCATAGTAATGGGAAAAGATCGAGAGCAGCAGATTACATAGGAAAAGTGGGAGGATTGCGATAGTGGAACAAACAGCGCCCATCTTCTTAGCATGAGGGGAAATAATAAATATTACGATACGAATAATGCGAATAACAATGGGATATTTATCCGTTCACAGTAGAGATCGAGATCAGCAGCAGATTACAACACAGCACGAGTCAGTCAGTGATAATCAGTGACAGTTAGTGCCTAACACGAGGGGAAGTTGCACTGGTGGTTGAACGCCTTCCACGGATCGAAGTGGAGAGCGCCCGCTCCCATGAATGCACGCAGCTTTGCCCCGTCAGCGTCCCCGCGGAACTGGAAACCTGGAAGTAGAGTGGGTATTTCTGGAATTTATGCCCTGGTAAAATTGGTGAAAGACGCTAAAGTTTCCATGTTAAAAATTCGCACACGGTAAGATAGTTGCGGAACAGGAAATCTGCAATTGAAATATGTTTCTTATTCAATGATCGTAGAGTTGATAGGAGGGAAGAACAGGAAAGAGTTGGGTCTTTGTGCGAATGATCAGCACTCGTTTGTGAATGTTCAAAATAAGATCACTCACTGGACAAGAATTTGTCGATCTTGGGCATGTTCTTGCGGACGTCGGAGCGCACGGAATCGGGAAGGGCGGCGTACCTGGATGTGGTTAGTACACTTTTTTGTTTGTTTTTTTACTGGCCAAGAATTCAAGATCTCATTGCAACTGCTAAGCTTTCTAGTTTATGTGAGCATGGTGAAACATACTCGAAATATTTTTCAAATAAAAAGACAGAGACGCAGGTTGCCTAAATTCACCATTACATCCATTTCACAATAATCCGTGAGTTTTGATTGATTCAGCCGAAGAATACGGTATTAATGACTTGCGGACAACAACTAACTTATTGGGCAACATTGATTGGAAGTAGTTGATCCAGAACTCGCGCTCCTCCGCCGGACGATCGCCCGCAGAGAAGAGATCGTTCAGCATCTGTATTTATTTTTATTTTGTTATTTTTATTTTATCCCAATACATTTATTTCCTACTCCACCCCATTCGCGGATTACAGTTCAAATTCGAATGAGTTTCACGACCAATTCATAGTCTACGCTTTCCGCAAACATGCTTTGCTTGGAGATGTTCGTTCAAATAAATTTTATAAAAAGTGGTGTAGATAGTGCAAAATGGATTAAAACAATTTTTTTAATATTTATATTATGCTATTTAAATGTAATATTACATAATTACCCACCTTGAGCAGTGCCTGCTTCGTCTCCGTACGCATCGCATCGAACTTGGGCTTCATCTTGGTAAGGGCTTTCTCCACTTTGGGAGCGAGCGAGGGGCGTTGGACTGAACAAAGAGATCAAGATAAAAAAATATAGATGGTTCCACCGCATGCAATCTAACAGTCGCCTTTTGACCAGTTCGCGATCCATCAGTAAAGCCCACTACTCAGAAACCGAGATTTTTCTTAATTTCTCAATTCCATGTTCAGAATTAAGTCCAAGAATCAAATCAATACCTTGAGATACTCCATTCCCTCTTTGGCGCTCTTCGGAATCTCTTCGGGAGATGCGAGACGCATCTTGTTGTAGGAAGTGACGATCTCCGCCTTCTCACGATCGGTTATCTGATGATTACAAAGTCCTTTCAGGATACTTATTTTTTGTCAGGGCTGTGTAAAGGGGATAATCCTCTTCATTACTCTCTCGTCACTAGACAGGAGTGAAATTTCGAGGGATATTGAGACGGATTTCCTTAGGTTGAAACAAAATGTGCCAATTATCAATGTAAAGTGCACTTACCGTATCGACGATTTCGAGAATCTCATCAGGGGTGAACTCTGCAAGTAGCACGGAGGTTTAGAAAAGATAAAGATGAGAGTTACCGATTCCCAGGACTTGATAAGCTGAAAAATAGTGAAACGAACCTCTGCCCAGCGTCTTCAGAAGGAAGATCTTCGTCGAGACATCGAATTCGGAGATTGGACCCTGGTAATGATAAACTTTCTACAAAAATATTCAGATTTTACAGCCGTCAGAGGACGACCAGGCTTGGTGGTGTACACAGGTAAAGCGAATGATATTATCATTACAATTATTGGTCTTTCTCCCGTTTGGGAGTTTCTAGAGGAGGAGACACCAAATGAGAACAAACCTGCACGAAGCAGTAGGCAACTCCGACTAAGAGCACAGCGAGAGCGAGGTGAGATTTCATCTGGAAACAATCAAGCAGAATTCGAAGTCAGTCACTGTGTGAGACAATATTTGCGAAATTCTAGTCAAAAATGAATGCAATATAAAAATATAGATTCAAGATTAGGCAAGGTGGCTGCTTCAGTAGGCACAGCTGACACTGTGAAGCTCCGTTTCTCTTTTATTCTGTAGCGTTTCAATAAAAATAATTGCCAAAGGGGAACAGAAGGTGGTGGTTATGCCAATGGGTCGGAAAGAAATGTAATCTCTTTATCTTGAATGCTCTCTGACAGGAGAGGGGATGTGTGAAATGAGGAGATCAGCTCTTGCCAATCCTTTCCTATTATGTTGTATGCTTTTCGTTGCTTCTGTTCTCAACGAGCTGTAGAAGCGATTATCTTGATGTGCTGCTCTCTTCATTTCGCGTGATCTCTCGTCTCTCTGACCAAATAGTTCCATGCAAAGGCCGTATGGCTAGGGGCCACAACGGAGATAGCCGATTTCACACAATGGGGTCAAAAGTATGTTCCAACAATCTCTCATGGACCCAATAACATCATGCTTTTTACCGTTTGTCGATATCTTGTCGCTGAGCCGCTCTAGAGCCCAAGAAGTACGCGCGCAACTCACTGGGGGAGAGGAGGGAAAGGCGAGACGAGAGGGAAAGGGGCGGAGCCTAATTTGCGTGTGTCTCTCTCCCTCCCCCCGCCCTCTCGCTCGCCTCCCCCCGCTCGCACAAATCAAGAGGGCACAAGCCAGGGAGCAGTGCTAAAATTCTATTTTTTTCTCTAAAAATCCTAAAATATTATAATTAGTCAGAAAATTACTGCCCGAACAAAACTTTCACACTGCAACCCGTCAAAACGCCCTATTCCCTTCTTTTATATGCAAATTTGATCTATCGTACTTCTCGCACAAAACCGAACGAATGAACAATTTTTACAATTTTTACATTTTTTGCATTCGGCGAATACGCAATGAAAAATTGTTTTTATTGTTTTATATTTTTTTTCCACCCCCAATTCCGGAAATCCCCCCGAACATGTCCGGTGAAATATTGCTCAAAAGAGGTGAAAAATGAGAGCTGCGAAATACAAATGTGCACCGGAATCGTGAATATTAACGAGCCGGTTTTTAGTAATTTGGTAGAGCCAGCTCAGTGGAGCTCTTGCTGTCAGCTGCTGTATTGATTTGTTTCTCGTTGTTTTATTGTCAAATCGCTTAATTTTGTTTAATATAATGTGCTATGACCATCGCTGTGTCCAGGGTGAAGCAGTTCTCGACGTGGACACTCCTGGTGGATGCAGAACAATTGGATATCGATTCAGGTTTGACTTTCTCCTATTGTTCGAGAGATTAGTGGTTGTGGCTGGCCGTGTTGGAGCCATTGCAGCCGTTGCTCTTCTCTCTGATGAAAAGAAGTCGATTCGGGGGAGGACATTGCGACCTGGACAAGGTAAGGACTTCAATATCACTAGTTTTCTTCCTATTAATGTCGATCAATCACAATTAGCCTTCGCTTTGAACGGCTATTCGCATGAAAACAGCTTAGAATCTTTGAATATTAGGCACTTTTCTAGTTCCGTACTAGGCCCCGCCCCTCCGCTCCCTTTCCCCACACGCCCCTCCCTTATTCCTCCTTCCCCCCTCGTCTTTTGCAAGCTTAGAGGAGGAGCGACGGGCGAGAGATTGGCGAGAGAGTGCGAGGCTGCGCTCTTCCCCTCTCCCTCTCCCTACTCTCTCTACCCCGTCGCGACTAGCACGCACTCTCTCTATAACCCCCCTACACTCTCTCCTCTCGCCAATCGGACGGGGCACTGTTCCTCTGCCCGATTGTTTGCCGCTTGTTCGGTATTTTTGGAGTGTCTCCTACGCCCCTTATGGGGCTAGTAGGAGGCGGGCTCTGCCCCTCCCCTCCATTGAGGGGAAGGGGTGGAGTCAAGGGGGGTGTGGCCTAGTACGGAACTAGAAAAGTCCCGAATATTATTTAATAATGTATTATGAAGAGAAATTATATTGCACATGCGACCTAATTAGTTCTATTTTGTCAGGTGGCACCTGCCTCGAGGACGAGAAGATGGATGCTCTCTCTCTCTCTTGGGAGTGCTTAGGTTCGTCCATAATATAAGCAACACACGGTTCAATAGGAAAAACATTTGATCTTTTCCTTTTTGGGAATTGTAGAAACCATTGTAATATAACGGTGTAGTCTCCGAGCAACACCTAGCAATTTTGTGATAGTTGAATGTGAATGTGTGGAGTTCAGCAGTTACTCTTTATTTATACCGTAATTCTCTCTTATAACAAGTAGAAATAGGAGACATATACGTTGATATCACGATCAATCGCAAATAAAAACTAAGAAAATTGCGTAAATAATTTTTAAACTATTAATTCAGTGTCCTCCTCTCCTGCATGCCCGCACACGACTTATGCCAAAGCAGAAGATGGATTTTATCATTCGTCAAAGGTTAATTTAAACTCTTTTATTCTCCCTTTTGCTTCCATTTTGCCGATTTCTTTGCAATTATTCCACCTCTACCTAGAAGTTATTTCCGTACAAACACAACAATAGACGACAATAAAAACTATTTCAGGAATATCAGGTCAATCGCAAATATTTACATGTAATGCTCAAGGTTTGTGAACTTGATTTATCTCACAAGATAGTTTATATTTAAATGTTAATTTATAAAACAATATTATTACATACAGTTATTTTTTACTTTCGGCTGCAAACAAGGACAAGGCTTGGAATTAAAGGTACGTTGTCACTAGTTGATATCTGATGATAGAAAGGTACGGTGGATTTAACGAAGATAATTATATTGTCTAGTTCTCTATCTAATTGGATGATACTCACTTATCATGAAATATCAACTAGTACGAGCAATTACGGGATGGTAATACTCACAGTTCTCGTCAAAAATTCGTATAATTCGTTAACGAACACATAATTTATATTTTCTGTCAAGCCGTAGGCTTTGATGTTTATTCTCTTGCGGAGTACACCCATCCCGTAATTGCGCGTACTAGTTGATATTTCATGATAAGTGAGTATCATCCAATTAGATAGAGAACTAGACAATATAATTATCTTCGTTAAATCTACCGTACCTTTTTATCATAAGATATCAACTAGTGACAACGTACCTTTAATTCCAAGCCTTGTCCTTGTTTGCAGCTGAAAGTAAAAAATAGCTGTATGTAATAATATTGTTTTATAAATTAACATTTAAATATAAACTATCTTGTGAGATAAATCAAGTTCACAAACCTTGAGCATTACATGTAAATATTTGCGATTGACCTGATATTCCTGAAATAGTTTTTATTGTCGTCTATTGTTGTGTTTGTACGGAAATAACTTCTAGGTAGAGGTGGAATCATTGCAAAGAAATCGGCAAAATGGAAGCAAAAGGGAGAATAAAAGAGTTTAAATCAACCTTTGACGAATGATAAAATCCATCTTCTGCTTTGGCATAAGTCGTGTGCGGGCATGCAGGAGAGGAGGACACTGAATTAATAGTTTAAAAATTATTTACGCAATTTTCTTAGTTTTTATTTGCGATTGATCGTGATATCAACGTATATGTCTCCTATTTCTACTTGTTATAAGAGAGAATTACGGTATAAATAAAGAGTAACTGCTGAACTCCACACATTCACATTCAACTATCACAAAATTGCTAGGTGTTGCTCGGAGACTACACCGTTATATTACAATGGTTTCTACAATTCCCAAAAAGGAAAAGATCAAATGTTTTTCCTATTGAACCGTGTGTTGCTTATATTATGGACGAACCTAAGCATTCCCAAGAGAGAGAGAGCATCCATCTTCTCGTCCTCGAGGCAGGTGCCACCTGACAAAATAGAACTAATTATGTCGCATGTGCAATATAATTTCTCTTCAGAATACATTATTTAATAATATTCAAAGATTCTAAGCTGTTTTCATGCGAATAGCCGTTCAAAGCGAAGGCTAATTGTGATTGATCGACATTAATAGGAAGAAAACTAGTGATATTGAAGTCCTTACCTTGTCCAGGTCGCAATGTCCTCCCCCGAATCGACTTCTTTTCATCAGAGAGAAGAGCAACGGCTGCAATGGCTCCAACACGGCCAGCCACAACCACTAATCTCTCGAACAATAGGAGAAAGTCAAACCTGAATCGATATCCAATTGTTCTGCATCCACCAGGAGTGTCCACGTCGAGAACTGCTTCACCCTGGACACAGCGATGGTCATAGCACATTATATTAAACAAAATTAAGCGATTTGACAATAAAACAACGAGAAACAAATCAATACAGCAGCTGACAGCAAGAGCTCCTCTGAGCTGGCTCTACCAAATTACTAAAAACCGGCTCGTTAATATTCACGATTCCGGTGCACATTTGTATTTCGCAGCTCTCATTTTTCACCTCTTTTGAGCAATATTTCACCGGGCATGTTCGGGGGGATTTCCGGAATTGGGGGTGGAAAAAAAATATAAAACAATAAAAACAATTTTTCATTGCGTATTCGCCGAATGCAAAAAATGTAAAAATTGTAAAAATTGTTCATTCGTTCGGTTTTGTGCGAGAAGTACGATAATTAGTGATGCTGTGCACATTTTGGGCAGTGCTCAATCGATAGAGTACCACAGTAGCTATCCATAGCAGTTGAGAACGAGAGATTTGGTTGAGAATGAACCTTGTGCCCTCCCTGTCTCGCTTTTGGGCGAAATCGTGTCACACCAAAGTGGGCGGAGCTTGTGGCCCCTACGTATGGCACTTCAATACATTCATTGTTCACAACGCTCTTTCCATTCAGGGTGCGCCGTTATGCTTTATCTTTATTGGATGCAGAAACGACCACGAAAACGACCTATTTTATGTGAAAAAATCAAAGGAATAACAAGGTACGATTTTCGAAATCATTATTTTTATTGGTTTTTATCCGCCCTTGAGCAACTGTGCGACAAACAATTGCAGTTGCATTTGATTGATCACCATCTTGATGAAATCGCCTGGAATTTAGATAATTTTATGCAAATTTCAGGTTGAGATAAGGTCTTACTCTCGAAAAGCGCGGCAATCTTGGGGAAAACGCTGCGAAAATCGGCTCTGAGCTCCGACGTTTGCTGATTGTACGAGTTGAGTATGGTCGAGACTACTTTCAGCGGTTGCATTCTGAAATTTATATTTTAGATTACAAGATATTTTTTGAAAGCTCACTTGGCTTCGATTTCATCGTCAAACTTCTTGTTGAAGTTCTGGAAGAGCAGTTTACCCCACTGAAAACAGTGAATTTGGGTGAATTTTTTGATTTTAATCGATTAAAATCGAGTGAGTTTCACGTTCGATTCATGAACAATACTTTCCGTAAAGATACAATCCGAGTACGATAGCCATTCAATAATTGCAATAAAATATTTTTAGTAATGCCTCGACACTTTCAGAGCGAATTGATGAGAACGACGACAACGAACATCGAGCACTTTGTTCCTCGTCGCGGGTCGCAACTTCTGAAACTGCTCCGTGAATGTCTCGTTGATCTTCTGCAGACGAGTGAAGAGACGAGGCGTGCGGGACTGAAATTTGTTGTCGTTCAAGTATACTGTACATACAATATTGTCGATAACTTCAAAAGTATCTAGTAACTCGCGAATCTGCTTAGCTGTTGAACTGCAAAGTTATATGATTGGCGAAAAACGTAGTTATACCTTGATCAATGCTAAGGCGGTCTCGACAGTCTTTGGTTCCGCAATCTTCCCACTTCCCAGCTCATTAACCACACCGATGATCTGGTGCTTCTCGTCGGGAGAGATCTGTCGTGGTTGTAATTTTATCCTGCTTGTTTATTTGTTATTTTTCTCCTCGGCGATCACCTCGTCTATTAGGGAATTGTGGAAGGCGAACAAGATGAAGAGAAAGTGAAACATATTTAAAACTCGATTTCATTCACCATAGTGCACGTAGTGATGCCAATTCGACATACAATTCTCCTAATTTTCTTTACTCTGTCTTCTATCAGAATGTGAGAGACATCGAAACTAATTAGCCACGATTATTAGGTATTTTAATGATAATTTTTAGGCAGTGTTCAAATCACCTCTACTATTCACAGCATTCTGACCCCCCATTGTTCTCTCCAGACAAGGGTGAACAGTGGATGCAAATTTCGCGCCAAAATCCCGACACGAAAGAACTGCAATTTCCCGCTCGATTCAAACAACAGAGCGGGGAGAGCGGCCGCTCCTCCTGCCTAGGCCTTGCAGTTCGGTTCATGCAAAGTGAGCGAGTAGATATGCAAAGGTCTCCCCCTTTTCTGTCGGGGCAGAATGCTGTGTATTGAGAATGAAGCACAGACAAGATCAAGAAAGAGTGAAACTTATTCGAACCACAAATTTCAAATTTTCTCGTCGTCTGTGTGGAATGGAAATTTAATAGTTAGAAAAATGAGAGCAGACCTCTTTCAATAGTGCGAGAATTTCGTCAGGGACAAACTCTGAAATAGTGAGATTAATTAAAATGAAAAATTATGGGTTAAAAAAGGAGAGGCACGAATCGCGCCGATATGCAAAGTGAGGCGGAGCGCTCTCCTCATTTTGCATGCTCTCTAGCTCGTTGCCTGCGCTTCAGGGTGACTTGGCAATCAGCCAATAGAGTATATCTCGGTTTAGACGAAAATTGAAAACATGGGAGTTTCGAAAGCGTTATGGGGTGATCATGCCACACCGTCTGACATCGCTAGCTCAGTTAGCCAGATATTCGTGCCACCCCTTCTTTAAATACAACTAACGAGGGAACGTATTCATCAGATCTATCCAACTGTTCAGCTGGAATATATCCATTGCTTGCCCTGAAAATATACCCATTTTACGTGTTTTTCCCCTCATGCAATTCTGTTCAGTGAGATAGAATGTGAAAGAAAGAGGAGACGATTACTCGATTCTCAATCTTCACCTGACACTGAAGGAGACAACAAGGGAAGCAGAAGTAGAGGCAGCATAGAAGCAGCTCGAATGATAGAACCCAAAACAGAATGGCAATATCCCGGGTCAGAGGGCATGATAGTATCTCTATTGAATGTATGTACCGAGAGATCACTCCGAAGAGAGAGACCACCCATGAACCCGTCTCGTTACAGCACTTTTATTGCATACCAGTGGAGGATTATCCGCGAGAATAGTGACGTCAATTGACTTGCGTATTCGCTGCGTTGTTTGTAATCCACTTTTATATCCAGACGGAGTAATGCCAAAAAGTCAGAACTGTTTGTGATGTGAAAAAACTCTTTATGCTCAACGAAAACAAACCTAGATACAACAACTATGATAAAAAATGAAAGTTGAGAAGTAAACTATCTCCACGTCTGTTCGAGAAGTGTGAAGTAAACGTCGCCGACATCAACGGAACTCGATTTGGGTTGAATCTGAACGATCAATTTGTTTATTCGTTGTGATAGAACCCGGCGTTTCGCTCTGATAATCTGAATTTCATTGATTTCAACCAGCGTTACTCTGTTTCTATTCATTTTTTCACGATGTTTTCAGATTCTCACCTTAGGTGCCTTCTCGCATCCCAATCTCCTCAGTATCCCCTCCACAATGCCAATCCTGCAGAACTCCTTGAAGATGCGGGGATTGGCGAGAATCGATTGAACGAGGTATGCCAGACCGAATCTGAGAGAAACATAATTAGAATATTTTCTCAAATATGTCTCACGATTAGCAAAAGCGATACATTTTCGCTAGTTTATGTTGAATCTCATGGTCGCGCCACCCAATAAAACATTGACTTTCGTAAAAAAAAAGTGCATGAGTTACAGTTCTTTACGATTTATTTTTGTGCAGACATCATTTGTAAAAATTCTTGCAAAATTGTATTTGCATCCGTAAAACAAGTGTGTTTCAAAGTGTTCTCAAATGATATCTTTCCATATCGTTGTACTGATCTGTCTGTCTGTTTGTCGGTGGAATAAGAAGTAACAACTCACAGCCCGGTGAAGATGTCGAAGCAGGCCCATGCGAGGTGTCGAGCCAGTCGCCACTCGACCGGGCCGTATCTGCGAAATGGAATAAGTGCTCAGACGATAATGAAAGCAACCGATGCTTTCTGGATATTGATATTGTTTGATTTACAAATTCGATTTCAAAATTAGTCCACTTATTCCCCACACAGCTATTTGTAGAATTTGCGATTAAAAGTATAGATAATCTAAACTCGTACAAAAGAAGTCCTGTGGGAATCTACGTCAGCGCCGATTGAGAGTATCACGCGCCACACTTGCAGAAAGCATTATGCGAATCTTGTGAGGCAAGAACGGCTCATGCAGGTGAAGGAATCAAGTAGGAGTAGGCATAATATTTGTAGTCAGGTTGCACACGAGATCTATTGCAAGATCGCACGTATTGCGCGAACAAATGGTGTCGTTACAGATGCCACTAATAATAGGGAAAATATGAACAATCTCACGTCCTAAAGGCGAAGCACAGAAAGGACGGGACACCGCCGACTGCTGCCGGGAGCACCATCGAGAACATGTACTGCAATAAGTGAAGGTGATTGGAGGGACCGATTGAGATTGTAAGTGTTGCCATGTGTAGGCGGTTGCTAATGCATTCGGATTCAGAAACAACAATACAATGCAATTTGTGTAAAAGACTGACCCGGAACACCTCAATGTTCTCTCGCACTTGAAATGTTTTCGATACAGAGTACGCTCCAAGCACCGCGCCCTTTGCCATTCCTTTCGACAGCCCCACGTTGATGTGGTAAATGCAGAGGAAAATCTGGAAAAAAAAACTTGTGAACGTTTTTCAGGTGCTACAACAAATCATGGAGATTCGTAGAAGCACCATAGAGAAATGTATGTCCCCCAAACTCAAATCTAGTTCCGCATACATTTGCATGCACACTTTTCGTGATCTATAATTGGCATGGCACCTATAATTATACAGCATACAGTTGTGCTTCGGAAACCTAGAAGGAAAGAGTTTTCTCGAAAAAGTGTTTGTTATTGGTGCACGTTTACTCATTGTCGGCCCCTCAGGGATTGTCTTGAGGAAGGAAAACAGCTGACTCTAGTCAATTAGCATGCGTTCTAAGCGAGCATTTTGTAGTGGGGGGTGAGGAAGATTATGCCAACAATTAGCGTGAACAATAATCAGTTAACCCAAAATTCGTGAAATCATCGAAAACACTCTAAAAATAGAGCGTTAGTAATCAGCGAGCGGTTCACAAATGTGCTTGATCTTCATATTAGTGAACCGCTCAAATGTAGGCAAAAATAAGATGAGAAGGTTCCAGAAGTGAACCCGAATTAGGAAAAGCCGGTACTTGTTAATATTCGTTTCTGTGTAAACAATTACCAGAATACTCGTTGTCCATGCGAGTAGTTGAAAGATATACACGTAGTGGTGCGTTATTACGCCTGCAAATAACGTATTGAATATGGTATATTCTATATTCGATTGCAAATTGCTGAATCAGGGTATGTGCAGAGTATCAGAGTATGCCATAATAATGATTCTCAAATATTAGTGTACACTAGACAAGTTTTTTTTTCTAGACTGGTTTTCGAGAACACATGGCTCTCGTAGCTCTGATTGTAAAAATTAGCTCTCGCCTCTATTTCAGAACATCCATCAAGCACGTGTTTTTGCGTAGTCTTTTCGAACAGCATTGGCTCCATTATGATAAGTAAACGCAATTTTGATCTCAAGAGAGACAATTTGACAAGGAAGTAGTTTTGCGCGACTAACGACTTGGACCGATGAGATCATAACTATGACTAGTTACATTGCGATTTCCCAAAAGACTGAATTTCGTTTCTCTCAGTCGTTCAGAAAAAAATATGATAACTTTAGGGAATTAACAATAAACTTTTCCCCCGATAATCAGTCAACTGTATCGCACAGATAGTTCCATGACCTTTCGCATAAAACTGTATAATGAGCATTCTAGTAATTGACCATCGTAATCGCTGCTAACCTGTTCGAGATAGTATCGGAAGTGTAATATCCGGAATCAAACTGAGCAGCTCCACTGCGATAAGCACAGAGAGTGTACTTCGCGAACCTGCAATTTGCTTGTTTCGATCATAGCATGTTTTGGTCAAATTAAAAACAAATGATAAGTGACGTACCTTTCTCATACCATGACCAAAAATGTGTGGCGACCGTGCGCTCAATTGAGAGCGAGTAAACTCTGAATAGTAAATTTTTGAAAAGCATATCTTTAGATGCGCTTACATTGTGCAAAAGTAGTCCAGAACAGCCATTCTCGCTACTTCAGCGGTGAACAAGAGACTGTCATCGTCTGAAATGTTGTTATGATATTGAATTGATGAACAGAACATTACAGGAAATAGCCAAACAAATTGAACATTAGCAACTTTGCAACAAACGCACCTCTCATCGGAATGTCGTTCAACTCATAGTAGAGGATCACAAAACGTGAAACGCCGCCAATGACGAAATACAAATTTGCCAGACATATTTGCAGGCGGAAATTCCGGTGCATCACGCCTGTGAAAATGAATAAATTTAACTTTAACAAAAATCGCAAACCCGCACGAATAACCGCAAGGCAGCTGAACGGAATCAGCATGAGGTCGAAGAGGTGGATGGAAATCTGAAATATGTTGTTGTTTTTGTTGTTGTTGTTATTGCTTTTCGAAAGTTCGAAAACAAAACCCCACATCGATTGTTCGGATGGCATAGAACGCGAGCGGGGCCTCGGCGTAAACGGACGAATTCAACATGACAAAGTGAGGGAAGTCGTCAGGCATTAGTGTGAATCTGCGGGAACATTTCGAATTGGCACCGATGCGAAGCTCCGCCCCCTCCAAATTCCAATGGGAATATACAGTGATGACAATGCGAATCGGTTCGAGATAGTGCAACAGAGAAAAAAATGTTTCTGACGCGTCGCGCCCTTCCCTGTTGCAATGATACGATTTATATTTTTCTGTTATTTTGTTAGAAGACCATTATATCAGAATAATTGAAGAAACT
Source organism: Pristionchus exspectatus (assembly GCA_911812115.1). Taxonomy (NCBI): domain Eukaryota; kingdom Metazoa; phylum Nematoda; class Chromadorea; order Rhabditida; family Neodiplogasteridae; genus Pristionchus; species Pristionchus exspectatus. Next base: position 6,708,537 of record OU461586.1, on the reverse strand, counting down.
GGCAAAATATTCAAATATCGGGAAATGAAAATTTGGAAATAAAGTGCTCGCAAATTGAAATCAAAACAAGAGTGCAATCTAAACTTCGTGACTTGAAATTACCTTCTGACCATCGTGACATCTATAATACTAGGCATGCATAATACTAACTTTCCGGGTGAGGACTTGTCACCTAATTGCTGTGGGTAAGGACGAAATCGCGCTAAGAAGTTGAGAAAACCTAGCGGAAAATGGGGATATGTCAGGTGGAAATATTAGACAGACTCTGCTATTTGCAATATGTTTCGTCACGAAGATAGTGTGGATATTTGCGAACTTCCGCATTATCTTATAACGAGCTGAGATTTCTACTGCGCATTAAAGGTAAAGTTGCTTCCACAATCAAGGCGATTTTACAGTTGTCTTGAGACAACCACGCCTGGTGGTGTACACAGGTAAGGCCAGGTACAGCGAGGCCAGCGTGATCCCCTGTTGGCCAGACTTCTAGGGCACGTTTACCTTTCGTAACCGAGGTTACTACCATTTTGCCGACCCCTGGGGATAGCTGGGCTTGGTCTGCCTCGGCGAGGGATATTCTGCATTCATCGGACGGACTCGGACGGCGCGCATTCATTATACTACCGTCAAGCGGGAGGAAAACGATACAGGCACGGTATTTTCCGGTATTTTCCCGTATTTTCGAGTACAGGCTAGCACGTCCGCCAGAGTTGATGAAATTACGCCAAATTTGGATTTTAAGCTTTTCAACTGATTACCTAAAATGCGTTTTAAGGAAATTTTAAATGGTCACTCCTAAATTAGTGAAATCGGCAAGGTTGAAAATCAGGGTTGGTGGTGAGCAAATGCGTGGTGTGGTGGCGCTAGCGTGTGCCCGTGCACTTTTCTTTTTTCTGTTGCGCGCGATTTTTGAATTTTCGCGCCATTTTTGAAAGCTTGCGCACTCCATTCTCTCGATTTTCTCGATTTTTGTCATTTGATTTGTGGGCCTATTTCTCGCTGTTTTCACTGATTTCTGTCGATTTCTATTCTTATTTTGTAGCCCATTCATTCCCACTCATTCAATCAGCCATTTCTTACAGGTTCCTCGGCCTCTGGCGGTCGGTCGCCTCTTTGCTCCTCTCTTCACTAGCTGTTAAATGGTTTATTAGGTAATTTATGAACTATATTCACTTTTATTTTTCTAAATAAGAACAGACTGTGCTTGTGGAACCGTTGCAGGTTCTTCTCTCGACAAGCCCCACTCTGCCTCTTCATCGTGTGGGCTGCGGTACGAGGTACTAAAAATTTACTTCCGTGAACCTGTTTATTATTGTTTAATTTATCTTTATGTGGAACGGTGAGTTATACGATTCTTGTGAAAAATGAGTTAGCCTTGCAGGCCCGCTTCTCTTCACCGTGCCCCTCGATGCCCATCGATCTGTCTTCCGTCAGGCTGATTAGGTAAACAGACGACCCCTTTTGACCCTCTTTTTATCATATAAGGACAGAAAGCTTGTGGTCAAATTGAGGTCGTCTGAATTGGTTGCGTGGCCATCGTCCTCTTCTAACTGCTCGATATGATGACAACGGAGGCTGTTTCACGGTTATATTAGTTTTTCGTTGTGCTCACTCAAGTATAGATTATTGTAAATTTTTGACGGGGTCGTTTATTATTAGCTCTTTTTACTCTTGCTTCGGAACGTAAATTATAAGAATCTTTTATTCCAATAAAGAATTTCTTACAACAACTAATTCGAGATACTCAATGAATTATAACTAGAGAAAGGAATAGTATTACTCGTGAAGTTCGGTTACTGTGATGATTTTAGACTAACTGGAGAAGGAAAGATTATTACTATTTAGACGGAAAATTCGCTATGATCCGATTGCATGGACTCCTCATTCTCATGCACCTGGGAGTGATTGGTCGTTGGTTCTCTCTCGGCACTTATTCCCATGTCATCAACCTCGGCCGGAATTGATCTCTTCGATGCAATTCGTCGTCCCTTTCCCTTCGTGGACAGACGATAGTCTCTCCAATCCACACTGTCCACAGCCTCCGAAACTCTTCTGCGCTTGGCAGCGTAGTTGTTGATTCTCTCGATCACTGATCTCTGAGCGAGTATACGATGCTCTCCACTTGAGACCATTCTCCTGTGAAGCACCGCCTGAAAGGTTAGTCATATTGTTTTTAATTGTTCTCTGATTCTCTTTATTTACGGATTTGAGTAATGTATTACTTAGGGTGTAAAAAATTGGCTGAAAATTTTGCGCACCCTAATTTCTTACTTCGAGAAGCCATTTGGCCTTTGCCGTGTTTTCTCGCTCTTTGAGTGGGCGGGTTAGATCGATGAGATCATCGGGATCAGTATTGTCGTAGATCTCTCCTTCAATATCAGTAGCGAGCACCGTAAGCACTTGCTGCTTATCAATCTCATCGATTCGTTCCTTCGTGGAGAAGGGTTCATAGTTGAATTCTGGAATGTATGTTTTGTGCTATTTGTGGAATGTCATTGTGGAACTGCTGAATAAAATGTTCGTACCTGTAGTCTCTCCCATCTTTGCTGAGACCTCTTGGATAGTTGTCTCCACTTTTTTGACTACGGTGCTCACTTCATCCAATCGATCTTTCGTACCCCGCACCTATTAATGTTCACTGTATTTATTCATTGATAAATTATGTGATACCTCCTGATGTGTACTCGTGCTTCGGTTGGCTGATTGCACAATTAGATGATTCCAACCGAGGAACATGTTATTAACCATTGCTTTCACTCCCGTTATTTCTGAATGCATCGAGATCATAGCCTGCATCATGAATTGCCGAAAGGAGTGATCATCTGAAATTATATGTGCACTGTGTTTTTATGCTTTCAGAATGATGTATACCATTTGTTGTAGGGAGAACAAGAGGGACTGTTCCTGAAGGCGAGAATCCCGGAGGAAGAAGGAATGGAGGGACCAGAGGGGAACTTGCTGGAGGTACACTCACTGGTGTACTCAGCGAAGATGATGCACTTGCACTGATGCGAGAAACGAAGGGGGTCGGGCACGAAGAGGAGTAGCTGCAGGAGCTACAACTACCGAACCCATGCTGCGGCTAGCACGTGCAACTCTCTTGGGTTTCTTCGAGGATGGGGCTGCAGCCGATCTCTTGGGGGTGAAAGCTGGTGCAGCCGATGGGCCTTTCATCAATGGCGCCTTTCCAACCATCGAAGTACGTTTCTTCGAAACGGGCTCTGCGGTCGTTCCGATGCTGCTCGTACTGCTAACACGACTGCGTGTTCTGTTGTAGATGGAAGAAAGAGAACCCTGAAATTGAAGAATAGCATAGATAGATCTGAAAATTGAAATTCTTCATTTCAAAGTACTCACGTCAGACTCTTCACCGTCACTCATTTCCGGTACTTCCCCGCCTCTTCTAACCATTTCTTCAATGAGTATCTTCTTCCTTAAATCCACTGCAATCACCATTCCCGACACTCGGACGCCCATGCGATCCTTGTAGTCAACATTCGCGTTAGCCGCAGCAGGTCCTTTTAGGAGTCCACCCTCCGTAACGATGTCATACCCAGACGACGATTCACAGAGGAGATATTTAGACATTATCTTAATTCAACGATAAATTTAAATAAGCAGGAAAAACAAACGAAAATGAAAAATAAAATAAAGTCCAATATTATTCTCTAATCTTTGATCTTGTGAAAAATTGGTGTGCGAAATATAGAAATGTTTCTGTATTTTGTCGATTGTCTTCACTTTTTCTCTTCACTCTTCATTCTTGTCATTCATCACTTTATTGTAGTTCTTCTCTTCACTCTTCATTCTTGTCATTCATCACTTTATTGTAGTTCTTCTCTTCACTCTTCATAAGCTATTCATCGTTTTCATAATGGCACGACCAAAAAAAGTACAGTGAAACTTTTTCAATTCTTTATTTATATGAGTTCCGCTCACCAGACTACGAAATATCGAAGAAGCAAGTCACTATCTAAGATACGGAAGTGTTTGCGAGATAGCATTAGAGGAATGAGAGACGATGGATGGACTTATCGTCAAATTGCAGAAGAAATGAGAAGGAAAGGTATGGGTGAACTTCAGTGAAAATCAGTGAAGATAATGAATCGCATACAACACGAAGAAAAAAGCGTCACCGAGTCACCGAATTCATTGCAGGCGATAGAATATCTCCAATGACGGTCCGTCGAATCATTCTTAACAAAGGGATACGGATCAAAAGCCGTCCTTACAAGCCGAGAAGCATTCCCATTCACCTCCATCCTACAGTTAAACTGCTGGTAGACAAACTGTATGAAGAAGAAAACACTCGAACCACATATGAAATAATCGAATTGATTAAAGAGGAGACGGGAGTTGAGGTGTGGTTGACTTTCATACCAGTAGACTAAACAACAAAACCCTCAGGTGAAAAGGGATGTAATTGGTACCATTCGTGAAGAACTGGGCTTGAGAAATCACCGTGTTCGCTATGGCCATACGGTTCGGCTGATCAATCAATTACTTCGCATGATCTACTGCGAGAAAAAGCTGGAAGAAGGCGAACAATACCTCACGCACGTGATGACTGATGAGTCATACATACAGCTTGGGAAAAACTCTCGAACATGTTTTGTGAAGAGCCGACATGATGCAGTGCATCCTGCCCCGAAACACGTGCCTAAGGTGATTGACCAAATGATTTTCAAAAAAGGTAGAAACTTTTCAGATACTAGTTTGGGGAGGCATCAGTGTACTCGGACCTTGTCCAATCAAGATACTAAGAGGAAAAGACTGCATTGTGGACTCTGCAAAATATCAAACGATATTGGAAGAGAAATATCTCGATTGGAGCCGGTATATAAAAATTTATTTACGAAAAAACAAAAACAAAATTCCAGTGCCACTTTTGGCAATTCTGCCATCCTTGTCCAGGATTGGGCTCCAGCCCACAGCAGCCGCAGCACCTCGTTGTACATGAACCGATCTGCAATTCAAGTACTTTCACATTTTATTACTTTTACTATAATCTAACAAACGGGAACTTTCACTTATATCTGCTCAGGTGGAAGAGTGGCCCCCTGAATCGGCCGATCTCAACCCTATTGAAACCGTTTGGGCATTACTCAAACGGTGGATCACCAATCACTGGAAGCCTACGAGCTTGGATCATCTAGAAGAAGGCGTCCACCACTGGTGGAATACACATCTCACTCAAGAGCTCTGTGTCAGTCTCATCGAAAGGATGCAGACGAAAATGAAACAAGTCCTTGCCAAAAAGGGTCGTCCTTGCCCCGATTGATTTACTGATCTTTTCTCTTTAAAGAGGTTTGAATACTATGTATTCCTAGACGTAGTTTCCTTTTGACCATGTTTTTGATCTATTGTCACGCACATTGTTAACCAAAAATACACAATTCTATCACGATTTCAACGAATTCATATTAAAAATATACCTTTGATCGGTTCTTGAATAAAATATTTATCCGTTTCTTGGAAGCTGAGTTGCCTCCACAACTGGTCGAAACGAGGACCTCAAATTGACCACAAGCTTTCTGTCCTTATATAATAAAAAGCGGGTCAAAAGGGGTCGTCTGTTTACCTAATCAACGTCGCAGGCGGTTGGGAGTCGGACGGGGAGGTGCGAGCCAAGAGAGAAACGAGGCTGCAAAGGGGAATTCCGGTTACAAACGGATAAATTAACAATTATTCTTACATGCATATAAATAAATAAGTTTATGAAACCAGTTTAAAGAAACTAAATTACGAACCTCGCACTAGTTGCAGCCCACAAGAGGAGCAGGGAAGAGGAGCAGGGAAGAGGCAGAGTGGGGCTTGTCGAGAGAAGAACCTGCAACGGTTCCACAAGCACAGTCTGTTCTTATTTAGAAAAATAAAAGTGAATATAGTTCATAAATTACCTAATAAACCATTTAACAGCTAGTGAAGAGAGGAGCAAAGAGGCGACCGACCGCCAGAGGCCGAGGAACCTGTAAGAAATGGCTGATTGAATGAGTGGGAATGAATGGGCTACAAAATAAGAATAGAAATCGACAGAAATCAGTGAAAACAGCGAGAAATAGGCCCACAAATCAAATGACAAAAATCGAGAAAATCGAGAGAATGGAGTGCGCAAGCTTTCAAAAATGGCGCGAAAATTCAAAAATCGCGCGCAACAGAAAAAAGAAAAGTGCACGGGCACACGCTAGCGCCACCACACCACGCATTTGCTCACCACCAACCCTGATTTTCAACCTTGCCGATTTCACTAATTTAGGAGTGACCATTTAAAATTTCCTTAAAACGCATTTTAGGTAATCAGTTGAAAAGCTTAAAATCCAAATTTGGCGTAATTTCATCAACTCTGGCGGACGTGCTAGCCTGTACTCGAAAATACGGGAAAATACCGGAAAATACCGTGCCTGTATCGTTTTCCTCCCGCTTGACGGTATAGTCGGAACACTGGATGCGAGATGACGTGATGAGAATCAGCAAAGACAAATTCGTATCTGACTAAGGAAAATTCACGGGTTATTTTGATTTCGCAATACCGTAAGTGATCTGGTCCAAGTTAGAACAAGATTGTGAAGTTGTACGTCAATAAGACACGCATGCGGTTAATTCCCCTACAATTCCAAAATATTCGCAATGAACAGCATATCTTTGTGAATTTCCGACAGCGATGCAGTGAAAAGAGTTATCTAGAAATCTTTTTGGAATTTTCGTTCATTTTCAAGCAGTTCACCACCCCACTAACCCTGCACCATATTGCGCAATTTGAGCAATCCTTGAAACACATTCCATGTTGACAAACAGGTACGTCCATAGTTTCAAGAGTAGGACCAAAATGAACAGACGTGTCGATCAATTAATGATTTCACCAGTGAAAATGCCAAATGAGCAGATGTTTTCGAAACGGCTAGAAGATCAGCGTGTAAATATAGCTGCCTCGTGGCATTCATGAAAAACATCGACAAAGAACAATTGATAAAGAACAATTTATAGAGAGCAATCGCACCATACTATGAACGATCGGGCAGGTAGTCACGTATACATTATTATCCGCATATAAATCGAGAAACAGCGCTATTGCAGCTGTCGGTGTGGGTATAGTGGCAGGTAGATCTAGGCACCTACCGAGAAATGAACTGACTCGGTGACATCGAGACGCAAAGTTCCCGGAATTTTTGTTTCAGACAATCACAGCTATAGCCATTCTAGAAAACAAGTTTTTTCCTTATCACAGATGCAAGCGTGTGTCCACTACAAATTTCGATAATGAGAGATTAATCATACAATTTCAACGGTAGAGAGGAATGAATAAATTAATAAATCAAAATATAACACAGCCGAATATCGTAAGATTGAATATTTGAAAGTAGACAATATTAACAAGTGATTTCTCTGGGAAGAGTTTCTAATGGTGGTATCTGAGCATTGAGATCTATAATGCATAATTTCAGCACTAATTTGTTACATTTTCTCATATTCTTGGAACTATTCATTGAAGAAAAAACAAATTGAATTATGCTCTGGATTAGAAACAGTTCTCAGTCTTTCCGTTCTTCAACACTATTTTTTCACATTCGATTCATGTGAGATACAACTTTTTGCTTAATCACATTATGCCTACTTCGCGAAGGATTTCTTCCGAAATCTCATTCGTCTTCTCGGAATTCACTGAATCGTTGGATTCTTTCTCATCTTCTTTCGGCTGCTCTGGAGCAATCTTTGCAGAACTTATGGCGTTAATCTCAGTCTGAAAAATATGGAGTTGAGAATGATAAAGCGAGCGACTTTCATCTTCCAATCTGGGGCTAAACCGATAAATTGCAATCTTACTTTGACCAACGCGCTCATCATCAGATATCCCAGCAGCAGGTAGCAAGTGAGCGCGGAGTAGCTCAGTCTTCCGAACACGGTTGAACCACTTTGCTCCTCATCGGAAATTGTGTGCCAGCAGTACAAGCCGGTGGTATTGCGGTGCGCGATGTAGTCAGAGTCTCGCTTGTGATTAATAAGCGCCATGCTGAGGATTGTGAGAAGAATCATGAGAAAGTAGATGAAGTCAGGAGTCTGAAAAGGTATTGTTAATATCCCTTTGAGCTCAGTACCCTCGTTTTATCACCTTTCGGGCAATCCAATCATGAGCATAGACGAAGAAGCAATATGCGCATAGAATAAACATAAAAATCATTGCAACGTCCACCCCACAGGAATCGTGTAACTTTTCTATTTCAAAAAGAAGGTATGCCTGCGTTGGTCAAGGTAATCGCTATTTATGAATAAAGGCCACTCCTCACAATCGTCAAGAATAGGCCTGCTGCACCAATGAATGACCCTACGCCACCAATGTCTTCTTTTACCGGATCGGGATACTTGATGAAAAATAAATTTAATATATCGGGAAATCTAACCTGGCATCTCCAAATTTGTAGGCAGCAGTTGACAAAAATGGCGCCCACAAATAGCATCCAAAAGCCGGCGATCAGTACCCAAAAGGCGGCCGATTGGCGATCGAAAGCTGGTCCGACGACAAGAAGAATCCCTCCGACGACAGATATGACAAAAGAGCCGATGTGAAACGGAAAAATGAGAACCTGGAAAATGTGATACTCTGACTATCTCCAAAAGCACCTCACTTTATTCACACTGAAATTGAAGCTGCAGTAGAATGACACGAGTCGGTAGATGAAGAAGTAGAGCAGGGGCAAAAAGAATCCAGCGAACGTGCTCGAAACTTCAATTTGGAGAAGGTTAAAAGCGAATGTCGTCGGGAATATGACGAATGTGCATATGCAAACGTGGAACTGCAATTATAATTGTGTAGTTTTAATTGCTGGTGCATGCATGATTACAAAGTTTCGCTCAGCCAAAACCAGCGCCAAGAACGGAAATGCAAAAAATATTATCGCGATTGCTTGGAACGGAAGAAACGATGTTGGAAGAATGAGCTTCAGGCAGGTAATAATGATATAGAGGAATGTTGCCCATGTGAGAAGAAGAGGCTGGAGTATCGGACGTTCATCCATGTTTTTTTTCAATGCTCACTTCTGATGTACTCCTCAAGCACACGGCAGCAATGGTATAGCCAGTGGAAACGATTACGCAAATCAATGAGATTGTTCGCAATGGTGCAGATTCCTGGAAACAAAGAGTCAATTTCGTGAACCTCGAAAATGATTAGCTGAACAATTTTGATGTAACTCTATTCTCTATTCTATTCTAGAGTAACAATAAGCAAAGCCGTTTGTTAACACTCTCCCTACGTTCACGTCACATTTGTCAGACTAGCAGTTTGCCCCATTGTTTCATACCTTAGACACAAGTCCGCAGAGTAAAGCGGAGATCACGAGCCAAGCCAAGAGAAGCGCTTGCAGAGGAGCTGAGGTGAGCTGCAAGACCCAGAAGAGTAAGGTAACGATGCGCGATTTGCCATGGAAAAAGTGCCGTTCTCACAACCAACCACGTTCTTGAAGATGACTGCCATCCGATACCACTTCCTGCCACCCTTAACTTCTACTTCGACAGAAATATCTTTCAAGTCGATGTTAAATAACGGGCTAGAACCGGATGGCATCGGCTGAGTATTGGAAGAGGGGGAGCTGAAGATGGAATGCATTCAATTTGGTAGTGGCCATAATGGTTTTAATGGAAATATGAGAGCGTAGAGGCGACGCACGATTTCGTAAAATTCTAAAATGATTTACTATTGCTCCATTTGAATAACTTACACTGCCCCCGACGTTCTGACTGAGCCGATGTACAGTAACATGCTCATGGCTTCAGATTGGACATGGACAGTTACAACCCTGTAAGTGGCGATTATTACACGGAGATGGTTTTATAGCGGTAACGTGGGAGGCGAGAAAATTATCAAGCAATTCACAGGTAGAAACGGCCAAGCATGTGAGGTCTAACAGAAAAGAAGGAAGAACGCAAAAAGTTGCAGATATCCGCTGATTAGAATTTGAAGACCCTGTGATTACGGGTAGGGCTGAAAATGAGAGTAGCTGTCTCTTCACACCCTTCACTAGTTGAGAATTCTAGAGAGAGAGAGAGCGCGCGCACAATGAAGAGACGACAGCCTGAACTCGTCCTCTAATTGAGGGTCTCGGATGTTGTTGTAACCAAGGCGATGCTCTTCCTCAATATCTCTACTCTCTCAATCTTCGCCAATTATTTTCCTTCCTATGATTTTCGATGATAAAAGTTCACATGATGAAGGCAAGGAAAAAAGAAAGTGAGTCCCATAAAAGCATCCCAAGACGCTCAACCATTTTGAACATATTACGGTAGATAGAGTTGAGTGACATCATTGCAGAAGTTATCGGTAAGACGAATCGATGAATGAGCTTCTGCTCCCTTCTTATAGGCTCGAGTCGAAGTCGTTACTTCGAGAACGAGGTGTCGACATTAGAACTAGGGTAGGGGTGAATGATCCTTCTCTTCATTTGTCGTCGTCTGTCATCGGTCAGAGCAAAAAAAGAGCACGCGGAACGAATAGACGCGATTACTTCATCCTGACAGCCCATATTAGCACTTGCTCGACGCTTTATGGTACGGCCTGCGTTGGTGTCGACGATTGGGTTGCTCTCAAATATCGTGTGCTATCTTGCCACTCCAGCAACCTAGAGAGCACGAGAGTCTGGAGAGTCTGGCCGAAAAATGTAATCTCGTGTTGGGGCGTCGCGAAGTACGTACTTGGCGCACACCGTATACCGAGGTGGGTAAATGATTTCAGAATCTCCGAATGCAGATTGAGCCGACTATTCCATTAGCTAGTATTAGTTGTGTGCGTTGTGGGAATGCGCATAGAATCTCTTACTGGAAAAAATGACACTCACGTGATCGGTTTATTAAATTCAAATATATTTTAGACGTGAATTTGATGACAAAAAAACAAGAAAATGAGCATATTAGAGTATAGTATGGTCAAGCTCCGGGCATGATATCTCTCCAGAAGTAGCGAGGAATGTAGTTCTGCGCTGCTGCTTGCTGTTCTGCCATGTACTCGGTGGCGAAATGACACTGAATGGTCATCATTAAGGCACTAGAAGAGCAGACAATAGAAAAGAAGCAGCAACACAACGAACCATCCGCCATTTCGTCAACATGCAATGGTGCGACAAGCAGATGGTTACGAAGAGTGCGGAAATAAGCGCTTCTAAGACAGCATCTGGAATAGGGACCTGAGGATGAAGCATTGCTTACATGAGTTGATAGAATAACAAGAGTCTAAGGATGGCTTAGCCTCTCTGCCCGGTAAGAGTTTGCCTTAGAAATTAGGGACATTGGCTCTGTACGGAAACGGGGGTCCCATCAGAAAACGGGGGTCCCATCGGGTCCCATCAGAAAACGGGGGTCCCATCGGGTCCCATCAGAAAACGGGGGTCCCAAAAAAATACGGGGGTCCCTTCAGAAAACGGGGGTCCCACCGGGTCCCAACAAATATTTTTTTAAGTCGACTGGCAAGTCGGTATCCACCTCTCCCAATCCCACAGTCGCGCCTACTACTACCTCTCCGCGCGCGACCAGTAAAACCGTCAGGCCGGATTCTGCTTCATCTGCGGTATCCAGACCGAAACGCGGTGGAGCTTCGACCGTAATCACTACTCCCAAGCCCACTGTCAAGTCCACTACTACCAAGTAGACTTTGAAAAGGAACTAGGAATTAGTTCCTTACTAGTCAAATCGAGAGTGGACTCTCCTCATTCCACTCACTCTTTCTCGAATGGAACAGTGAATTTGACTAGTAAGGAACTAGTTCCCTAGTTCCTTTTCAAAGTCTACTACCATCTTCTCGTACCACTGGCATCCCCGATTCGATGGGCAAGTCGGTTTCCACGACTCCCAAGCCTACAACCGCTCCTACCACCAAATCTCGTGAACTCAGTAGGACCATCAAGCCCACAACAACGAAGGCCGCTACCAAGTCAACTACGAGACCCCTACGAAAGCCGCTACCGCTACATTGATTTGCATCTTCATATTCAATGAAATGGACATATTACATTTGAAAAAAATCTTTACGATAGTGAGGCGAAAAATACGTCTAAAAACGCTTTAGTGATGTGATAACTGAAATTAGCAAGGAAAATAAAAATAAAATTAAGGGACCCCCGTTTTCTGATGGGACGCGATGGGACCCCCGTTTTCTGATGGGACCCGATGGGACCCCCGTTTTCTGATGGGACCCGATGGGACCCCCGTTTTCTGATGGGACCCCCGTTTTCTGATGGGACCCCCGTTTTCTGATGGGACCCCCGTTTCCGTACAGAGCCGGGACATTCGTGCTACTCACAGTTGAACGCAAAGAAGAATATTGCAATTGCAGTCCATGCTAGGGTAACTGCGCTCAGTCCAAAGACAATTTGCAGTCGTAGATATGACTTAGCTGATATCTGCAATTACACAGAAAGATGAACAAGCGTTCCTCTCAGGAAGGATGGGTAAAGCTAAACAAACGAACATGTTCTCTAATGCGATCTAGTAGAAAGAGAATGACCAACAGCAGGAGAATTATCGATAGAGGTAGCGGTGACGAGGTTGATGGGAATGCGTCGCGGTACAGGTAGGAACCGACTATGCTCATGACCTTAAGTGAATTGTTAATGAACTGTTAGCACACGGACGCACCATGATAACAGATGGTGCAGTAGCTCCAGTACAGTACTTCTTGCATCGGCGATCCACGGGCATCGGACGCACGAGGTAACCGTCCTGAAGGATGACCATCTTCCCATTTCACTACATAACGTGAGAATTAAAGCTATGCCAGTGCTTAACGCCCACTTTGAAATCTTTAGCCATTGCTTTTTTTGAGAACGTAGGAAGGAAAGAAAGGGAAGCTTACGGTTTCGCGCCTGCACCGATTGGCCCTGTGATTGATGAAGAAGACGCTCCACAGGGCCATTGCCACTCCGCCGATCTCCCACTTGTATGGCTGCACGGCGGCCGATCGGGCTACACCGACCACTGCAGCTGCGGCAAGAGAGCTGACGAGGTGGACGAAGACTTCCAGGCGAGCCGTGCTCTGAACTAGTGATGATATTCATGCGTCCCTTATTTCTAGGATATTAATTATCCGGCCCTGTACCTACTTTCCTTTTCTGAACGCTCGGTCAAACAGTTCGTTCGGATAAGGTTCGGAATCGGACCTGGCGCCTCTGCTGTGCTTCCAGCGCCGCGACTTGCGTCGAGAAGAGGAAGAGAACGATCGTTGCCAGCGCAGCATTTGCAACGATGAATGGGTCGGGACGAAGAAAGAATGCGACTGCTGCCACTGCGCCCGTCACAATGGATAGTTGTAGGAGCACGAGGGAGGTTGGACGCCGTATCTTAAATCAAAATCCCATTCTCTTGTCAGTATATTTCACTCAGGTCGAATTATAGCAGCGAGAAGCTGTATTCAGTCAGTGTCCACAATTTGGAGTTGTTCGAAATTCGAGGTATTACCAATCTGCGAAATCCGGGCGACGCAATCTTCTCGGCAGCAATGCTGACGGAGCAGAAGGCGTAGACCAGCAGTGAGAAGGGCAGCGCAGTAGCCGTCCATGAGAGAGTGAAACAGAAGGAGGTCAGTGGGACGAGAGCGATCAGGCAGAGGGCGGCGAGTGAGATGGCGCTGAGAGACGGTGTCTGAGCAAAGGATCGATAAGGAGCTGCCTTTGGACATATGGGAACCGTAAGCAGTTACATCTTTCCCTGACCCCTCAGTGATAACAATACAAGTCATCAAGCCGCCTGTTCCTAGTCCACAAAGAAATTCAATGCCCTTCATTATCATTCTCTCCAGATGACTCCTAGATCTCGAGAAATGCTATCGTCGTCTCTGCATTTCACGCACTCTCATTTCACGCATGAAGAGTGAAGAGACGGCGGTATCATTTCTCGAGCTCCAGTGACATCACCTTCTGTATCCACGGTTCGAGTAGATTCGCGAGCGGCGCAATCAGTGAGATGCCGATCACCCCGCAAGATATCAATGCGGGTGGAAAGTGGAAGTGGGAGATGATCGATCCGACGAGCACGGTGACCAACACGGTGGTGATAGTGATGGCCAGCTTGATCTGAAATATCGGGAGTCCATCCTTCTGCTATCCGATCAATCGTTAATTTTAATATATTCAATCGAACTTAATCGTGGCACCAAGAAACATGCCTACCTACATGAGGAAATATATTGTAGATGGGGCATGACTTTTTTTGGTCGGAGTCTTCTTGGCCCACCTTGAACGGTCGACTTCTGCAGCGGTCGATTGCGTTCAGCAGTCGCCGAATGGGAATAGTGACCACTGCGATCGGCAGAATTCCGGTATACCTTAACATTGCAAACTTCCATCAACAGAACGGTGAGGGTAAAGTAAGAAAAAGATAGGGAGCCTTGTAAAGCTGACTGCAAGGCCCACTCCAACTTCGTGGGCATGTAGATGACATGTAGATGAAAACGTTGTCTACGTACCATCGGTGTTCGAACAGCGCACTTGCGCCGGTTGCGTAGAGTGGAATGACGATGAGGTAGATGATGGCGGACAGCTTTTCCCATTTCATGCTTGTCAAAGTGAAGGTTAGATTACGAGGTAACCTTGAAGAATAGAATATGGACAAATGTGCGGCCGACTGGTACGATGTTTCTGAGGTGTGAAGAATAACAAGAAACTCGTGATTTCATACGAGATGTTTCACTTTGATGCACTCAACTCTTGAGGATCTTGAGGATTTGTTTTGACGTCACCACGAGAACAATAATCAGTGCTCCGGACATTGTGTGTAATAATTGCAAAAAATCTCTGAGTAGGTCGAGCCAAAGATAGAAACCAAAATAAATGCATGCATACCTTCACGTACACAAGACATGCCATCAATGAGAGATATCCTTGATATGGGAGTGTTGCTATGCGACAAAGCCGATTCAGTGGAATGTGAGGGCATGTTTGCGTCAAGAGATCGAATAGTATGATGGAATCCGAATTATTTTTAGAGACCCTGAGCCTCAGCATAACCACCAGCTTGAATACTTGAGCTTCATTGAAAGTGATATTATTTTGAGCATATTGCAGATGCGAATCTGTGAAATTGCAGATCCAGATACATATGATGTCAAAAGGTTCCATAGCTGAAGAGGAGATGAAATTGCGCAAGTCGGGCACATGCTCTGATTCTGCCAATACATGAGTAGGAACCAGTTTTTTTACTGATTATTCGACTGTGCCACTCTTCCACGGGAACCTAAAAAAGAATATTAATTACAATTTTGCCACTTCATTATTTTATTCGATTGTCATGAAAAACAATGATAAAAGAGATCTGTTGCTTAAAGGAGGAGTCCCACGAATTTTTAGTCACATAAACTGGCAATGTGGGATGATAGAGGATGGTTACCCGATCAGAGATCAGTTTATGCGAAGTTTCACAGATGCCATTGAAGCTCGCTACGAAATTCCAAAGTTTTGAGCTCGGCGCAGGGTCAATTTTCGTTACGGTATTCGATGGCCCGATATTGATTGATTGGGTGTGACAATCGAAAAATAAAGTCAGCAAGAGAAGAACTGCACCGATGGGGAATAGAACCAACGGACAGACGAACTCAAGACAAGCGCGTTAGCCAGTAGGCCAGCTGGTCAGTTGGGATCTCTACACCGAGAGTCTACAAATAGCCAAGATTTTTTCGTGTTTCAACCGTCGCGAGTTTCTCTAGAGGAGGAATGACAACAAAAAGAGGACGTGAAATCTATTTTACGCAATGTGGATTCTAGTTGAATAATTCGCCGTATTTTATGTTGCTCGTTGCACACTGGATTGATGATATTCGATTTTATTCATTCAAAATCAACATTACTCAATTTGAGACAACAATTTAGCACAAACAATTAGCAAAGTGAAAATTTCAATTCCTAGTATCGATACGACAACTATGACTAGAATGAGCTTTTAAAAATACACATAACTAACGAAATCTACAGCGTATGTAAAATGAAATGCAGATATATGTACATCAAACTACACTCTAAATATCTCTACACATGACCATAATCATGATTGTTCAAAGGAAGTACACAGTTTATGGTTGAACGCTACAAAACAAACTGAGAGAATCAACAAAGAATGCGTGTGTAATTTGTACAACAAATGCGAACTACCTTATATGCTCAGGTAACTACCGTAATCTCTTACCGTACCCTCTCTACTCCCTTGGGGTGAGCCACTAATTGACTGCGTTGATGAGATTGGAGTTCTCCATGGCTCTCATGATTGGAGTTCTCTTTCCTTGTCTCTCAATTGACGATTGATGGCATCCTCTGTGTTGTGAGTACCCGGAGTGATCGATTCAATCACCTGAATAGATGTAATATTAATCACTAGGAACTTCTATAGAACGGGGGGAGGGGCCAGCCATATCGAGTGGGCAGATTTAATTGAATAATTGAATAAATATTAACCTGATTGGTGATATCGTAGACGACGATGGCCGCCTGGGCGCATCTGTAGTACATGGGCGCAAGCGAGCGGTAGCGTCCCTGGCCTGCGGTGACCCAGATCTCGAACTTGACCGTCGCCTCATCGAGGCACACCTGGATATAAATAATATATAAAATATGATTAATAAATGTAAAAACACGATAAATATTAAGAAAAATAGGCGATAAAACTAACAGTTTGCGTGAGGAAGGCGGCTCCGATCGTGGACTCCTGGTATTCGTGGAACTGTCCCTTGACGAATCGCAGCACGAGCGAGGACTTGCCTGAATAAATATTATTTAAAATAAACTAAAATAAACAATGAAAAATTGAGCGAAAAGGGAGCAATCAACGACCCGTTTATCGATCGGACCCTTTTGAGTGTGCGTAAACATGTGCAAAACGGGGGGTTTATTTGTTCCGGCGGTTCGTTCGCTTACCGACGGCCGATTCGCCGAACAGCACGAGCTTGAACTGGCAAGTCTTGTTGCCGTCAGCAGACGCGGGTCGTGCAGCAGCTCCACCACGGGCGGCCATGTCTATAATGGCATTTCTATAGAACGGGGTGACAGACATATCAAGTGGGCAGACTGAGCACTAAGCAGCCTAACATGAGCAAACTTACCAATATATAGAACAGAGTCTAACACTGCCAAGTTTCTGCCTGGCCCCTATTCAATAGAAATCGCTACTGATTATCGCTATAGTATTGCCGCTAAGTCGGAAACAATTAATATCATTACTAACAATAGCTTCTAATTGACAACCAGATGCGAACGCATACTGATTACTCGAAGAAAACTTAATCGAGTA
Source organism: Pristionchus exspectatus (assembly GCA_911812115.1). Lineage (NCBI taxonomy): Eukaryota > Metazoa > Nematoda > Chromadorea > Rhabditida > Neodiplogasteridae > Pristionchus > Pristionchus exspectatus. Next base: position 6,691,287 of record OU461586.1, on the reverse strand, counting down.
GCCTAATCCTCGAGGGGCACCGTGTTTGGTTAATAATTTAGAATAAAAATGAGAAACAGTGTACCTTGACGCGTGGATGGAGTGATCGAAAGAGCTTGACTCTAATCGTAAGCCCGATCAAAGTAGCCATCGAAAAGTGAGGAATCGTCAGCGTGAAATTGACCTGATGACCGACATTTAAATATGAATGAACCGTATTGAAAACTATAACTGAATGAATAAACGAACATAGGGTAAGAAAGAATATGCAATAGATACCATAGGGAAATAGAGGAATTGAAACGTAAAACTGACATGGACGAACTGCTCCCTTTCCGTTTTCTCCACTTTGATTAGCTCCTCCTGAACGACGTTGAGCTGCTCGAGTGTCAGTGGACGTACATCTGTAAATGAACACGATTGCGAATGCCAATTAAAAGTAGATTGCGGTAAGACAACGGAGAAACATGAGCGCGAATTGGTGCGAATCAAAATATTGAACACGAACAATGATTAGTCCATAACTAGGATGTAATATGGCATACGCCACCAAAATGTGATCATAGTTTAATAACCTGAACTACTTAGGAACTGAATAGTGCCCCGGAATCAGCTAGGAACATTGAAAACGAGGGAAATATGAAGGAAGACAAGAGAATGTTCGTTCTACAGCAATTTACAAGCGATTTTGCGGTACAGCCGTGATAATAACATGCCCCAAGGGTCTGGCAAATGGCTAGGGGAGTAAGGATCTGGCGAGGGCGTAGGCCCTTTGGGTCAGAGGTTTGGCTACTACAGTATTTCAAACTATTAGTTCAAATGTGTCACATGTTTACGTTCAGTCACATTTAATATTTATTAATTATTTATAATTATAACGTTTTTAGTTTATCTATTTTATATTTCTGATTATCGTTAAATAAATCATTTATGTTTTAGAATATGTCTTCTAAGTATTCTAACTACAATAGATGGTTCACTTATCTTGTTCTCTCGACTTGACGACCTAAATGGGATATATGGTGATGAATTATGTCTGACCATACCTACAAATCACGAATCGCCACAATTTCGCCTGTATGGTGAAAATATAAGAAGCACTTGTCAGAGGCATCGCTCGCTCTAATTTTGCGGAAAGGATGCAGATCTTGTTAGATGATTGTGATACAATCATGTTTTTACCGTATCTATCACTGCTTTTATGAGCGATAGCATACAGTACTAATGATCAGTACTCTTTCGTTCTTTCTTATTCACTCGATCTGCATACATCTATTTACCGTATCTATCACTGCTTTTACGAGCGATAGAGTACAGTAACTAATGATAAATACTCGTACATGCTTTCATATTCACAAATTCGATCTCGATGTCACTCGATCAACCGTAACCACTTCACCTAACCAAGCCATCCCTGAATCGTAGATGAGGCGTAGTGGAAATGTAGGATTGGAAAAACGGTAGCGGGGTAACGGGCCGCTACGAGGGACGGAGAGGTTGCGGACCGCTATTTTTCGGGGAGGGGGAGAAGTGCGAAGCACCGCACTTCTCACTCGCCTCCGCCCGCTCTTCCCAACCCGTCCAGAATAGTGCTAGCCAACCCGTCCAGACTAGTGCGGCCCGCTACCCTCTCCCTCTCTCGTAGCGTCCCGTTACCCCCGAAAAGGCAACCCTAGTGGACTGCATAGAGCTCGAAAGCTTTCCTGCCAAATGTTGTTTCAAGGACAACGCCCCATTTGTTTTCCATGTTGTTCGCATCACGTGGAGCTTGCATCGTTTCATCCTCGCTGAGAGGTACCTCTATCCGACTGCCAGTATATATTTCAGAATGATGCTCTAATCTCACTCTTTGAGTTTTGAAGGGATTTGAATAGTTTTAAATAATCAGTAAAATTAAGTAGACGAGATGAGTCGAGAGGCAAGATCAGTCCGTACTCGATTTCTATTTAGACTACAACAATAAGAAGGCAGTATCTTTAGATACGGCCGATCGGGAAGAGGCGTGGGCTGAAATAGCAACCAATACCTCTCTTAGAAAAGAGAGGTATTGGTTGCTATTTCAGAACCAGTTGGAATTCGGCATCTGGATGACTCAAGCAGGACAAGGTTCTATTACGGACGGCAGAAGATGATTTCGTCGGTGAGTCAATGTGCCTTTGTGAATGGTTTACAGCAGATTAGATTTCAATTTATTACAGATCGCTCAAAATCGAGTGAAGATTGTCGATCAGCAGAGGCGATTCATCTAGGTTAGCATTATTTTTATTCTACATTTTACATTTTATTACTCGGCTTTATTACTTTTTTATTTATTACCTTATTTATTACTCGGCCAAGAAGGTAGGAGTGTTGAAAAGAAAGCATGTTTAGACAGTTATTGAGCATGAATTGATTATGTGAGCTTTTACAAAAATACATAAACTGGTCCATATTGTTGTATTCTTCAATTTTGATTTCTGTTTGTGCGATAGCGATCATGAATTCTGAACAACTGACTATCAACTAGTATCATGGTAGCCGCTCAATTTACGTTTTCCAAGGCATTTTTTCGTTGCAGTTGGTTAACTACAAGTAGCATCTTCGGGCGATCGATGTCATGTTCAAAAGTTGGAAATTGCTCGTCTCGTCGTAAACTACGAGTATCTAGATTTTGTTCATTGATTATGTACTGATGCAATTGTTCCATAGCTAGCCTTTTGAATAGTCGATACTGTGCTCTTACAATATGTTGTGAACTCGATTAGTGGTATTTCACTGGTTATAATTATTCTCACTTGATTATTTATATTTGAGCATGAATAAAATGTCTTCGAAAGAGCATACTGATTTGGTTTGATTGGACATCGTTTGTAACGATTCCTTATATTTTGCCGGCAGAAGTACTATTAATAAAATTTAATCTAAGGTCAATTTATTTGGGCAAATATAATCAATTGCGTATCTTCCTAGTATACCGTATTGATCAAGTTATTTAAAGCCTCACTGTAAATAAATCGGAGTTTTCTGATTTGTTTTGATAGCGCTCTCTCATTATTTATCATTAATTTAATCTATAATGCTAACCATCTTTGTTCACTTTATTCTTGAATGCTACATACTGTTCTCTTGTGCGATATTGCAAATTCAAAGCGAGAAAACCGTCAATCGAAACCTGCTTGTTTAAGAATTGTCCAATATTGTCAGCAAATTTCAATGTTTTCCTCTTTCCTGTTACGAATTGCATATCTGTTCTCGATTCATTTTTCTTCCTCCTTTAGAGACCTTTGCAAATGTTGCCCTCAATACCTTAGGATTCTCGTTAAATACGACCTTTTCACTGTTTTCCATTTGCTTTTTGCATTGCCGCAGCAATCATGTTTCAGTGATTGATATACATTGATTGATATACATTCTCATCGCAAATACCAGGGTTTATTTCCTGCCTTTCATCTTTGCTTCTCAGTCTTGATTCATCACTCCTTCCTATTCTCTTGTTCATCCCTCCTATATATATTTAGATCAAATCATTGTTCTGATATCACTGATTAATTAATCAATGTTTATAGTATCCCGGATGGCCACCCACTCTCGGACGATCTACCGTTGCCGCTCTACGGTCAAAAGAAATAAGACGACTTCGACGAATGAGAGGAATCGACATGAAGGAGGAAAACGACGAGAATGTAAAGGTGAATCGCCGCTACCCATCGATATTTAACGACTTTCAAAGTTTGAACAAATCATTTTTATTCTGTCACGGAGAAATTTCTTGTTCGGCCTAAGTTACGGTAGTCGGTAGCGACGCAGAGTTGCGGGAACATTCAAAATATTTTCTCTACCGTACTCTTCTAAAATTAACTACGGTTTTTCCGGGTGCAGCGCATTTATTACTCGCCTTTTATAAATAATTGTAAATATTTATATTTTCGATACTTAGATTTTCCTATCCTGAACGATCTTTAGAATTCATATTTTAACGGTTTGGATTTTATTTTTAATTAGCAGAAACGACGCAATTACTTTGGTGAGTCATCGTTCTCTTTTCAAGCTGATACAAGGTTTCCCCCTATTTTTCTGTAAAGTAAAAAGAAACAGTTATCCCGTTCGAGAAAATAATTCGAGAAAGGCTCGAATAAAAATGGAAAGATTGCTATCTCCTCGATTTTCTCGTAGAGTGGATCGAATATAATATTAGGAGCTTTCATCGAATTTTTTAATGGGTGCAAGCATATCGGATTATTTTGATTATTGATTTATGGAACAAAAACGAGATATTCAACATTTGAGAAGCACTACGACTTCGGCTGCTGACTGAGTGACTCGCGTAGTGAGAGCAGGGCGAGCTTCTCCCTCTACACGTAAACAAGACGATCTCTTCAGTGAGTCAATGTACCTTTGAAAGATATTATATCATTGTCTCACTGTTGTTCATTAATTAATATAGTTACAGTACGTCAATCAACAATCGGCACGAATCAGCAAGAAGATCTCAACGAGTGAGGGGAAGGAAGGAAGACGACAAATCAGTGAGTCAATGTACCTTTGAGAGATATTATATCATTGTCTCACTGTTGTTTATTAATTCATATATTTACAGCACTTCGAATGGCAGTTCACTTCCCGGCAATCGACCGATTCCCATCTATGGCAAGAATCAGCAAGAAAATCTCAACTAGTGAGGGGAAGGGAAGGAAGACGACGAAAATGGAGAGGTGAATTATTATTTACGGTCGATATCATTTGATTAGGGTAGCTTTGCCACGAACGATAGAAGTAAAATCTAGTTACTTTGTCATGTTGTGTGGTGCTTCTTTTCTCTATCAAGAACCATTGAATGATTAGACACTGCGCTTCACCGGCCAGTTAACTAGTTCAACATCTAATATTCCTTACACTTCATGTTACCTTGATCAGACGAAACTTTACCTCTTTTTGAGTCACTTTGCAAAAAGTTTTAAACTTTTATTACTGATTTCTGTATTTGCAGATGCACGTGAACTAGCTAGCGACACTCCGGCCGAGGAAGGACTATCTCATGCTGGCAAAGGAATTTACAAGCTAAGTTCAGCGCGTTTCTTAGGGGGCGTAGATCAGTGATCTCGCCAGCGCTTTTTTTAGGGGGCGTAGATCAGTGATCTCGCCAGCGCTTTTTTTAGGGGGCGTAGATCAGTGATCTCGCCAGCGCTTTTTTTAGGGGGCGTAGATCAGTGATCTCGCCAGCGCTTTTTTTAGGGGGCGTAGATCAGTGATCTCGCCAGCGCGTTAGGGGGGGGGCGTAGATCAGTGATCTCGCCAGCGCGTCAGGGGGGCGTAGATCAGTGATCTCGCCAACGCGTTTCTTAGGGGGCGTAGATCAGTGATCTCGCCAGCGCATTTCTTAGGGGGCGTAGATCAGTGATCTCGCCAGCGCGTTAGGGGGCGTAGATCAGTGATCTCGCCAGCGTATTTCTTAGGGGGCGTAGATCAGTGATCTCGCCAGCGCTAGTACCTCTCATACGAGAGGTATTGTTTTCATTTTTAGGAGCAATACGACTTCGGCGGCTCGTGGATTCACTCAACGAGAGCGAGAAGATGAATGTGCTTCTGTAGCAGAAACGACGCAATTACTTTGGTGAGTCATCGTTCTCTTTTCAAGCTGATACAAGGTTTCCCCCTATTTTTCTGTAAAGTAAAAAGAAACAGTTATCCCGTTCGAGAAAATAATTCGAGAAAGGCTCGAATAAAATGGAAAGATTGCTATCTCCTCGATTTTCTCGTAGAGTGGATCGAATATAATATTAGGAGCTTTCATCGAATTTTTTAATGGGTGCAAGCATATCGGATTATTTTGATTATTGATTTATGGAACAAAAACGAGATATTCAACATTTGAGAAGCACTACGACTTCGGCTGCTGACTGAGTGACTCGCGTAGTGAGAGCAGGGCGAGCTTCTCCCTCTACACGTAAACAAGACGATCTCTTCAGTGAGTCAATGTACCTTTGAAAGATATTATATCATTGTCTCACTGTTGTTCATTAATTAATATAGTTACAGTACGTCAATCAACAATCGGCACGAATCAGCAAGAAGATCTCAACGGGTGAGGGGAAGGAAGGAAGACGACAAATCAGTGAGTCAATGTACCTTTGAGAGATATTATATCATTGTCTCACTGTTGTTTATTAATTCATATATTTACAGCACCTCGAATGGCAGTTCACTTCCCGGCAATCGACCGATTCCCATCTATGGCAAGAATCAGCAAGAAAATCTCAACTAGTGAGGGGAAGGGAAGGAAGACGACGAAAATGGAGAGGTGAATTATTATTTACGATCGATATCATTTGATTAGGGTAGCTTTGCCACGAACGATAGAAGTAAAATCTAGTTACTTTGTCATGTTGTGTGGTGCTTCTTTTCTCTATCAAGAACCATTGAATGATTAGACACTGCGCTTCACCGGCCAGTTAACTAGTTCAACATCTAATATTCCTTACACTTCATGTTACCTTGATCAGACGAAACTTTACCTCTTTTTGAGTCACTTTGCAAAAAGTTTTAAACTTTTATTACTGATTTCTGTATTTGCAGATGCACGTGAACTAGCTAGCGACACTCCGGCCGAGGAAGGACTATCTCATGCTGGCAAAGGAATTTACAAGCTAAGTTCAGCGCGTTTCTTAGGGGGCGTAGATCAGTGATCTCGCCAGCGCTTTTTTTAGGGGGCGTAGATCAGTGATCTCGCCAGCGCTTTTTTTAGGGGGCGTAGATCAGTGATCTCGCCAGCGCGTTAGGGGGGCGTAGATCAGTGATCTCGCCAACGCGTTTCTTAGGGGGCGTAGATCAGTGATCTCGCCAGCGCATTTCTTAGGGGGCGTAGATCAGTGATCTCGCCAGCGCGTTAGGGGGCGTAGATCAGTGATCTCGCCAGCGCGTTTCTTAGGGGGCGTAGATCAGTGATCTCGCCAGCGCTAGTACCTCTCATACGAGAGGTATTGTTTTCATTTTTAGGAGCAATACGACTTCGGCGGCTCGTGGATTCACTCAACGAGAGCGAGAAGATGAATGTGCTTCTGTAGCAGAAACGACGCAATTACTTTGGTGAGTCATCGTTCTCTTTTCAAGCTGATACAAGGTTTCCCCCTATTTTTCTGTAAAGTAAAAAGAAACAGTTATCCCGTTCGAGAAAATAATTCGAGAAAGGCTCGAATAAAAATGGAAAGATTGCTATCTCCTCGATTTTCTCGTAGAGTGGATCGAATATAATATTAGGAGCTTTCATCGAATTTTTTAATGGGTGCAAGCATATCGGATTATTTTGATTATTGATTTATGGAACAAAAACGAGATATTCAACATTTGAGAAGCACTACGACTTCGGCTGCTGACTGAGTGACTCGCGTAGTGAGAGCAGGGCGAGCTTCTCCCTCTACACGTAAACAAGACGATCTCTTCAGTGAGTCAATGTACCTTTGAAAGATATTATATCATTGTCTCACTGTTGTTCATTAATTAATATAGTTACAGTACGTCAATCAACAATCGGCACGAATCAGCAAGAAGATCTCAACGGGTGAGGGGAAGGAAGGAATACGACAAATCAGTGAGTCAATGTACCTTTGAGAGATATTATATCATTGTCTCACTGTTGTTTATTAATTCATATATTTACAGCACCTCGGATGGCAGTTCACTTCCCGGCAATCGACCGATTCCCATCTATGGCAAGAATCAGCAAGAAAATCTCAACTAGTGAGGGGAAGGGAAGGAAGACGACGAAAATGGAGAGGTGAATTATTATTTACGATCGATATCATTTGATTAGGGTAGCTTTGCCACGAACGATAGAAGTAAAATCTAGTTACTTTGTCATGTTGTGTGGTGCTTCTTTTCTCTATCAAGAACCATTGAATGATTAGACACTGCGCTTCACCGGCCAGTTAACTAGTTCAACATCTAATATTCCTTACACTTCATGTTACCTTGATCAGACGAAACTTTACCTCTTTTTGAGTCACTTTGCAAAAAGTTTTAAACTTTTATTACTGATTTCTGTATTTGCAGATGCACGTGAACTAGCTAGCGACACTCCGGCCGAGGAAGGACTATCTCATGCTGGCAAAGGAATTTACAAGCTAAGTTCAGCGCGTTTCTTAGGGGGCGTAGATCAGTGATCTCGCCAGCGCTTTTTTTAGGGGGCGTAGATCAGTGATCTCGCCAGCGCTTTTTTTAGGGGGCGTAGATCAGTGATCTCGCCAGCGCGTTAGGGGGGGGGCGTAGATCAGTGATCTCGCCAGCGCGTCAGGGGGGCGTAGATCAGTGATCTCGCCAACGCGTTTCTTAGGGGGCGTAGATCAGTGATCTCGCCAGCGCATTTCTTAGGGGGCGTAGATCAGTGATCTCGCCAGCGCGTTAGGGGGGCGTAGATCAGTGATCTCGCCAGCGCGTTTCTTAGGGGGCGTAGATCAGTGATCTCGCCAGCGCTAGTACCTCTCATACGAGAGGTATTGTTTTCATTTTTAGGAGCAATACGACTTCGGCGGCTCGTGGATTCACTCAACGAGAGCGAGAAGATGAATGTGCTTCTGTAGCAGAAACGACGCAATTACTTTGGTGAGTCATCGTTCTCTTTTCAAGCTGATACAAGGTTTCCCCCTATTTTTCTGTAAAGTAAAAAGAAACAGTTATCCCGTTCGAGAAAATAATTCGAGAAAGGCTCGAATAAAAATGGAAAGATTGCTATCTCCTCGATTTTCTCGTAGAGTGGATCGAATATAATATTAGGAGCTTTCATCGAATTTTTTAATGGGTGCAAGCATATCGGATTATTTTGATTATTGATTTATGGAACAAAAACGAGATATTCAACATTTGAGAAGCACTACGACTTCGGCTGCTGACTGAGTGACTCGCGTAGTGAGAGCAGGGCGAGCTTCTCCCTCTACACGTAAACAAGACGATCTCTTCAGTGAGTCAATGTACCTTTGAAAGATATTATATCATTGTCTCACTGTTGTTCATTAATTAATATAGTTACAGTACGTCAATCAACAATCGGCACGAATCAGCAAGAAGATCTCAACGGGTGAGGGGAAGGAAGGAATACGACAAATCAGTGAGTCAATGTACCTTTGAGAGATATTATATCATTGTCTCACTGTTGTTTATTAATTCATATATTTACAGCACCTCGGATGGCAGTTCACTTCCCGGCAATCGACCGATTCCCATCTATGGCAAGAATCAGCAAGAAAATCTCAACTAGTGAGGGGAAGGGAAGGAAGACGACGAAAATGGAGAGGTGAATTATTATTTACGATCGATATCATTTGATTAGGGTAGCTTTGCCACGAACGATAGAAGTAAAATCTAGTTACTTTGTCATGTTGTGTGGTGCTTCTTTTCTCTATCAAGAACCATTGAATGATTAGACACTGCGCTTCACCGGCCAGTTAACTAGTTCAACATCTAATATTCCTTACACTTCATGTTACCTTGATCAGACGAAACTTTACCTCTTTTTGAGTCACTTTGCAAAAAGTTTTAAACTTTTATTACTGATTTCTGTATTTGCAGATGCACGTGAACTAGCTAGCGACACTCCGGCCGAGGAAGGACTATCTCATGCTGGCAAAGGAATTTACAAGCTAAGTTCAGCGCGTTTCTTAGGGGGCGTAGATCAGTGATCTCGCCAGCGCTTTTTTTAGGGGGCGTAGATCAGTGATCTCGCCAGCGCTTTTTTTAGGGGGCGTAGATCAGTGATCTCGCCAGCGCGTTAGGGGGGGGCGTAGATCAGTGATCTCGCCAGCGCGTCAGGGGGGCGTAGATCAGTGATCTCGCCAACGCGTTTCTTAGGGGGCGTAGATCAGTGATCTCGCCAGCGCATTTCTTAGGGGGCGTAGATCAGTGATCTCGCCAGCGCGTTAGGGGGGCGTAGATCAGTGATCTCGCCAGCGCGTTTCTTAGGGGGCGTAGATCAGTGATCTCGCCAGCGCTAGTACCTCTCATACGAGAGGTATTGTTTTCATTTTTAGGAGCAATACGACTTCGGCGGCTCGTGGATTCACTCAACGAGAGCGAGAAGATGAATGTGCTTCTGTAGCAGAAACGACGCAATTACTTTGGTGAGTCATCGTTCTCTTTTCAAGCTGATACAAGGTTTCCCCCTATTTTTCTGTAAAGTAAAAAGAAACAGTTATCCCGTTCGAGAAAATAATTCGAGAAAGGCTCGAATAAAAATGGAAAGATTGCTATCTCCTCGATTTTCTCGTAGAGTGGATCGAATATAATATTAGGAGCTTTCATCGAATTTTTAATGGGTGCAAGCATATCGGATTATTTTGATTATTGATTTATGGAACAAAAACGAGATATTCAACATTTGAGAAGCACTACGACTTCGGCTGCTGACTGAGTGACTCGCGTAGTGAGAGCAGGGCGAGCTTCTCCCTCTTCACGTAAACCAGACGATCTCTTCAGTGAGTCAATGTACTTTTAAAAGATATTATATCATTGTCTCACTGTTGTTCATTAATTAATATAGTTACAGTACGTCAATCAACAATCGGCACGAATCAGCAAGAAAATCTCAACGGGTGAGGGGAAGGGAAGGAAGACGACGAAAATGGAGAGGTGAATTATTATTTACGATCGATATCATTTGATTAGGGTAGCTTTGCCACGAACGATAGAAGTAAAATCTAGTTACTCAGATAAGTAATGGAGGAATAGACGCTATGGGGAATTATTATTGTGTATCTAAAGCAATTCTCAGAGTTACTGAATTTTCGGGGAAATCGATCGAGCAAAAGAAAATGCACCAGAGGGGGTCGAACCAGCACGTCCAAAACCATAGGCCAACCTGTTACCCACTAGGCTACCACGTCACATGGACAAGATGGGCGAGAGTAGTACAACTCCCTGCGCCTAGCGCGCGAAAAATCCGTGCAAATTCGAGCATATTTTCGTTGACCCACCACGGACGCCACAGGTCGCATTAGCAGAATTTGAAAATTCTCCCTTAGATAAACGATTGATCTTTCGAAATTTACTGCTCACTTGCAAAATGCCGGCAAGATATAAAGCGCCCCCGGTAGGATGTGGCAAATACCAGGGTGGTATGTAATCGACCCTGGCGCATCTTTTGTCTCCCAACAACTTTTTCCTAGGACGTCATCTGAGAGATCAAAGATCAACTTGAAAAATCGATCGTTTCCGTTTTTGCCCTGTAACTCGCGAGCGCGTGCAGCTACGGCTTAGCGACCAACTAGGGGAATGTAGAGCTCGCCGAGACGCGTCGATGGGAATTTAAAGTGAGAAAAAATATTAACAAAGAGCCGAGTTGTAATTGCGGTGTAGTGGCTAAGAGGTTTGCTTAGCGTGCAGACGGGGATCGTCCCAACCAGGTTCGACTCCAACACGGGGCAGATGTTTTGCCCGATTTTTAGCTTGGTGCTGGGGGGTCGGGGAGTGTTCAGGGAGTGTTGTAACGTGTAATTCGTGGCTCAGGCGGTAAGAGGGCGGACTAGCGAGCATGAGGTTGGGGGTTCGAGTCCCGGCATGTGCCAACCCATTTGCCAAGCATGGGGGAGTGGTAGGTAGTGGTAGGAAAGTGTTTTAAAGTGTAATTCGTGGCGCAGGCGGTAAGAGGACGGACTAGCGAGCATGTGGTTGGGGGATCGAGTCCCGTCCGGTGCCAAAGCATTTGCCCCTATTTTAGCATATTGGTGGAGGGTAGAGTTGTGCTCCCGAGTACGGTAACCACCAAACCCGGCGCATCTAGAGCGCAAATATAAATCACTCAAAATGGGCCGAATCCCTGCTAGACAAAAACAAAATAATCAGGAAAAGTGCGCAATTAAACTAAAATTTAACGGTTTACCCCGAGTCGAGCGAAGCTCGGCTCGTTTGAATCAACTAAACTTGTGATGCTCTTTCGAATGGTATATAGCACTTACCCCAATTTCATATCAAGGTTATGCGGTTCCCTTGTCAGCTTGAAGGAGTAAGGATGAAACAGGATGGTTACTGGGTGATTATCGTGGATATTACGTGTTCGCTGCACTGACGAGCTTTACGGTTGAGTTTTGAGTAGTAGATCGACTCCTGAGCCTAGCCTAGACTAGAGTACGGTATCGAGTTCGTCCGGTCACCTCCCTCATTTCAGCGGCATTCTCAAGATCTCGCCGAGGTGACGTGACGCGGTGTGCAAGCTGGGCTTCTATGTGCACGAAAGGGTACGGTAGCATTTGAATTTTATTCGGCCCCGCCATTTTCCAATTTTTTCGAAATTTCTAATGGATTTCATCGCAGAAAGCGGTGACGGACTACTTCATCATCATGCAGCTCATCAAGATTGACAAGGTATATTTATTAATTATATTTTGATTTTTTTTTAAATTTGAGGTACTTAGAAAATTGAATGAAGTGCACGCCGTTGAATAAGTAACACTAGTGAAACGCAAAAGTGTAGATCTTGAATTTCTGTGGAACTTCTGTGGAAATTTCTGTTGATTTCTTTATTGATTTTTGAATTCGCTGCAAACATGACACTGAATCAAATTAGATTGTCCGCTGAAGTCTCAACTGTTGAAACACAAATGCTGAAGCTGCAGAAATTGCAAAATAGAATTAAAGAGTTGATTTCATTTTTTATCATTGTTAATCTGCAGGTGGAAAACAAGCGACCGTACGGGCTCGTGCTCAAGCCGTGTCTGTACAAGAAACGATAGATCAAAATTGATCTCGAGATCACCAATTGATAATTCACCCTTTCCTCCTTTCATTATTGTACGGTAGATATATTCTTTATTGTACGGTAGATCATGAAAAATCGATAATTCATTCACACGACTTCCATTTTACTGTTACGTTTCTGTTTGTTGATTAAAATTTGTGTTCTGGTTATATTTCATCTGAATATCTCGAATAAGCGAGTCAAAATGTTCTCGTGTGTGTACCTTACAAATTAAAACATTAATTTCGTGAAGATATAATGTCTATCGTGCATCCGAGTAGATGAGCGTTGTTTTATACATTAAGGGTGGCAGAATTTTATGAGTAAAAATGCCATCAATCTGCACGCTCTTTCGACGTATCCTGCTGCACTTTCCCGGATTACTGTCTTTTCCCGGATCCATTGATTTGCCATGTGTCCATATTTGCTATTTGATGGTGTAATTCTCGATGCATTCCTATACGGAGCCGAAACATGGTATCTTTGTAAACGAGACAAACAAATTCTTTCCGTTGCCCAGCGCAAACTTGAGCGAAAAATACTTGGCGTTACTGTACTCGATCACATTCGTAATGAGCACCTGCGTAGTATTACAAAACTGAAGGATGTTGTGCGAGAGGCGGAAAAGCGTAAACCGTATCTATTGATTTGCCACGTGTCCATATTCTTCTCCATTCTGGGTTACAGTATCCGTCCCTAATGTTTCGAGTTTCTGCTCGTGAAATCCCGGGATTCTGTATTTGCCCTCGGATATCGATTATCAGGGTAAACTGTAATATACTTCATCGTCCCAGGTTACCGTATCTTCCCCCATCTATCGATTATTCCCTAGCCTGGTGTATCCCTTCCCGCTCCCTTTGTTGCTGTATCTGTCCTTGTCTGTATCGATTTTCCACGATCTGTGATAGCTCTCTCCGTCCTGTGTAGAGCTGCCCCTCGCTTAGTCTAAAGTTTGGTCGAACGAGACGGGGATTTGATCCTTTGAACTGCGCGCACGTGAGCACTCTCTCACTTTCGCGTACTCTCTCGCCTCCCTTTCCCTTCTGACCAGACAGTCTCTTCTTTCGTTTTCTCCATGATCTACCCTATCCCCTCTCCTCCGCCCTCTTCCCATCGCACAATCGATCGATCTTCTTTCCTCGTCGGTCGTTTGCTTTGTTTTTCTGTTGTTTTTGTCTATTTTGTGTCGCGAAAAGTTCTTCGAGGGGCGCCCTCGGGCGACTCGTATAGGATCCAATAGCCTCCTTAGCCTTGCTATTCAAGCAATTACGCACGCTTGCCCCCTTTCAAGGAAGAAATTTCGCCGGATCGATTGTTGCGTTTGATTATTCTAGACAGCTACCGTTCCAGAAGCCGCTTCATTGCAATTTGCGCATTCTCGTTGCTTGCTGTTATCTTCTTTATTGTTTTTCACAGCTTATTTTCATTCTAATCGATCGATACTTCTTGTTTCGATTAGGATCTCCCGCGCCTTTATTTTTTCTCTTGATCTATTTTGCTCGATGTGCAATTTTGCTTTAGATGACTCTCCTCATTCCGCGTTCTCTCTCACCGGTCAGACAAATGAGAGAGCGCACGCGAAATGAGGATGGCCATTTTGTTGTCAAATCATCGGTGCATTGTAGATGACGTCGTCTCGATCACCCTCTAATATTCTCCTCTCTTCTGTTAATGAGCTGCATCTCTGTTTAAAATATTGAGAAAAAAAAACCTCCTTCAAAAGCCATCGCAATGTAGCCCTTAAAGAAGGCGTCCCACGAATCGCGCGGGCGATTATGCAAAGTGAAGAGTGAGAGGGCGCGCTCTCCTCATTTCGCACGCTCTCTCGCTCGTTGCCTGCGCGCGCAGGGTCACTTGGAACGCAGCCAAATGTTCATATCTCAGTTCAAACGAAAATTTAAAACATGGGAGTTTCAAAAGTGTTATCGGGTAGCCACGACCCACAATCTCACATCAAGAGCTCAGTTAGTCAGAGATTCGTGGGACACCTCCTTTAAATCGTGTAGTTATATCATTCCGCTAGGATTATCATTCATCTTGCGTTTTTATCACTATTTTCCACACTTTTCAATTACCGACCAACCACGTTTCGGTGATTATCTATCTTCCAAATAACCTGTGTTTCTGGCGTGCTTTTCATCTTTATCAACCCAGTCTTGAATTCTTTCCTACTTCACATGTCCATAAATATTTTCACTATATTATTTCCTCGATATCATTGATTAATTAGTCAGTATTTGCAGTATCCTGAATGGTCGCTCACTCCCTGACGATCAACGTTGTCTATCTGCGCCCAAACGATTAAGATGCCTTCAACGAGTGAGAGGAATCGACATGAAGTAGGAAAACGACGAGAATGTAAAGGTGAATATATCTTACCGATCGATACCTTACGATTACGGAAAAGTGAACACTTTATTACATTGTTTCCCTCCCCTGAAATTCTTATCCTCCTCTTTTTCTCTATCCAACTTCCCCTCCCCTATCCCAAAAATTAATTGCTTCCTCAGTTTTGCGTACTCTTTCATTTCTTGCAACTGTATATTTAGTGCGAGTTCTCTCACAAAACCAATAAATTCCATTTTTCTTTTTCTATGAAGTATAATTCTCCCTTAGATAAACGATAGACAGTTGCGAAATTTACCGCTCAAAGTAAAGTGCATGGGAAGAGAAAACGAAGCCCGGGAAGATATGGCAAATATATGGGGGTTATGTAATCGACCCTGGCGCATCTTTTGTCTCCCAACAACTTTTTCCTAGGACGTCATCTGAGAGATCAAAGATCAACTTGAAAAATCGATCGTTTTAGTTTTTGCCCTGTAACTCGCGAGCGCGTGCAGCTACGGCTTAGCGACCAACTAGGGAATGTAGAGCTCGCCGAGACGCGTCGATGGGAATTTAAAGTGAGAAAAATATTAACAAAGAGAGTTGTAAATGTGGAGTAGTGGCTAAGAGGTTTGCTTAGCATGCAGGCGGGGATCATCCCAACCAGGTTCGACTCCAACACGGGGCAGATGTTTTGCCCGATTTTTAGCTTGGTGCTGGGGGGGTCGGGAGTGTTCAGGGAGTGTTGTAACGTGTAATTCGTGGTTCAGGCGGTAAGAGGCGGTCTAGCGACCATGAGGTTAGGGGTTCGAGTCCCGTCCGTGCCAAAGCCTTTGCCAAGTATGGGGGAGTGGTAGAAGTCATAGGAAAGTGTTGTAAAGTGTAATTCGTGGCTCAGGCGGTAAGAGGGCGGACTAGCGAGCATGAGTTTGGGGTTCGAGTCCCGGCATGTGCCAACCCTTTTGCCAAGCATGGGGGAGTGGTAGTAGTGGTAGGAAAGTGTTTTAAAGTGTAATTCGTGGCGCATGCGGTAAGAGGACGGACTAGCGAGCATGTGGTTGGGGTTCGAGTCCCGGCATGTGCCAAAGCATTTGCCCCTATTTTAGCATACTGGTGGAGGGTAGAGTTGTGCTCCCGAGTACGGTAACCACCAAACCCGGCGCATCTAGAGCGCAAATATAAATCACTCAAAATGGGCCGAATCCCAGCTAGACAGAGACAAAATAATCAGGAAAGTGCGCAATTAAACTAAAATTTAACGGTTTTACCCCGAGTCGAGCGAAGCTCGGCTCGTTGTGTTGTATAACTTCCTCCTTCCAGGATCGCTCTCTCGTCCTCGTATCTGCCACTTCCCTCCACTTGACGTCTCTTTCCTTATCTTCAACGTGTGTTTCTGACTGGTTGGACTACGCAAAGAAGGTGAGGAAGAAGCATATTTATGCGAAATAGCCGAAAGTAAACCATAAAAGAATATAATGTATTCCCAGCCTTTTATTTACGTATATTGCTGTCGCTTGTGATCCATGTTTGATGTTTTTTTCACAAGTAGGAATCAATGTAAGTTTAAACTCCCTTTGTATGTTCTTATCTTTATTCTATCATGCGACAGGTCATGGCACGATATTAATTTAGCCGATTTTTTCTCTTTATCAAGCTCCAACAAATATAGAACATTGTACCTCGCAGGCCAAATTTAAGACTCTACTTCTTACACTAGATCGACACTTGAGCGAACTGAAAACTATGCAATTTTTACCTTTATTTGATAATAAAATTAATCCAACATAATTTTAATTGCAGTTGCACATGAACAGGCTGACGAGCACTCCGACCAAAGAAGGACTTTGTCATGCTGACCAAGGAATCTAAAAGCTAAGTTACCCCTCCGCTGGCCCAGTTGTCCGCTTCCCTCCCCCCCCCTGGCCTAGCTGTCGGGGGTTCCCGCCCCTCCTCCCCCTGGCCTAGCTGTCGGGGTCCCCGCCCACCCCCCCCTGGCCTAGCTGTCGGGGGTCCCCGGCCCTCCCCCCCCCCCTGGCCTAGCTGTCGGGGGTCCCCGCCCCTCCCCCCGCCCCTCCCCCCCCCTGGCCTAGCTGTCGGGGGTTCCCGCCCCTCCCCCCCCTGGCCTAGCTGTCGGGGTTCCCGCCCCTCCCCCCCCTGGCCTAGCTGTCGGGGGTCCCCGCCCTCCCCCCCCCTGGCCTAGCTGTCGGGGGTCCCCGCCCCTCCCCCCCCTCCCCCCCTGGCCTAGCTGTCGGGGTCCCCGCCCCTTCCCCCCCCCCGCCCCTCCCCCCCCCTGGCCTAGCTGTCGGGGGTCCCCGCCCCTCCCCCGCCCCTCCCCCCCCCCTGGCCTAGCTGTCGGGGGTCCCCGCCCCTCCCCCCCCTCCCCCCCCTGGCCTAGCTGTCGGGGTCCCCGCCCCTCCCCCCCCCCTCCCCCCCCCTGGCCTAGCTGTCGGGGTCCCCGCCCCTCCCCCCCCCCCCTCCCCCCCCTGGCCTAGCTGTCGGGGTCCCCGCCCCTCCCCCCCCCCCCCCCCCTGGCCTAGCTGTCGGGGGTCCCCGCCCCTCCCCCCCCCCCCCCCCCTATCCCCGCCCCTCCCCCCCCCCTGGCCTAGCTGTCGGGGGTCCCCCCCCCCCCCTCCCCCCCCCCTGGCCTAGCTGTCGGGGGTCCCCGCCCCTCCCCCCCCCTCCCCCCCCTGGCCTAGCTGTCGGGGGTCCCCGCCCCTCCCCCCCCTCCCCCCCCCCCTGGCCTAGCTGTCGGGGGTCCCCGCCCCTCCCCCCCCTCCCCCCCTGGCCTAGCTGTCGGGGTCCCCCGCCCCTCCCCCCCCCCCTCCCCCCCCCCCCTGGCCTAGCTGTCGGGGGTCCCCGCCCCTCCCCCCCCCTCCCCCCCCCTGGCCTAGCTGTCGGGGGTCCCCGCCCCTCCCCCCCCCTCCCCCCCCCTGGCCTAGCTGTCGGGGGTCCCCGCCCCTCCCCCCCCCCCCCCGCCCCTCTCCCCGCCCCTCCCCCCCCTGGCCTAGCTGTCGGGGGTCCCCGCCCCTCCCCCCGCCCCTCCCCCCCCCTGGCCTAGCTGTCGGGGTCCCCGCCCCTCCCCCCCCCCCTCCCCCCCTGGCCTAGCTGTCGGGGGTCCCCGCCCCTCCCCCCCCCCCCCCCCGCCCCTCTCCCCGCCCCTCCCCCCCCTGGCCTAGCTGTCGGGGTCCCCGCCCCTCCCCCGCCCCCCCCCCCCTGGCCTAGCTGTCGGGGGTTCCCCGCCCCTCCCCCCCCCCCCTCCCCCCCCTGGCCTAGCTGTCGGGGGTCCCCGCCCCTCCCCCCCCCCCGCCCCTCTCCC